>JAPSGF010000001.1:56120646-56188140 GCA_035772895.1 Perdix hodgsoniae | reverse complement strand
CTTGCAAATTGCTATAATAACTCAGTTGGATTTTAAATATTCTGAGACAGAGAGCCCTGGCCCTGTGCTGTCACCTCCCTGCAGGGCCAGGTCTGAGCAGGGCTCCAAGCCCACCAGAGGGCAAGGCAGAGCCTGGGGAGAACACTTGGAGGCTGCAAGCTTTTTACTTCTTTCCACATTAGAAGGCAGCGTTTTAAATGTGAGAAAGCCCAGCCCATGAAGGATCGGAGTGTTAAACTTCACTGCATCACAGAGGAAAAGTAAATACTCAGTGCAGCCTCAATCATACCTTTAACAGGGAGCTGTCTCCTTGCTCACATCCACAGCTATTCGCTGGGAGAGAGGAAGGAAGAAAGACAGAGAAAATGCTACCACCAAGTGGAGGGAAGGCAAAGCCGTGGCAGCAGGGAAAGGGGCAGCAACCACACACTTATAAATCCCTCTAACTGCTCTCAGTGATTTAAACAGGAGGAAGAGCATTGCCTTCTATTTTCTGATCACATCCTATATGGAAAAACATGTTCTCTTCAGGGGGCTTTCCCATCTAACTGGCTGATATTCACACGTTCAGCAGCGTTACATGCAGCCCAGGGTTAGATGGAGGCATGCATGCAGGTTTGTGCCGGAGGATGAGCGGATGCATGGAGCAGTTGGTGCAGAGGGAGCTTTGCCTGCTGCGATATGTCAGCTCCCGCTCTGCCGTCCTGCCTCCTCTGCCTGGCACTGCCAGCGCAGGCAGCTCTGCATCCTATTTCGCAAGGAGATAGATAGCAGGAGTTCCCTCTGCAGCACAAACACCCTGCAGCAGCACAGCACGCAGGAGCACAGCTCTGGGCAGCTGCTGGAGCCTCCGAGCCCACGGCTGAGGTTCCCAACTCGTATCAGGATTGATGTTTTCCAGAGCTCATCTATATCTTGAGCACTGACATTTATTTGCAGAACCCTTCTAATGTCTTTTATTTCCTAGATTATCATATGTGGGTGAATTCTATGGAACAGGCTCTATGTCATACATGGTATGATGCCACTGTTTTGCAAATCACAGATTCAAGGAACTTGCACTGTGCAGAGGATCCAAACCAGCAGTCTTTGGATGTTTTTTCTGTTTACAAGGGTGGATGGTGATATGAGAAGTGGGGATGGTTTGAAAGTGAGACAGGGCAGGTTGAGGTTGGATCTGAGGAGGAAGTTTTTCAGCCAGAGGGCGGTGAGGCACTGGCACAGGTTGCCCAAGGAGGCTGTGGGTGCCCCATCCCTGCAGGCATCCAAGGCCAGGCTGGATGTGGCTCTGGGCAGCCTGGGCTGCTGGTTGGCGACCTGCACACAGCAGGGGGTTGGGGCTGGGTGAGCGCTGGGGGCCTTTGCAACACAGGCTTTTCTATCATTCTACGTTTTTTTCTCGTGACTTTCTTGTTTCCCCAGCATTGCACACAGCCTTAAGAACTAGAAGTATAGCAACTGCAGCAGCAATGCTGGAGAGCTCACCTCACACATGGAGGTGGATACTGATGGTTGCATGCTTCAAAATGATTTGAGAAATTGGGTGGGGAGACCCCCATTGAACTGCCACTTGGAAGCAACCCTGATGCTGAGCAAAAAACAATAGGTTACATGCAAGATGTAGCACGCCAGATCTTCCAAAACCTCAGCTGCCACTGAGGCAATTAAGTGAAACACTGAGGTTTTTCTAAGAACTCACAATCTGCTTATACCAGTGCTTCTACCAATAAATACATGTAGGCAAAACTTCAGCCTGATTTACTAGAAAGTGTTCTAAAAAGCAACGGATAGACAGGCTGAGATGGGAGAAGAAACCCAGGTCCACGTGAAGAAACCATCAGACTGCAGAGTGGAAAGGCACTGCAGGATGTCGGACAGGAGGAGCTCCCTGGGCAGCTGGCTGACAGCCGAGGGCCAGCAGTGGCCAAGTGATGCACTCCAGTGTGGAGAGGAGGGACAGAGGTGGGACAACAGCCCCCAGGCTGCGTGCTCCAAGCCACCTCGTGCTCTGGGGCCACACACACCTGCAGAGGGCTGGAGGGATGGGAGGAGAGCAGCAGCAGCATGGGAAGCTGGCTCCCCGCAGGGCTCCTCCTGCAGCTCCGGCTCTGCAAAGGTCTCTGGATTTCTCCTTACCTAAATAATTCTGACAGAATGTCTGTCGCTATGGCAACGAGGGAAAACAAATTGATTTGAGAGGTGTCTGATATTTGTAATGCATGGAAATTATGGTTGCTATGGCAACGTGATTTATAAATGAATTAGAATATTTAGGAAACAATTAGCAGCAGAAACTCCTAGGAAGGGAGGTGAGTCTGAGCACAGCTCTGAGTGCTGCCAGCCCTGCAGACACTGCTCACTGCCTGAGTTCAGTGCCACAGAACTGAACTGCAACAGCCTGAATCTCGGTGGCCTTCTCAGGATGAGTGATTCAGGAATCTGTCACGGGCCCAGGAGGAAAACACCAAACAGTGCAGAGCAGCACAGCGTGGGCACCAGCAGCAGTGTGCTGCACAGGCACAGCTGCCTCTGGGGTTCCCACACAAGGAGCTGTTTGAGCCCCGCTGGTTTGGGGCAAGGACCCCTGGGGTCTGCCAGCACGGCACAGCCCAAAGGGGAGGGCTTGTGACCGAGGTACGTCCCACGTGCTTTCTGAATGTCTCCCACATCCCTACCTGTGCTCTGTAAGCACAGATTTTCATGTTCATCCTCTCCTTTGGGAGCTACTTGTGCTCATAGAGTCACAGAATGGCCCGGGTTGGAAGGGACCTCAAGGATCATCAAGCTCCAAACCCCCCAACTGCAGGCAGGGCCACCAACCTCCATGTTTCATAGCAGCCCAGGCTGCCTTCCCATCCCTATGTGCCTCCAGCACCTGCCCTGGGTTGCTGTGGGAGAGGTCTGTGGCCAGCCCTGCCATCATTTTCTGCAGCAACAAGGATTCACACAGCATTTTGTTTCCTCTCACTTCACATTTACTCCCTTATCTCCTCTCAGTGGGACAGGTCACCCGCATCTGCACGGAACTCCTGGGCACCCGCAGGCAGCAGGGCCTCCACCACAACTGCGGCCCAGCAAAGGAACGGCTGCCGCTCTGGTCCTCACAAAACACGGCCCTGCTGGCCCTGCTGGCCACGCTGCACTGGACGCAGCCCAGAATATGGGTGCATGGGCGCAGTGTTGGCCCATTCCAGCTGCCACCCATCACTATCCCTAGGTCTTTTCTGGCAGGGCTGTGCTCCATCCTTACACCCCCCCGCTTGTATGATGGTTGGGTTTGCCATGACTGCACAGAGACATTAATACAGCCCAGTGATCACCACGGCTCCCAGTCTGCACTGCTGGCCTAGCCCAGAAAAGACTCCCATAGATATACGATCAGCAGCCTTACACCATTGTATCTGGTTAAATTGCAAGCAGAAATCTTCTTTAGATTATTAACTGCCTTGTAGGCACTGATACTTGAGAATAGGGTACAAAATGCCATGCAGAAAACTATTCTGAATGCAATTTTTGAAGAGCATGATATAAAATAAAGCTAAACTGACACGACTGGGACATAAATCCTCGATGGGAACTTTTCATGCATCAGTAAGCAGATGGGCCTCTCCTTCACATTATTAACATCTCTGCTCTTATACCTACACTATCTTTTGCTTTTCTGTGAAATACAAAAGGAAGCTCCATGCTCATCGGAGCCCAGAAAACACACAGGTTTATATTCACTGGAACAGCAGAGGAGCCAATAATCCCACTGCTTTAACTCGCAGTGCCCAAGGACTTGTGGATGCCCCATCCCTGCAGGCATTCCAGGCCAGGCTCTGGGCAGCCTGGGCTGCTGGTTGGCGACCCTACACATACAGGGGGTTGGAACTGGATGAGCACTGTGGTACCTTTGTAACCAGTGATTCTATATCCTTAAAACTTCTCTCCAAGTTCAGTTTCCCTTCCCTGACCGTCAGCAGCTTTCCACAGCCACGCTATTTTTCACTCCAAAGTTTAGTTTCTTCATTTTGAAGCACAGTGCACCTTCAGAAGTCACAGCTACCGCTGACCAGAAGAAACCCACAGGTGATATTTGATTCCTTCCATCACAGCACAACCGTTTCGGTCCTACTATCAAACAGTGCATGCACACAGACCCAACCACACTGACTTGAGCAACCAGTTTGTAACCACCAGCCCAGTGACACCCGTCTGTCTGCATGTCCCCCATCACCGGAGGATGTGCTGCTGACAACTACATACACTGCTGCTGAGTGCTTGCAACCTGGCAAACCCAGGGTGATCACAGGCAGCTCTATCCAGGAAGGTGGATGGAAATATTCCAGTGCAGTTACAGCCTGCAGTTCATTTAATAGAAATTAGTGACGGTTTCTGCTCACTGCCAGATGCAAGTGAGGACAATGCTTGCCTATCAGCCAGGTTAGCTGAAAGAACAGGTGACTTCATGTGCAGTGAGGTTCACCAAAATGCATGGATTGGCAATTTACCTAGCTGTTGTCAGAGAGACAAATGGGTGTCTGTGGAGAAGACGCGTAGCAGGAATTCCAACAGGAGCACTGGGAAGCAGCACAACAGTTACACACAGGTGTTGCCCCAAGGGAATCCCAGACACCTGGAAAACTCAATGCCTGCACCCAGAGCACAACCAGCTTCTCACCAACCCCTGCCCTGGGGACAGAGGGCCCCAGCACTGCTCAGCACAGGGACACACAGAATGAGCTGCCCAAGCACAGGGCAGTGTTTGGGTACGTGAGCTCATGGGGAAGGCGCTGCTCAGCTCCCATCATTCAGCAGCCAGGCTGCAAGGAAAGACACCCAGTCACTGTCAGTATATAAGCAGGCTCCAGGCTATGTAACTATTAACATTTCCTTTGTATTTGATGCACTACAGTAAGATTACATTCCCCCTCAAAACACATACCCTGAGGATGTCTTGTGCTGGGGCAACTCATTCTCCAGAAAGATGTTACAGAGGGGTACAAGATTAAGGAGTGAGAAAGCTCTTGGTGCTGAAGAGCAGTTCACTGCAACCCTGAGGACCACACAAGCACCATGACGAGAGGAATGCTGGGCAGAAATTGAGTCCTGACGCTGAAGCACGGGATGCCTCTAACCTGAGGCAAGGTGCTGGCAGTGCACCCACCCTGCCCTTGAACCTTGTGGTCAATTAAAACTTTGATAAATGTCCTTGGAGGAATTCTGACTTACCTCCTGTAATTCCTTACGCTTGCAATGTAAGGAATGGGGCAAAAAGAATCATAGCATCCTAGAATGCCCTGGGCTGCAAAGGCCCACAGTGCTCACCCAGCCCCAACCCCCTGCTGTGTGCAGGTCGCCAACCAGCAGCCCAGGCTGCCCAGAGCCACATCCAGCCTGGCCTTGGATGCCTGCAGGGATGGGGCACCCACAGCCTCCTTGGGCAACCTGTGCCAGTGCCTCACCACCCTGTGACCCAGAGACTCTTATCTCTTTCCAAAGAAGTATGGATTGAACACAGAGTTAGATCCCAAAATTCAAGATTTCTTGGATCTAAGGCAGAAAAATGGGACAACTTCATAAATATTAGCAAACACAGCCTCTTCTTGCTGCAGGCCTGTGGATTAAAGTCTCTGCAAAGTGTGCATTTTCTGGGTATATGTTCCACCCCAAGGCAATAAAGTCTTCTTGTACACTCTTCAGATGAAAAAAATTCTCTTTCAGATGACAGAATATATCTCTTGAAAGAGAGAGAGTTTGAAGACCATCTGCTTTGAGGAAGTCATTAAAGGAGAAAAAGAACATGGGAAGAAATGCAAACAAAAAGTGGAGCTGAAAAACCCAAAAAGGGTTTTAGAGAAACTCAGGGCTAGAAGGAAGGCTTGAGAAGGGATTAAAGCCCTTCAAGCTGCTGGCAAAAGCTCCAATCCAGCTAGACGCAGAGAAACCAAAGAATGGAGATTCGTTCCACCCACCCTAACATGTGCACTGTGCTCAGGAAGGTGGGTGCTCCCTGATGGGCACCCATAGGCAGAAAGTGATGGTTTGTCTGTAGGCATGAAGTGATGTGTCTGCAGCGCACTGAAATACTGCGGCATTCCCAACAGCCTGTCTGTTCCATGATTAAATGCCACCCAAGGGTCTGTGACCAGGGGTCATCCCAGGTGCTCCCAGCAGACATCTCACTGACAGAACGCAGGCACAGCATTCTGGAAGGCCTTGGTGGCTGTTACAGTCCTTAACTGGGATGAAACATGAACAGAATCCAATTCCCCAAAGAGTAATATTCTAAATAAGCATTAATTTGGAGCTGGAGAGTGACAAATCAGGTCTTTGTTTCAATAAAACGTGTATATTACAAAAGGCATTAAAAATATTTAGCCAACGATTCTCAAAAGATTTCAAAATTAATTAATCCTGACTCAGCTTTCCTAGCAGTTCTCTTCCAAGATTAAACCTACTTAGTTTCAGCTTCTGGAAATGCACATTCAAAATGAATATGATTCCACTCTTTTCTCCAGGATGTTGGCCATCAGGCTGCCCTACAGCCAGACAGAGGTCCAGTGGTGCCTTTTTATCTTTCTCAGGTTTACAGGTGATTGATCATGCTGAAACCATTTCAAGAAGTCACAGAGTGATTAAGGCCAGAACTAAGAAGCCAGACTCAGTTTTGCTTCCTAGCATCCTGTTGCCCCTCATACTGACAATCCCCTGATCTCCCATAGCAGCAGTGTGAGCCCTCAATACAAAGGACTCCATAGAAGCTCTGAATCGTTCTTTTATCTCTCATTTTCCTTCCATTTTCATTTAAACTCATACATGGTCATGTGTCCATGAAGGATACTTAATTCCAGTTATTCACAGTTTATCCATCACCTTTTAAGAAGCCAATATTGGCAGGGTCTTGGGGACATCACAAGGATTTCAGCAAAACAATGGGTGTTTTTCAGCTGCCATTCTCCTGAGTAATGTCAAAAAATCAGCCAGTCCTCCTCACACCATCATATGGAACCCATGGGTGTGCAGCATGCTGCCCTGCCACCGTGCATCTCCCATCACTGCCTCTGCCTCCTGGAGCAGCTCCACGAGCCCAGCAGATATTCCCTTCATTAAGAACAACACCACAAGGTTATGTTATCTTTTCTCCTCCTGCAAACAACAGGTTGTACACTAGGAGAAGAATGCTTTAATGTTAGAAACGATTATAAAACGTAGTCCAAAAACAGCTTGAGAAGAAGCCTGAACTCACTGTGTCCTTTGTGGTCACTTTATAAAAGCAGAGGCTGTAAAAGAAGGGTGCATAGATACATTAGGATGCAGATCATTTTTACAAGGACTGTTAGTGACAGTATTACAGCTTCCTTGGAGCATTCCTCAGAGCTTCAACAAGAACTGAGCCAAACCAATAACAAGGCAAAAGGTTTTCATGGCTCCACTCCAAAATGCCTTTGCATGGAAGGATGTTTCTCAAAGGAATCTCGTAAGTCAAAGTTGACCTAAGCTAGGATGTTACCATCACCTGAACTACAGGGTTCCTCAAACCAGTTTCCTAACATCTAATTTTAAGAGCTAAGTGGATGCCATCTGTAGCACTCAGTTTGTAACCTTGCTGTATTTTTTCATTACAACATGAAGTCTACTTGCAGTGGGATGACATGTGATACAGAAGTGCTAGCAGGTAACGGCCACCTACTGCTCTACAAAAGTCTAGAGGCTGAGATCTAACGAAATCCTCAGTTCTGGGGTTGTGGCATTGCTGAAGGCCAGGTTGGATGGGGCCCTGGGCAGCCTGGGCTGCTATGGAATGTGGAGGCTGGTGGCCCTGCGTGTGGGGAGGGGTTGGAGCTTCGTGATCCTTGAGGTCCCTTCCAATCTGGGCCACTCTGTGATTGTGTGATTCAGACTGACTTCAGGCTGTGGTGTTGGGGAATCAGAGTAATGCTTCATCTGTGGAGCGATTCGGGTATGAAAGCACACGCTGCACAAAGCAGCCGCGCTCTCATCTCATCTACTTCTATTTTTTTTTTTAATTTCCAATTCAGAAAAGGCTTTATAAAGAAGCCCTGTCGAACAGAGCACCCAGGGGCATGCGAAGCTGAACGGAGGTGCAGCTGCTGCCGGATCTCACTCCACAGCCATCCCAGTTCTAATTTATTGCAAAACGAGATGTGTAAAGATTATGACAGAGAAGGCACTGCAGATAGAGGTTTAAAATTCGCTTGCTAAATACATGTTTAGCTTTAGTGAAAATGCGATTTAATCCTGCCAGGATACTTACAGTCCCAAACTAACATTGACTACTAATTAGAAAAGCACTGCAGGACATTATGATAACGAGTATTTCTCCAAATATGAGATATTCCAGATTGCTTCTATTAGAAGAAAAATAGAAGGCATCAAATGCATCATTGAGAACACCCTTGAACAAACTGTATTTTACCAAAGAGGAAAAATTAAACGAGATGAAAAGAGCATTTGCCTGCATTCCCACGTCCCAGATGTATCACTCCGTGTCCCCAGTGCAGCCCCGTCCCACGCAGCCCCGCCATGCTCCAACCTGTGCTGACACCAACCAGCTCACACCGTCAGCAGGACCACAGATGTCACTGAGATGGCAGCACCATGCAGGGAAGCCCCCTGGCCCACAGTGGCCATTTGCACACTGCTTGTTACAGCAGAACAAATAGCTGCAGTGCCACAGAGCTGTATCTGTGTCACAGAAATTGTCCCCTGGTTGCAAGGCTGGCTGCCCTGGGCAAGGAAAATGAATGCCTGGAACAAAGGAAATGCAGTGCAGCTCATGCACAGGGCTTCCTGTGAGTTATTAGCAACATGTGGAGTTAATTTATCCTCCATGGTTGTGTCTGATGAGTATTTAATTGCACACAAGTCTGACACAGCAGCGTTCAGCACAAAGCTGCACTGCACAGCTCTGTACAACCCACTGCCCGTAATCATCCATTTGCAGCCTATAAAAAAATCATCTTATCCTGACTTATTTCCACCTATTTCACTAACAGTGAGAGGTTATTACTGAAATAAAGCGTTAATATTGAACTCCTTTGCCAACACTATCTCTCCTCATTGAGCCTATTTTCCATTTTCAATTGAATGAAGACTATTCAAGCTGCTGTTCTCCGGTTCAAAACTGAAATTACTTTAATAAAACCCATGCACTGGAGGCTTACTCCACTGGAAGGGCAAGGATACACATTTCTCCTGCAGTACAGGTAAGCTGAGAGTTCTCCCTTGCAGGTGGAAGGCACAGACATGGTGCAAGCACTTGAACACAAAGCGCAAGCAGCTCCCCAGGCTGCCAGCCACACGCGTTGTGGTCAAACCACTGCTTGCCTGCAGGCACAGCCCCGCTGCTGGCCAGCCCCAGTGCCAGGGACACCAATGGCACCAGCAGCTGCTGGGCTGTGCCCCGGTGCCCCCAGCTCGGCTCCCACACCAGCAGAGGAGCAGCAGTGCACAGTGAAGCTCCGGAAGGGTTTCAGCGCAGCCCTGCTCGACTCACAGCTGCATCCATCTGCAGGCTCTGTGCAGTGATTACTTCACAGCATGTCTGGGTGCCTGAACAGCAGTGTGGTACCTGAGCAGGGTCGTGCTGCTGCTGGGGAGCACATTTCCAACTGCTGAGAGCGAGAAACAGGAAACTACAGCAGGCAGCAGCATCGCCTACAGGACCCCAGGGACAGCTTTGTATTCGCACACCGAGCATCTCAAGGGAGCAGACGACTCCACGCTCCTGAAGCCACTGCTTCCTAGCGGTGCAGCACACACTGTGAGGGCCATGGGGCCCCTGGAATGGTGGTGGCACATCCCACGAGAGCAGGAACGTCACCGGCTGCCACTGCCATCGCAGTACATGGCAGCCGCGCTGCTGGGAGCTCACAGAGCAGCACTTTGCAACCACCCACCTCGCCATCGCAGTCTTGATTGCAGATGTAAAACCACAAACATTTGCTTTGAAGTCAGAGTCCTCCAGATGCTCCATCAGGCTTTATCCTCCCCTGGGAACATCCTCTGATAGCAAGAGAGCCAAAGTCATCCCAGCATCACATGTGGAGCAAAGCCTGGGAGACACATATCTGAGCGGCTGCGCTGCCTCTCACCTACATGAGGGACCAGCACAGCCCCCATTGCACCCTGTGGTCTTCAATGGGTCCTGGCAGGGTCTGCCAGAGAGTCCTTAAAGGTCAAACTGGCAGCACAAATCCCATGGTCACAGCTTTGTGGCCTTTTGCTATATAATACATATATATGTATATTTTTGTAATCGAAATTCAGGTAACTTTTTCAAAAATCGAGTTCCATAAATGATGCTTCTTGTGCAGACACTGTCTGAAGATTTAAACCTCAGAGGTGTACGCTCTGATGGGAAAAGTTTGTGTACCTAAATTTCAGCCCCCAAAGTGTGCGCTTTGTTATTGCTTCGTGTCACAAAGGCCACAAACACCTTCAATCTTCGGGAGCAGAAACATGCAGCCACAGCCACAGCAGGGCACTTTGGGAAAAGCACCCCTGAGGAACCAGGATGGATAAGCAGCCAGGGCACATCTGTACAAACAGAGAGGCACTGCCACTTGAATTTCAGTTAAACAAATTCCAGGTGCAGACATCTGGTGATTTTTTTCTTCTCCAATAAAAATTATTGCTCCATCCCTGCAGGCATCCAAGGCCAGGCTGGATGTGGCTCTGGGCAGCCTGGGCTGCTGGTTGGCGACCTGCACACAGCAGGGGGTTGGAGCTGGGTGAGCACTGTGGGCCTTTGCAACCCAGGCTGTTCTATGATTCTGTGATTCCATGACTCTTCCTGACCCAGGAGTTGGCTGTCTTGCAGAGAACTGGACAGCATCCTGCTGCTGGTCCAGGCGTTGCTGCAGCATCCTTGCTGCCAAAGAGTGCCCAGTCTGATAACAGCACACTGGAAAAAGGCCAGGATTTCCCGCTTTGAACTTCAATAGTAAAAGAGATATAAATGAATTTTCAGCTCAATGCGTTCCAGAAGAACTCTCAGCTTGGAGAAACTGTTGAATACAAACAGAGGGACGGGATTCCCAAGCTGACAGAGGCAGCACGAGGCCTGCCTTGACAATCCCCACACACACCCCCACATGCCCAGCCCCACGGCCAGGACTCCACGCACACCAAGGCTGCCCAGCCCTGTCCCAGCAGCCCCACACGCCAAGCACAGCTTTTCCTTTCCTCCTACAGAGGAACGCTGTGTGCTGGGAGAGGAGCCTTCTGCTACCGAGCTGCTTGTGAAGCTGGGGAGCGCAAATCTCATGCATCATTACAAGGAGCTCCTCCTGCCACAGTGATTCCTTAACACTGCGTTTCCATGAGACTACAGCTGATGAGAAGTCAGGCTTTACTGTTGAAGGAGTTAAGGGTCAAATGAAGACTCCCTTTGGTTTAATATCACTTAAGACACAAAAATCCGGCTTTGATACGTGCTGCCATTGCTGAGCTGCTCACACAGAGCTGGAGTCCACCTGCCAAAGGCTCTGCGATTCTGCTGGCATCCAGCTGCTAGGTGGGGCAGTGTGGGTTTGGTTTCATGATGCTGCTGTAAGAAATAGTTTGAGTTCAGTTTCACAGAAAGCGTTAGCAAGGAATACCTCTGGAATAACTGTGCTAAGAAAGCCAGAAGCTTCGGTGATGGTTTGGTGTCAGAACCTGGCAGGTACAGCCCTGAAACCAAGCAGGAAAAGCAGAGCGTGGTGCTTCTTCACACAGCCGGAGGGGCTAGCCCTGAAAGGCACTTCTTTTCTCATAGTGCTCTGCACAGAAGCTTTGGGGGAAAACCTTGAGGTGTTTTAACATCCAGCTTGCACCCGGACACTGATGCAGCCTCTGCACAGATCCCAGCAGGCTCATGCCCCCAACCGGCCTCCTGCAGGGCCAGAACACTGCGCGCCTTACAGAGAAGCACGGCAGCAAGCAGTCAGCCCACCTCGTGCTGCAGTGCGACCTGCCAGGACCCTGCATGCAGACTCAGCCTGGGGCTCCCTGCACAACAGTCCCTTCTCCAGAGGCAACGCCCCAGACAGCCCGAGGGCAGCCGTGTGATTCCAAGTAAAAAAACCTTTACAAAACGCTGTGTTAATAATTAAAGGTTTCACACAATCCAGCGGCGCTCAGCGCTCTGTTTGCTCTGCCCCATCCCTTCCCCAGCCACGCGGCTCCCTTCCCCTCCTCCACCCCGTCCGACCTGCAGACACACGGCACAGGTTACAAGAGAGCAGGAAGCACGGGAAACTCTCACAGACCGATAAAACGAGGAGTCTGTCCAATGGAGAACGCACATTTCTCTCAGTGCAGCGAATGGGAAACACCACACCTCCGGGAAGCACCCAAAAACGCATTCAGATGGACTCGTTATCAGCAATACCTGGGAGATTGTCTCTTCACACAGAATCACATGCCTACCTGTCCACGATTATAAAGACCGAGATATAGCTGTAATCCATAGCCGTAAGGTGAGATTTCCATCTTTATGCAACATGAAAAATGTGCCAGACACAGGTTTGCCCATAAACAAAATTGCTTTTTTCAGCTCTCCCTTTAATGTGAAATATCAATCATTGTGTGGCTTTTATTACACAGAATTTAGCTTTTGTTTTTGACAGATGGCTCGCATTCGGTCTGAGCTACAACTGTACATCATCCTCATTATATACATATCCGAATCGCAGGACACATTTTCAAGAGACAGTAATAGATGGCAGAGAGCAGCCGGCGGGGAGGGGCTGGTCAGGGAGCCCATACAGTGCGCGGGGCTGACGGCGAGCCCTGCAGCTGAGTCTGCTTGGGGGCAGGTGCTGTCGGACCGTCGCTCAGCACATGGGCACAAAGTGAAGATCGCTACAGGAAGGCCAACGGGTTGCTGTTCAGATTTTCCATCCCATTTCCTTCATCGGTCACTCCTCCTTCCCCCCCCTCCCCCCCTTCTTGCACCACCCACTGCAGACACCTGATCTCAGCCTCCTGGCTCATGCCTCCCTGCCCGGTTCCCACAGTGCTCCTGCTGCATTGTGCCACTTATCCCATCCCACACCATCGCTGTGCTCCCTCCTTTGCCACCTGAGATGCACTCAGGACTGTCCCAGGAGCCCCACAGAGACCTCAAGTTCACCGTGCAGAGGACACATGAAATAAGAAATGCAAACTTGCTGAGCTCAGTCAGCAAAATCACTGATTGATGAGGATGGGTAGAAATCAGAGCAGCAACTGCCAGGTCTGCTCCTGCCACGTCTGCTCATTAGCACTGCCAGAATCCCTGCTCGTGCATCGCCCCGCTCCAGACCTTCCCGTTCCATCACCGCTCCGCTGCTGCAGGAAGGCAATCAGCCTTCATCACCCAGTCAGAGCAATCGCTATAATCAGCCACAGAATGAGCAACTCTGCATGCACCTGCACAGAATAAGGCTGTCTTTAAAATAAAACAAATACCTGACAAAGAAATGGCATCTGAAACCTTGACATTCCTCACGCAACCCAAGGCAGCCCTGGGGGGACCAGTGAGCAGTTACACACAAATGGCTGTGATGAGTCCATCAGAAATGATTCATCCCTTTTTATATTCAGAAAAAAAAAGTTTCAGTTTTCTGCACTAAAATAAAACGGCATCCATGTCATATGCCACAAGCTGCTTGTCTTTTTGTTCTAGCACTGCCATATGCACAGGTCAGTTTTGCATCTTTGACTTGCCTGCATTCTGTTATCAGGACAGAATGCTTGAAGCCACGTGCAGCTAGCAAGGTCTGTTAGACTTCTGTCAGCATCTCATGCACCAAACTGAACACACCGAGGCATCCCAAGCAGGGCTGGTTATCTGGGACATGCCCTGGAGAACTGCCTTGAGGAGGGTGCTGTGTGTGTGTATATATATATGCTGGGACAGAAGTCTCCAGAATTTACAGCATGCTGAGGAAAATGAAGGATTTCATGGCCATGAGAGGAAACCTGTGACAACGCATCCATGTGGCAATGTGACAACATGACAGTGGGCTTACTGGCATGGCTGGTGGGGCTTGAGGAACTTGCAACCCAAGTGCCCACCTGGATGCAGCACCTGAACGCAGCCCTGGACGCAGCTCCATGTCTCGCCCTCCCAGGTCTGGCAGCTTAGTTAGATACTTGGCACCCGACGCTGCAGCTCTATCCAGACACGGTTTAACCACAAAAATGCAGCTAAGCCACTTCCTCGCTGACCACGCCAGAGGAGCAGGCTTCATGCTGGCCCCTACACCGCAGCCCCACACAGCAGGGCCCACATGGGCCGAGGCCGTTCTTCAGTCAGTCTCCCCAGAACTGCTCTGAAATGGGTAAAAGCCACATCAGCCTCAGCCCCAGCACCCTGCAGGTGCACACACAAACCTATGCTGGTTTTCCTGGGAAAAGGGGCGTGGATAAATGCATTAGAACCACAGAATCATTAAAGTTGGAAAAGACCTCCAAGTCAGCTCTGGCCCACACCACCATGCCCACTGCTCACAGTGCCCATCTCCACTGCTCCGGAACATGTTCAGGATGGTGACCCCACCTTCCAGCCTCCAGCATCAATCCTGGGACAGGCCAGCTGTCCTACAGACACACAGTGCGTTACCTGCAGCTCTCAGGGGTACTGCATTTATCAGAGTAACACCACGTCTTCAACAGCTTTTCTTCTAATGAAGTGAATTAGAGAAAGTCACTACAAATCCACTTAGCACTGATGCAGCTTTGAGGCAGCGGCTTAGCGTGCATGTGGGGGATATTTATTTCCCCTCACATAATTTACTTTATTCTCTAAACTTTAATTTGTATAGCAATTGTCTGAAATACAATGCAGATAGATAGGAATTAGCAGACTGTTCCACTCTTCATTTGCTAAATGCGCACACCATGCTCCATATTTGCCCTTTAGCACACATGCAGGTTTCCATACAAAAGAGGAAATTATAACAGCACCCCAACATCCTGACGTCCTGCTGTCGCTTCCTTTCACATGTCCTTCTCACTCAGCTCAAAAGTTCAAGACCCCACATCTTAGCACATGCCTCATAGCTATTAGTTTAAACCAAGGAGAAGTGATGTGGTTAATTCCTGGAAATCAGCCCACGGCCTGCTGAGTGCCTCAGGGATGGGGGCGTGGGGCTCCTGGTGCTCAGGCAGCAGCACAGCCTCAGGACACTGCTGTCCCCAAAGCTGTGACAGAGCCAGCAGAGCTGTCAAACCTCCATGCTGCATTGAGACGGCGCTGCACTGAGCACAGAGCAGCAGGGCAGCCCACGGCTGGATGAGCCCCACACTGGGCAGCAAGCACAATTTCAGTCTGACTTAAGCTTAAATGAGATGTGCCCGGGAAGCCCTACTGAGGGCTGATAAGCCTCAGCTCTGAGCAAGCCCTGCATGCAGGACTGGAATTTGTGCTTCACTTGTGAGCTCACAGCTCCCACCATGCCTTGCTTTTATTTTACTGGAGGGCTTTGTCGTTACCACAGGCAGCTCTTTAAGCATCCTCCAGCTGGCAGCTGCCTTAAGGAGAATAAAGCACAGAGAGCCCTGGGACAGCTGTTCTCTGCTTCCCAGGGCAGTACTGAACAGCCTGAGCCATTAGATCTCCCCAGGCACAGAAGCCCCGTGTGGGGCAGCTGGAGCCATCCCTGCTGATGCACCCAAAGCCCCCCGGGGGTCCCTGACCCCACTCTGGAACCACCCACAGTAAATGGTTCACCAGGCTGGGCTAACTCGCGTGCATCATTTCAAGCAAATCAAGTAGGAAACACGCTCCCAAGAAATCGCTATTGATATATCAAAATGTCTTATTATTCACGCTGTCAGAAAGGTTGGTCCAGGTTAACAGCTCACCTCCTCCATGAGGCTTTCCTCAGGCTGCGTTGAGCAGAGAGCTGCCCTGCTCCCCTGCCAGGAAGCTGGAGGATGCAAATCTGCCTGCTCCCAGACAGCTGATGAGACAGGCTCCAGAATACTTAAAGTTTTACAGGGGAGAACAAGACAGCGACTGTGCACTTGTCTGCATCAATAAGCAGCTTTCTTCCTGCTGGATTTGGAGCACTGTGGGTTTATTATTACACAGCACAGGATTATTACAGAGAAGCAGATGTCAGCATGGCACTGCTTCACTGAACCGGTCTACTTCCGTGTACATGCAGGAGGGTGCAGGAGCAGCCCTCCAGCCCTACATGCTGCCAAGCCCTGCCCCTCATATAACCCTGATGCTGCTCCCCCACCACCACAGCTCTAGCGGGAGAAAGCATTTAGGAATCTGTTGGTTCTTGGTCTGTGGGGCAGCTGCTGAAATTCATTCCCAGTCCCCCATGGCGGGGGCTGAAGCTTCAGCACCACCATCCCCAGCACCAGTGCACAGCCTCTGCTCACCCCTCTGTGCTCACTCCATCCCTCGCAGGGCAGCCTTCAGTTCCCACATCCATTCCCTAATGCAGACACCGATATCAGAAGCAGGTGAACTGCTCGGTCAACACTGATAACAGAGACACTTCAAGCAAGGAAATAAAATTTCAGCCTATGCAGTGGCAGAGCTGAAAACCACAAATGGAGAGCTCAGTGGAGGCAGGGCTCCGCCAAAAAGCAGCTTGCTGCCTTCCTCTGATTGACCACAATTTATTGGTGTCTGGGCTAAAAACAGCCAACATCGACAAAGATATAAGTCTTTTCATATGGAGATTGATTTAGTTCAGCAATAAATTTGAACAAAATGCTTCCTCTGGCTCTCTCCAACCCTCATCTCCTCTGCTGCCAGGGAGAGGTAATCCAATTTCAGATCTGCATAGCGTACGTTCAGCACAGGCTTTAGCAGAGAGAGGAAATCATTTCTGGATGCAATTCTAAATGATGTGGTGAGATCTTGGGTTTAATGTGTGGAAAGGCCAACGCAGATTATGCAGAAAAAAATAAATTTTTGATTATCATTAGCTTCAGTGGAGCAATATAGAACTGAAGAATCAAAGTACAGGAGCGGCTTGAGGCGGTCAAGCTGCATGGTGCCCCAGGCTCCAGCAGCACCCAGCCCTGAGCACTCAGGCAGAAGTGCGTTTTCAGCCAGGAATCAACACTCTTCCATATAGAATGATACCAAAGCTCTCCCGTTGATTTGACAGTGCTTCCTTTCAGTTGTTGTTTAAAGGCACTCTCTACCTTCACATTGTTTCTTCCCACAATAAAGGAGATGCATCTGCTTCCCTCTTCAACATTCAGAGTCAATTTTTCTGTTGCTCTTTCCAAACTTGTGATGTCAGCAGCTGTGGCAGTGCTCCAGCCTAAAGCCAAGGTCAAACAGAAATTAAGAGGTGCCTCTGAGCACAGAAGGGTTGCTGAAACAGTGGGGCCACAGCTGGGGTGGGCTGTCTGAGGGCCTTGGCATACAATGGGATAAATGATTTGGTGGGCACAGTGGTGATGGGTTGGGGCTGGACTTTGTGACCTTAGACCAAGTAACCTCAATGGATCTATGATTCTATGAAATCAGGTTTTCTGCTGACCAAGTCTATGGAAAGAACCCAGAGTCCCAAGTGTCCCCCAAACCAGCCCTACCTGGTCTCAGTGCCACCAGCAGTGCTGAGCCTTGGGGTGAGCCCCTCCCCCATGTGTGCCCCCTGCCTGCAGGGCCGCTGCTGGCCCTCCCAAAGCACACACTGTATGAGTGCCAGAGCTTGTGCTGCACAGGGTAAGCGCTCAGCTGCAAGCAGCATCTGCACATAAGCAAGTCTGATTTAATGGCAAGCTACAGTTTGATCAGAAAGGCAGTGCCTGAGCTGTACAACAATGGCATGTGGTAAACAAAGAGAATGCAAGACCAGAAACTACTGCCAAAAGCTGAGATGTCAAAAAAACATAATTGGTAGAGGGAAAGAGCACCAGGCTGTACTGCTCTATCTGAGCTCTGAAGGCTGCTAGCAGGCAGTAACACCAGTGCAAGGATGGCTGGAGATGATTAGCTTCAGCATCACAATTACGTGTCCTATTAGATCTTAAAATCTTAGAACCTAATGTGACATTAGTCGGGTTTTCACTCAACCAGTAGGAAGAGGCTCCTGTGGCACTGCCTTTCCCACCGCGTCCCTGCCTTCAGCACTGCAGGTATTGTGTGCCTCACTCTGCTTTCTCCCCTTCCTTTATGATTCTTTCCTCCACTTTTTTTTTGTTTTAATCATTTGCTGTTTTTTCTTTCCTGTTTACAAGGAGCTTTGGCTACATAGGCAACAACATGCAAATTCATTCCCTCAAATCTGTGACACAAATAACAATGCCTCTCTATTTGTAGCACAAATCTGGGACATATCTTCTAACTCTGAGCGGTCAACATGATTACCTACTGCAATTCTGCTTCATGAAGAAGCCAAATAATGTCTGACTGCTGCTTAGAAATAGATACCACCTACTCTAGGAACGGTTTACCCTCTGACTTTGCCACCAGCCCCAGCTTCCATGGCAGTCTTCGTCCAGCTTTGAGAAAACAGCAGTGGATTCAATATCAGCACGAAGGTCAGGCTGACAGCTCACCTCACTTGTCCCCTTCAGAAGCCAGAGATGCCCTTCTTTGAAGCTTTTTTCCTTCAATGGAGAAAGGGATTTTACAGTGCTGTTCTTCTCTTCAAGTATTTTGTAAAGATTGTAAAGATTGTCAATCTTTCCCACAGAACTAATCACCCTGAGGCTCTGTTGTCAGAGCTGAAGGCACTGCCTGTCGTCAAGCAGGGCATCCTGGAAGACTTCTCTGGGCCAAGCTCCTTTCCAAGGTGAGGACAGTCATGACAACAGAGAGAAGTAACAAGCATGAAAAAAAAGTAGTTTTACTCCCTATAGGAATAGAGACACACAGTGTTTAATTTTCTAGAACCCTAATTTCAGCCAGATAAGGAAAACCTGGAGAACAGAAAAACTGCTGGGGAAAGTTTGCAGGAGAAAGTGCCCAAAATGCAAGCAGATGGAGTGTGAGCAAGAGGCACCCCTGAGGTGAGCCGTGGTTGCTCAGAGAAAAGCAGAAGCACACATTCTTAAGAAATAAACGTATGGGGACTGAACATGGTACAAACCATACAGTAAGGGCTACCACGACAAGCCTGATTTCTGAACTCAGTGCATTAGCTGCTACCTGCACTGCAGCTTGTTTAGGTGCAGCCCTGCTGAGTCCCAGCATGCTTTATACTCCAGTTTTCTGCATCCTGTGGGAATCTCACACAGGAACACATCAAGGTACAATGTACCCATACACCCGCCATTCCCAGCACTGACAACTCCTGAGTCAATGAAATATCAGCAACGCAAAACGGAAGATGCACGAGCATTGCAGCAGACTTCAGCCCAGACGCGTTATGCCAGGTGCCCCCAGGCAAATCCTTGCTGTGTTTCACAACACTGCTATGCAGTTCCCAGTTCACCACTGCTCAGGAGGCATTGTGTTTTTCCTTGCTTTCTGCACGCTTTGGGGCCACTCAACCCGTTTTGGCGCAGTGAGGCCTTACTAATAAGCATTCACCTTGTCTTTCATCTTAAGCGCTCTGTTCCCATTTTATTTTAAGCTGGCCAAGTTTGGCACTTCCTTACAGCAAACTGCCTCTAAGACAAACAACCTCGCAGGCCCTATTTCCACCCAGACAGGCGGCGCAGGCCCAGCAGGCCGAGTCTCCAAACACCTTCATTTCTGAGGTGCTCCCGGAGCTCAGCCCGCAGAGCGATGCCTTCCCCATGGCCCACAGGGACAGCAGTGTCCCCTCAGCCCCTCCAGGATGGAGGGCCAGGCTCTGTGCCCAGCTGCTGCAGCCCACACTCAGATGTTCACGTGGCATGGGGTTAAGCTGCCCCAAAAAGCAGTGTGCAAGCATCTAAATCAAAACGATGCGCTCTTGAAAAGGATTAAGCTGGAGTGATGAGAGCAGATGCTGTTTTTGTGATATGTAAATATATTACATGCACCATTGCCCTTTCTTCTCCCCCTCCAGAGCCTGCAACTGCAACTTTTGTTTGTTTTCTTTAGCAGTAATGACTTAATACTCTAGCTCAAGTGGCTTTTTCCTTTTTTTAAATAAAAGTCATGTAATCCTCCCAGCTTAGCCTTTTAATTAAAAAAAATACGAACACTGAGCTCAAATAGAGTATTGACTACCACGACTCCCTGCGGAGATGGAGTTACCTTTGAATAACATGGAGAGCTTCTCATGCCACTAGGGCTGTGAATGGAGACACCTAACCTCCTCCTACATGTCCCCTCTCTCCCATTTTTATTAGGGGAAAAGAACTTTGGGTAGCTGAAATAAGAAAATAAACAAGGTGCTGCTGGAAGGTCCCTGGTACCACCACAGCATGCAGCTGGGTGCTGCAGGGCTGCACTGGGGGACAGGCACAGAGGTGGGATGAGCTCCTCAGGCAGGCAGGGACCCTGGGCAGATGTCCCCACAGGGCTGCAGTGCTTCCTCTGCCCAGGGCAGAGCCCACTCCTGTGTTTCCACATGCTGAGCCACGCTGTGCTGCAGGGTGCCCGAGCCTGCTTCTCACCAAAAAGCCAAAAGCATTTTAGTGAAGAACACATCAAGTGCAAGCTAATATGAGGAAGCATTATCTATCACTGCTCAAGGAGGGAAAGCATGCTGCTCGATGCAGAGAGCACAGCTCCTCAGCCACGGAAAGCTCCTTGCTGCTTTCAAAACCTCATACATGGCATCTAGAAGTAATTTAAAAATTCTCAGCTGTGGATCTGCTTTGCTAGATCACTGTCACAACACCGCCCAGCTCACAACAAAGCCATCTCACATCAGGACTGCCCGTTCTTCACCTCAGCTGTTTGCTCCCTGCTCCAGGCACCACTGGGAGGGACCAAGGAGGCTTCTGCCTCTCAGCATCATCAGAGCGCTGGCTGAGTCCAAACAAGAACAGATGCGTGCAGGCCAGAACTGGTGAGCACTGACCTTAAATCCCCAACATTCAGCACACCAACCATCAGCTCTGTCCCACATAGCATCTGCAGGGAGAGGAATGAAAGTGGCAAGGAAAGATGTACAGACTGCTTCCTCCTCCATCACAAAATAGAAACCCGATGAGAAGGAGTTGTGGTTATCCACCAGCTACAAGAAATACACATTAAAGTCACTCTTCGACAGAAAACAACAGGAAAACTTGTAGCATTAAGGACCATTTCTCCATCCAAATGCCTTGTGGAGGTTCTGCTTTCTGCTTGGAGAGAGAGAGAGTCACAGCTATTTGTTTCAAATGGCAGGAAACAGAAAGCACTCAAGTGCAGGAAAAAAAGCCCAGAGACAACTCATCAAGCTCAGATCAGAAACAGTTACAAACATTTTCTGTTGCTGCACTTTGGAGGCCCTGTAAATCTTCAGCAGCAGACAGCATGTTCCTGTGCCATCTGCTGCAGGGTCACTCCATTACTTGTTGTCTGAAATAACATCTCAGTTCCCTGCAGGATTATTTTCTTTTTCCTGAAGTGGAAAACCCTATGGGTATTCTGGGAAATTCATTGCCTGGCACATTCTCGCAGGTGTAGCTTCACCCAGACCTTAACTATAAGGTATTTGCCTCTATAGAAAGTAACACTTGAAACCAAACACTTAATCCTGCAAGGTTAGAAATGTTCCTGTTAGATGGGTAAAATGTTAAGGCAGTAATAAAAATAAAAATACATAGAATTGGTGATTTCCTCCTTTCCATTACAGCTAAAATCTCTTTAAAGACAGCAGCAACTGCAGCACATGGCAAGCTGCAAGGCCGTGAGTTTCCATACTTGAAAGTGAGGCTGAAAAAAGCATTTCCAACCACGCCCCCAGTGTGGAAAATGAACGTGCTCTGGTGGCCACCAGGGTCTCCAAGGGGGTCTTTGAACAAGCCAGGGGTGCAGGAGCAGCCCATCAGGACAGAGTCTCTCCCTTCCACTAACAGACACATATTCCGTATTGAGATAAGGAACCTAAAATCAGTTCTCTCTCTCCAAGCTGCAACAGCAACCAGGGCAGCACCCAACTGGAAAAGCTGGGAGAAGGAAACCCAGCACCACATGGGGAGGTCCCAGCTGGCAGCAGGGGGCTGCTGGGGCTCTGGATCCCCTTCTCTCCTGTGGCCAGGCCTGGGGGCACCCCATGGGCACACTGACAGCCCCACATTCTCCCACATACACACTTCAGCAGGAGAGGAAGGGGCTCTGCACTGTAAACAGGGTCAGATCCATGCTCCTGCAGCCAGCGTGAGACAAGCTTTCCAGTTCAGACAGCCAATGCCTCTTTGCCCTCTCAGACTCCCCAGCACAATTATCTCAGCAGCCACAGCACAGGACTGTAAGATGCTTTTATCTCAAACAGCCCAGCACCCTGGCAGACAGCTGGATCCAGCTCCCCTGCAGCAGGGCAGAGAAAAGCAGCCATAATTCCCACCCAAACACCACTTTAAAAGGCTTTGAGTGCACCATTTTTTGCTCCCTGAGCTCTAGCAAGAGCTGCTGCATCCATATAAAACATGAGCACAGGTGGTGGGCTCCACATTCTATATTCTGAGCCCACAGTAACAGTAGCAGTACCCTCCTCCTATCATTAATCCAGGTGGACCATGAGCTGCAGAGTTTCACATCACCCTCTCCTAGGAGATAATTAAATACTTATTTATGTACTTAGCCTCCTAGGAAGAGCCAGCAGCAGTAGCAACAGACAGAGAGCACCAAGATGGCCAGCGACACCACACAGCTCACCTGCAGATCCAGAACAACACTCACCCCAATGCAGTCACCCAGCTCTGCATATGGGCTCCGCAAAGGAAAAGTGCTCAAAGAGCAACCTGAGCACCAGAGCTCACGGCACAGCACTGACAACTGCTTTCCCAAAAGACTCCTAGAGGGCAAGCACCTCTGAAAGGCACAGAGGGAACTCAGTGTGCCGCAGGGAATGCAGAGCACCTTCAGTCACATCAAGAGCATTTCTGCCAGCCACATATTTCTGAAGCACGGTGAGCAAAAAAATGCTGAAGCGGGAAAAAAAGAAATTAAGATAGCACAGTTAATTATTAATAGATCTGTATGTGCTTCCTCTATAGTCCCAGAAGTCAACTCATTTCCTTGAGCACCGCACGACGGACAGCTGGGGTTCAGCATTTTGGAATTTGCAGTGCTTCGCAATGCCTGATGGCCCGTCTTCATTTCTGACCTGACCCCACAGGACAACCAACGCTCATCCCAGCCTCATCCCCACACTTTCCAGAGGAAAAATTGCATTGGCCACCTGATCACAGACACACTTGAGCGGCAGCTCCATGAGGCAGCAAGGCAGCACTGTGCCATGTGCATTATGTAAAGAAGGCTCCAATTAAAGCATCAGTGACCCTGGATGCTCAGGAAGGAAAAGCTTTTCACCTCCGCACACAAACGTATTTTTTTTCCCAGGCATTTTCTGAGTCTTGAAGTTCAAAAAGCCCCTATAGCTCTCAGCACTGCGAGCTGTTTGCGCTCACGTTGTGGCTCTTCACTCTCCTTCTGTGCTGCAGGGCCCAGAGATAAGTGGGAGCACAGATGAGCCGATCACCAGCGCAGCCCCACCACCAGAAAGCTGCTTGAAAGGCTGCTGCCTCGCAGGGAGCCTCAGCCCTCCTGGGCCCACAGCTCCAATTTACATCAAAACATAGGTAATGAAAACTGCCCTAGCTGTCAGCTGGCTGGGAACACCCATCAGCACAGTCAGAAATGCTGTGCTCTGTCCTACTTTTGGACTTAAAAGCATTGGATGAAAAACAAGAGGGAGGAAATCATGCATGCCCATTGCAGACAGGGGCAGGCCTGCCCTGAGCAGCACAGCATTGCCAGGCTGCACCTCTGCTACACCTGCAGGGCACAGGTACCAGCACTGGGCACAGGTGCTTTATTCCTGTTATTTTAAAGCACTGAAGGAAATGGGCCATCGGGAAAAACAAGCACTAATGAAGTCCTAGCAACAGAAGTAGCTGAAGGAGCTAAAGCAGCTGCCAGGGCTGTTTGCAGCCCCAGGAAAAACCCTGCCAGCAGAAGCAGGCTGAGCACTGAGGCGAGGAGCAGAGGCTGCGGGCTGCAGCCCAGTGAGGATGTTTGGCTGCCCCAGGCCCTGAAGATCAGCAGACCTCATCCCACGCCTGGAAGGATGGTTTGGACAGCCTCATGGGCTGTCTTAATTTCAAATTGTTAAGATAAGAATTATACAAGCATAGAAAGCCAGTTGGGGGTTGTATATGTGTAAACCAGCATTGTGCCCTGAAAACACAACACCAGGCTTGCTGCCCCATTGGTCAGTGTTTTTTCTCCCCAGCAGCAATACTGGAGAGGGATAGAGTAAGACCTCTATCAATTTATTTACGGCACCACAGAAAGGGGGCTTTTACCATAGAAATGCAATTAGGCTTCACAAAAGGAAGCTGAGCCACAAGTGGGCTCTGGCAGCACCAGGCTTCTAAGAGCTGCCAGCAGTTTCCCAAAAAGACCACATGGGTTTTTCTCCAACTGATCTTACGTACAAAAGTGTTTGAGCCAACAGTTATACTGCAAGTACCAAAAAAGCTGAGACCCACTTGATGCAACACACCTGATGCATCATTGTGTGAGAGCCAGCTTCCTGGGCCCCATGTTTAGGGAAGGCTTCCAGGGCATTACATCAGCCAGTTCCTCCACCATACAGGGCACCACTGTATAAGAGCAGGCACACAGAACCCTACATAGCACAGGAGAGCAGGGAAGGCTTTGGGCAGCTGCCTATACTACCAGAGAGCACCACAAGCAGGGCAGCAAGGAGCCAGGAGCTTTACAGTGACTCTGTCACAAGCAGAACCCTCACCAACCTGGTGCATCCAGCAGCATCCCAGTAAAGGTCACATCTGTGGCCACCATCAGCCAAGGCAAGGTCTGGAGCACAGGGCAGCAAAAAGAGGGCCACAAAAGCCTGAGCTTCTTCAGAGACAGGCAAACCTACAGCAGATCTCTAACTGGAGGAAGTGCCCTGGATGGAGCTTAAATGGAGCCCAGCTCATGGGTGGGGTGGTGGAGCAGCTGAGGATGATTAGGACTTAGCAGTGCCACCTGTGCATTGAGCCACTCTGTGCTGGGAGCTTCAGGGTTAGAATGCTGCTGCTAGTCCCCCTGTGTGCTAAGGCAAACAGAAAGCTGCTGTGGGATCTTGGGGAGCAGATGTTTTTCTTTTCCTCACTTTTATGGGTCTTCCTAGGAGCAAGCCCTCAACTGCATTAGATCCTCAACCACGGGTTCTTCGGTCCCAAGGACGATACCACTACCTGTCCCCTGCGCTGAGGGGATCTAAGTAGCAATTATAAATATCCAAAAGAATGGGAGTCACGTGAATGGGGCTGGGCTCTGTTCCATGGTGCCCAGTGTCAGGACAAGGGGCACTGGGCACAGACTGGAGCCTAGAATGTTCCGTGTGGCCATGAGGAAGAAGTTCTGTGCTGTGATGATGTCAGAGCCCTGGTACTGAGCTCAGAGAGATGGAGGAGTCTCCTGTGGAGGGATCCAAGCCCACCAGCACACTTTGTGTGCAGACCTTCAGGGAACTGCTGTAACATGGGGTTGGACTGGGAGAGCTCCAGAGGTCCCTTCCAACCCCTATGGTTCCAGGATTCTGTAAATCACGTTGTTGGAGAGGTCAGAAGTAAGGAATGGAACCTTTTGGTGTCTTTATCACAGACACTTGCTGCCTCAGCACCTGAACATCTGCTCTGCTCAGCTTGTTGCTTTTTAGAGCATTTCCAGGCCATCACGGGGACACGCTCAGAAGGGCAGATCCTGGCGATGAATTGACTGATGTGCTCCTGAGCCCATCGCTCCATGCGGATGGTGGGCAGATGCGGATGGGAGAAGAGATGGCAGTGAGGAGGCTGTGCGAGTCCCTGTACAAGTGGCAGCTCACAGATGGCGGGTGGCCAACAGCAAGCCTGTTCCTTCTGCTGAGCAGTTGTTTGGGCCAATGGTGAAAATAATCACCTGAGGGGTTAGGAACTGCATGGCAGTGACAGCCCCCAGCTGTTCATAGAATCATAGAGTCATTCAGGTTGGAAAAGACCTCCAAGATCCCCAAGCCCAACCCCAGCCCATCCCACCCTGCCCACTGCCCACATCCCTCAGTGCCACATCTCCATGGCTCTGAACACCTCCAGGGATGGTGACCCCATCACTGCTGGGCAGCTGTGCCACTGCATCTCCACCCTTTGGGAGCAGCAGCGTTTTGTGTCACCATTCATTTCCCCCACACCAAAGCTGTGCCCAGTAATGCACAGTGAAGCCTTTGGGCAGTGGTGACTTGAATGTATCAAGTCCATTGCCCTTCACCTGCATACACAGACCCACTGAACCAACTTCACACCTGGAAACCCCCAGATGTATGCTGAAGCATAATTAGTGTAGCCACTGTCTCTGGTCTTTTTGTCACAAGTTATCTGCCTTGTGCAGCCAAAAAAAAAGAAGCATTCATTCAAACGCTTGTATTCCTTATACTATAGCCCAGTTGTACATCAGCTTAGTAATTCTCAATCTGCATATCCACCTGAAGGCTAACCCATTTTTAGGATTAAAGAGGAAAACAAAAATAACTTAGTAGTTTCCAGCCAGAAGAAAAATATATTATTCACTTCATTAATCAAAATCTAGGTCACTCGCCAAATACACACACTCTTAAGGAAGACAAATTGAAATTTTCTCTTCACAAAAGTCACCACTTGAGAAATGCAGATTTGTGATTTGAGTGCTGCCCTGCAAAGGTTTCGGTACCAGCAGCGGGTTGCTGGGAGGTGATCCTGAGGCACCCTGTGAGCACAGGTGTAGGACAGGGAATGTGCTGCTCCCCCTGGGGCTGTCCCCACTCTTAGCCCCAGCCTTGGCCAGCAGTCCCTGCCTGAAGGATTGCGTGCCCACTTACCAGGCAGAGCCTGCCTGTCAGAGCCCTCTCGAGGACTTTCACTGAAACAGGTTCGCCAAGTAGAAAATAAATGGCTTATGGAGGCGATAGATAATAGATTCTGAGTGGCCATTAATAAATGAACTAGCCGTGTTAGCACTAAATAACTCGAGACTCACCGGTGATTAATTAACGACTCACCTGGGTTCTGCCCACAAAGCAACAGAGGCATGATATCAAACTGAAACGTCCCTGCAGATGGAAAGGAGGATGGCTCAGACCCATCCAGCCAGTGCCTCCTCTCAGCAAACATTGGCAAAGACCGATAGCCTTGGTGAGATGGCACCGAGCCCCACGTGTGCTGAAGGCAACCCTTACAAGGTTTGTTGTGGTATTAACTGGGAGAGAGGCTGAGGCAGATGGTAGTTATGGAGGTCAATTGCTCTTTGGGCTTCACTCTGGGTTCCCCACCACTCACCAGGTGCCACTGGGCACTGCAGTCACACAGCTCCAGCCTGACCCATGCTTTGACCATGTAACCCCATTGCCCAAGTCCTGCCTTTGTTCAAGCCCAGTGCAAGATAAGCACGTTATTTAAATCACATTCTTGCTTAAAATCTGATTCTTTTCTGATATACCTCCATTCTGTGTGCCCTCAGCGCTGCTCAACAGGCACGAAGAACAAAAAGCAAAGCAAAGCCCAACACAGGCTCTGTGCTTCAGTCCAAGACTCTTTTTCTCTGACTTCTTGAGCGAATTTGAAAGATCAGGCTAAGAATCCTAATTAAATGCACAGCTTTCAATACTCAGGTACTGCCAGCGATTGCTCTGCTCGGTCTTTCCGCAGGAGCACAGAGGAGCTTTTGAAGTTTTCAGGACTTCTCTTCCTATTTTCGTTCCTGAAAGGCACTTTCTGTTCTTCATTCTGTCAGATGTAGACTCCAGGCACTCAGCTTTTGCAACTCATACAAGTTTTTTTCCATCAGAGCTGACTCAGTCTTAGAAAAACAGCAATAACTCAAAAGTTTCTGTTTTCCCTCAGCCCTTGTTTTTCTTAGCTGTCTCCTGGGCTGGTTTTACTTTTATGCAAATGCTGTGTGATTATGCAAAAAGATCTAATTAGATTGATTGATACTGTCATATCAACAAAACCCAGACCTACTTTCAAATCCCTGCGAAGCGCGCGCCAGGCAGGGTTATCACTTCAGGGGTGTTCTTTGGGGACCTTCTTTGCATTCATTATTGTTGCAGAACCTGGGCCTGCTCCCCATGTGGTCCTCGCTGGAGATCAGATCTTTTTAATCAGAGTTTTCACCCGTGGCTTTGAATTATTTCATGGTTTTTGGCCAGTACTGCTGCCGTGGTGAGGGAGCAGCAGCACCAATGCGCGGCTCCAGGCCCAGTGCTGCAGCCCAGCTTATGATTCCGTGATTTCAAACACCAAGTGTGCATTGAGCCAGAGCACATCAGGGCATCTGCAGCTGTGGTGAACTGGCCTGATAGTTTCTGTTCACTGAATTCTGCTTCCACACCCAAATACACCAAAAATGCCTGTGGAGGTCAGTGTTTGTGATGGACAAAGAGAAGAAATGCCCAGATGTGAGACTGCAGAATTACTTCTTTCAGCTGTACTTTGCTCACAGTAAGGCTGAGGGCGATTTGGGAGCCATATCATTGCCAGAAAGCCCCTGCCAAGGTCTGGAACTTGCCCCGTTGCAGAGATACGTGCTGGCAGGGACAGGCTGTGTCCCTGGCTCCCAAGCTGCCCATGGCCATGCCCAGCTCAGAGCTCCCCACAGCAGAGCCCTGCGCAGCTCACACACCTCCCAGCCCTGCCCATGGTCTATCAGTGTGTCTGGTTTTCTTCCCAGCTGACTGATTTCTCATTTAAAGCCAAGTTTCTTAATACTCGTTAAGATGCTGGTACGGTCTATTTCTGCTATTGCAGTGCTGAAGATCGTCCATCTCTTCCTCTCTAAGAAGAGCTGTATTGATGCTTCCCAGCTCAGCATTACTGAGCATATTTCTGGTCTTTATCCCGACATTCCCTTGGCACATTTCTGATTTTTGTACTGACACTGCTAATGAAAATATTAAATAAAATTGGTCCCTTCTCTTGTCTGTCAGAAAATTTGCTCGCAACTCCCTCCAGCCTGCAGCTCCCACTAACACTGTTTTTCATTTCTCCTTTAGGCAGTTATTCATCTCCTTGGTCATATTATGGCTTTTCATTATTATCCATCTTCTCCAATTTAAGTCATAATATCCCATCTGGTACAGCAGCAACTGTTTTATATCTTTAGTCCCTGTGTTTAACATAAATCATCCTTACTGCGAATGGAGATAACGTATATGCTTTGTTTGGGCCAATGGGAGAATTACCTTTAAATTCCATCTATCCTCTACACGTAGAATCTCCACTTCTCCCTTTGTTCTTTTTTATGTTAATGACCTTTTTATTTATAGGAGCACTTAGTGTTTAATATCCCTTGTGAGATGCAGCTGAGCCTGCCCAGAGGCTCTCCCTGTGATTCCTGGACTCGGGACAGCAGGGACTGACCATCAGCTCTTCCCCTCTTTTGCAGAAGATGCTGCTTACCTCTAATTACTTCCTCAGGTGGATCTGCACTTTTTACCTTGGGACCAAATTTCACTCAACTGTGGCCCTGTGGACTCCATCCAATTTGTTTTCTGCCTGCATTCAGCTGAGATCTTCAAGCCACCTCACCTCACTAGCAGACCAGCTGCATTTTTACATTTGTCCCTTTGAAATTCAAAGCTTGGTCTCTTCATTAACAACACAGCTCCAGCTGACCTCATCAATTCCCTCAAACACACGGTAATTTAAGGTGAGATGACTTATGAGTGCTCTGTGCTCTGCTTTTCTCAGAGACATAGGTTCTCCATAAAGCTCTTCTCTTTGCTTACCCAAACACTCAGAAGATCATTATCTCCCATTGATCAGCCAGGGAAGTACAGCATCTGGCTGCCACGCTCCAAAGCAGCACTGACTCACCAGTATCTCTGCACCTTTTTTTTTTTGCCTTACTTGTCTCTGGGAAGAAAAGGCTCTTCTACTGATGCGATTCCCCTTTGGCCATCTGGGGGTGATAAATGTGGAGGCTCCCACACAAGGGCTTTGAGCAGGTTCCTGTGTCACCCCACAGAGCATCTTCATCTGCTCTCGTTCAAAGCAGTTCCAAACAAGAAACGAGGACTTGCTTGTATTTTCCATCCTTTCTGTTCTTGTATTCTTCCAGCATTCCCTTCATTATCGCATGCACCTTCCCATCATCCTGAACTTCACCCTAGTGCTCCCAAATGGTCCTTGCACCCGCAGCACTGCTGGTGAGGACTCCTGTTGCCCTTTCTTGATGTTACTGCTGTAATATTTAGTGCCAGATCTCCTGTTGGTTTGACTCTCTGCCATTTTTAGGTAATTTCTCTTACTGAATTGGTGCCTTGCTTTCTACCATAGCTGTTTTCTCCGCACCGCCACCTTATTTTTTCCACCCTTGCCATTCAACCCCCTTTCTTTAGCCATTGCTGTTTGCCACTGTTACGTGATTTCCTATGTCTCAGGATCACAGAATCACAGAACGGCCCAGGTTGGAAGGGACCTCAAGGATCACGAAGCTCCAACCCCCCGCCACACGCAGGGCCACCAACCCCCACATCTCACAGCAGCCCAGGCTGCCCAGGGCCCCATCCAACCTGGCCTTGAACACCTCCAGGGACGGGGTGGAGTCAGAGACATGAAACACCAGTAAAGTAATATCAGAAAAAGGAATGTGAAAAAATGCCTAATGCCCCTTAAATATTTCGGAAGGAATATTCTAAATGGAGGGAGCAGGAACTGTTAGCAATGCTCCTTAGATTTAATACTGCATAAATATGCCGATTTTTGCTTTCATCTTATTAATTTCAATTGCAAACGAAGCAAAGCTTTCACTCATTTTCTTTCATTGAAGGAGATCAAAATATATCCTGTGTCCAGCAATTAAACAGTTTGTTTCTGAACTCCATAAACTTTAATATTCCACTCGAAATGCGATGGTAGGAGGCATGTTAATTGGGAGTGCTCTAACCACAATTTTTGCTGGGCTTCAAAATGTTGCAGCAACTCATCAATGCCATTTTTGACATAATTAAATCTTTTGGAGAAGTGAAAATGCAGAACAACATCAGATTTAGAAGAGAAGGAACAAGGAGCTCCGGGCTTCCATCGACACAGTCCATAGGGCTCCAACAAAGCCCAGCGTTTGCTTTTTGTTGGGGTGCTTCATCTCCCCGCTGACATTTATGGCATTCTCATAAAAGCTTAAAAGCTCATCTTGTAGTGTAATCAAGCTAAAAAGTCGCGCCATCACAACGCTGTGATCGCTGATGCAATACGTTAGAGGCGTTCAAGAAAAAACATATGTTCAGTCTGGTATAGGAGAGCAACAGGATGCTGTAACATCAAAGGCTGTAGTTAAATCTGTCATAAACAGTAATATTTTATTTAACTCCAGGTAAAACTCTGCTGACAAAAATACTTTATGGCTGCCTATTAATGTGAATAGCAGCTATGCATCATCACTAATGCAGGAAACAAATCAGGCAGGCAACTGTTTAATAAGAAATATCTTCTGGGTTGCGTTCATCTTTGTCATCTATTGCTTCAGCTTTATCTTGTGTGCAGGTGCGTGCCTTGCTGTGCTTGTTAGGATATTTGATATCTCTGCTGAGTGCACTCACTGCTGCAATGTCACACAATCACAGAACGGCCCGGGTTGGAAGGGACCTCAAGGATGATGAAGCTCCAACCCCCCGCCACACGCAGGGCCACCAACCTCCACATCTCACAGCAGCCCAGGCTGCCCAGGGCCCCATCCAACCTGGCCTTGAACACCTCCAGGGATGGACATGAGGGGCATCCACAGCCTCTCTGGGCAGCTGTTCCAGCATCTCACCCAGCAAGTGCTGAATGCCTGTAGAGACCCAGGGCCAGAGCAGAGCTCACTGTGGCTGCTGAAGGGCTCCATGCAGGACACACTGCTCCCAGGGTTCCAACTCTGCAGCCCTGTGCACTGACTGCCCACTCCTCACCTGCATTGCACATGAGTTGATTTGCTGAGGTGCAACTTGGAAGCACAATTTCTGCTCTCCCTTTGCCCAGCTCTGTGTAGCAAAGGGGATGCATGGAGCAACCACACACGTGGGATGTGGGCAGTGGGCATGGGGGGGTGGGCTGGGGTTGGGCTTAGAAGTTTTGGAGATCTTGGAGGTCTTTTCCAACCTTGATGATTCTATCATCTTACAAGAACATAAAGGTAAACTTCTACAACAACAAAAGTGGGGAAACACTTGCAGTATGAGGAGAAAGAGATGTACATGCTGGTATTGGGCATGCATTAACACAGCCCTCTTGCTGCCTGTTGGAAGCATCAGAGGCAGCAGCACTATGGAGGAAGTGATGTGGAACTCAGCAGGAAGAAACCCCCACCAGAAGAAAAGAGCAGTTGACCTTAAGAAGGCTGTAGGGCTTGGGCTTGCTCAGGCTGTCTCTGTGTCTGAATTTCAGCCCCTACCCTCACCAAGGATCCCCAGAATTTGGTGGCAGAGGCTCCACCACTGATAGCAGCCCCGTGCCTGCAGGGACCATGAGTGCCAAAGGCACCAGGGCAGAGTGAAACTGGCAGTGCGCTGTGTGAAGGCAGAGCAGCAGCAGGACCAGGCAGAAGGCTTCCCCAGGTTTGCAGGAGCTGTTCCTTACCCGTGAATGGGAAACAGAGAATGAAAGCATTCAGAAATTCATAGAATCACAGAGCGGCCTGTGTTGCAAAGGCCCACAGTGCTCACCCAGCTCCAACCCCCTGCTGTGTGCAGGTCACCAACCAGCAGCCCAGGCTGCCCAGAGCCACATCCAGCCTGGCCTTGGATGCCTGCAGGGATGGGGCACCCACAGCCTCCTTGGGCTGGGATTCACGCACACCGGACACAGGAGGTGTCTGGATGAGCACTGCGAGGCCAACAGAGCACCTCTGCTCCCAGCGCAGCCTTGGCTTCATCCCCACAACACGTGTAATTGTAGTATCAGGAACAATCACAGCTCTGCTCTAACCCAGAAATCAGCCACCAGCTGAAGGGGTGAGCGGCCGCCTCTCCACACCAGGGTCTGGTCCTTCAGCTCAAGCTGTGTAATCTGAGCACAATGATGTTCATTTATTATCCCTGATGATGGGATGCATAATGCCACACCAAAGTGTCTTCAGCAGGCTGTAACAGAGAAAAGCAGATGGAAGCCAGAGATGTGCTAATTAAGCCCGATAATAGAAATGTTAATTAAAAAACCTTGAAGAGGAAAGGACATTTTGTAATCTCCTGGTGCTCTCAAGTGATGCAAAAATGTCCAATTGGAAGAAGCAGTGTCCTGCTGGAGGCGGTTGGGCAGGACTGGTGGGGATAGCCTTTGTGCCCCAGCCCCAAATCACAGAAGCAATAATTAATTGCCAAGGGCTGGGTGCCCCCCCAGCTCAGGCTGCCCAGGGCCCATCCATGGCCTCAGGCACTTCCAGGGATGGGGCATCCACAACTCTGGGCAGTGCCAGGGCCTCACCACAAAGAGGGTTCAGGACCCACGTTGGCTCAGGGATGCTCGGGGAAAGGACAGCCACCGCTGCAGCTCAGGATGGATACGGCATCGGTGTGATGCTCTTGGCTGCACTGAGTGATTCCTGCCACAAAGACAGCCCAGGTTTTAGTTCCCACTGTTGGTGGATCCATCTGCACTCACCTAGAACACACCTGGCTCTTGTTCCCTCCCTGTGCTCTTCCATGTGTAACATGGAGACCACCTAAGCCTGCTGAGAGCACAGCCACAGCCGGGCACTCCTGGGTGGCTCTGGGGCCAAGGGAGGCCAATGGCTCCCACAGGGCAAATTAGCTGGCTCTATGCAAGAGAACGTGGCTGTATCAGGCTTATTAGTGGGACTCAGCACAGCGCTGAGACACATTAATTAGCAGGGCTGAGAGGCATTTCAAAGGCCCTCTGTAATTCATCTGTGAGCTGGATTAAGCCAGAGAGCAGGAATCAGCTGAGTCAGCAAGGCGCTTCATTATCTCTGTGTCTCTTCAGCATGAATATCGAAACCTTCCTGGGCTGCTTGAAAAGGAGCCCATCTGAAACGCAGCCTAATGAATCCAAGCCGTCAACAGAAATGTACTTATCAGAAGAAGCCTTTGATTCTGTGAAAAGCTGCTGTGATAATTGCAGGTAATTAGAGCACAGAGTCTGGACTGGGACAGAGCTCCTGCTTGTGCAGCTCAGCAGGAGAAACCTGGGTGCTGCACACAGCTCTAGGTGCTGTGCATTGCTCTGGGTGCTCTTCTCTGGGTGCTGTGCATTGCTATGGGTGCTGCACACAGCTCTGGGTGCTGGGCTGCCCTGCTCCTAGGATGCTTGCTACTGGGCTCTGCATCCAGTTTGGATTTTAATTTCCAGCAATAGACAAACCACTGCAGCTCTTGTTACGATGTCCCGATACTTCATCACCTGCAGTGATTTCTGGTTTCTAATCACAGAATCATGGAATCACAGAATTCTAATCTCAGTTTGTCGAATTTCATAGAATCACAGCATGGTTTGAGTTGAGAGGGGCCCTTCAAGGCCCTCTGGTCCCACTCCCCCAATGCACGGGGACACCCACAGCTCCATCAGTGCTCACAGCCCATCCCTGACCTCAGCATCTGCAGGGATGGGGCTGCACCACCTCTCTGGGCAACCTGTGCTGTGCTTCATTACCTTTAGTGTAAGAAACTTCTTTGTCTCCAATCTAAGTCTGCCCTCTTTCAGTTTGAAAAAAATGCAGAAGGTACCATGCCTGAGCTGGTGATGCTTTCATTAAGACAACAGCTGCACTTATCTGCACTCATCTGAAACATGAGCTTCAGGAGAGACCACTGGGATGAGGTTTGGTAGATGGAGGAACTCTGGGCTGACCAGGAGCAAACTCCCCACGCCACTGGTTAGCTCCAGGACCCGCAATCCAAAGGCAGGCAGCTGCAGGCTGTAGGACTGCTGTCATGGAGCACAGAGCCCTGCACTGAGTGCTGCCCCCATCCCCAGCCCTGCCAGCATCGATCCTGCTGCTTGCATCCACATCACCATGGCAACCAGCAGGTCTCAAATTAGCTAATGGCAGAGATTAGGGGGAGAACACTTAGGAAATTCTTATCAACTGTTACTACTATTCCAGTTTGCTCCATTTCACACTGTACAAACCTCTCTCTGTTTGTGGTGAAGTTACAAGTGAGCACATCACAAAGTGTTTGCTTTGTGGTCCAGCTGACTTCCTCATAACAACAAACCTGGGTGAATTATAAAAAATGCAAAGTGCTTACAGGCATGAGAAATTGAAGTTCTGTTCAGGTCATTATAAGAAACCTCTATTAGTTCACCTTGAGAAGAGCTCATATTGAAATGGAAATATATCTCTTCCTTAACTGCCCGTATCTCCTCACTAAGCAGGCTGCTTTCCATGCCATGTAGTAGCAGAAGTGCAGTAAGTTGTTTAAAATGCTTCTCATTGCTCACTACGTGTCCTGCAGCTCCCAGAGAAGTGGGCTCCAGGTGCACTGTGCCGCTGTGCAGGGAGGCAGTGGGTGGCACTCTGCTCTTGGTCCACAACGAGCACTTTCTATTTATCACCCATTTGCTGTTTGCTGGTGCCCCAATTAGTGTAATTCATACCTTGCTGAGGCAATTGAGAAACAGAGGTTTTCTGCACTTTGGAAAAGTTTGTGGGAGGTGACAGTGCAGTGCAGCACAGCACAGCTGGTGCTTGCAGCCAGTTGGATGCATTCCTTGCAGTGCCCTTCTTCTAAACCTGCAAGCCCCCAAAAGCACAAGGTGTATTTGAAGGCAGAGGAAATTAAATGTCTGTGAAAATGTCTCTAGTATCAAAAAGGGTCGTGAGCTGGTGCTCTGAACCCACTCCTGTGGAAGGCAGACAAGGCTTTTCTTAAGCTCTCATACTGCCCAGAATGACATTTCATGTAGAGAAGCAACATCAGAAGAGGAAAAAGCACAAAAAATGTCAAGCAAAGCCAGCAAAGCAGCCACGGGATGTTAACAGGGCTTTGCTCAGCGCCTGCTGCCCCACTGCCTGCCCTGAGCAGTGATGTGGGGACACTCTGGAGTCCAGCTGCAGTGGCAGCATCCAAAGCACGTACATGCAGTGGGCTCAGAACAGCTCAGCGCTGAGCCTGGGGCTTATCGGTGCTCCAGTTGTTCTTTACAGATATGCTCTGCAGCTGTGCTCCAGCTGTGCTCTGCAGCTGTGCCTGCTGCCAGCACCTGGCAGGCCATAGAGAAACGTGGGGCACAAAGCTAATGGCATGGGCACAGCAAGCAGCTGACAGGAGCCACATGCCCTTGCAGCCCAGCCGGGTCCCTGCATGCAGTGTGGGAAATGCACTCTGTGTGCTACCTGCCCTCTGCAGAGCTGCTGCAGGTCCGGAATATTAAATCCAGGGGAGGAAAAACACTGCCGGGGTGGTTTGTGCTGTCACAGCTCAGCGCAACTCGAGATTCTGAGCCTGAAAGAGGTCTCTTCCACCCTCCTTTTTCGGTTATGGGGAGCCTTTCTAACTCCACGACACTGGTGGCAAACAGGAGGGTGGTAAGCAGCCTCCCAGCATCCGAGATGACAGAGGGTGGCTCTGAACACAGTTCTTAGAGTTTTAGAGGGGGTAAAAAGGAGCAGTTCTCTCTCTGTTGAATTCCTTTTGCTTCATCCATACCTGGGGTTCACCTGAGCCCAGGATTCCCTCAGCTGGAAGCAGAGCAAGCAAGGAGCAGCCGGGCAGCTGTGAGCAGGCTGTGCTGTGGGGGGGGGAGGGAATGGTACAGAATGACAGAATCACTCAGGTTGGAAAGGACCTTAAAGATCATTGAGTCCAACCGTGACCTAACCATACTACCCCAACAGCCCTCTGATAAATCACGGCCCTGAGCTGTTCTCTTTCTTTTCTGTTTGTAGTCTGCTGATCCTGAAAACTAAGATGACTGCTGCTATTGAGGCTTGCACAGCCAGCGCTGTTGTAAAGGAAATTGCCTCCTTGATCTGGGACACGTGAGCCCGAGCAGATGAAAGGAGCTGGCGAGCAGTGGGTCAGCAAAGCCAATCCTGCACCGTTTATGGGCTTCTGAAGCATTTTCAAACTCGGTTCTGACGTAAAAGGGGATCCTTGTTTAACTTCTGCAGTTGGCTGCCGCGGATCGCTGCTCCCTTCCTCTGAGCTGGAAACAAGCAGCAGTGCAGGCAGCGCATGGCTGCAGCCTGGAGCTCCTTCTGCACAGGGCAGCGATGTGGGGGGACCTCGGAGAGGGGATCCTGGGTTTGTCCCTCACTGTGTTGCTTTCTTTGCCTTACAAGAAGGAATATAGTACTGACCAACTAGTATAGCAATCCGGAGAGGTATTTTTGCCCATCACATCTCTTTAGAACTCATCCATTTCTTATTCACAGTAAATAACCTGCAAAGTGATATCAAAATAAAACCCCATCACAGGAAAAGTGGCTCTTTAGAGGGGAGGTAGAGACAACTTCAGAGCAAGAAAAATAGAGCACTGGGAAATAACTCAATATTCAAGACATCAGACAATCCTCATCAACTTGTCAATAGAAAACCATGATTTATAGAATCACAGCATCCTAGAACGGCCTGGGTTGCAAAGGCCCCCAGCGCTCACCCAGCCCCAACCCCCTGCTGTGTGCAGGTCGCCAACCAGCAGCCCAGGCTGCCCAGAGCCACATCCAGCCTGGCCTTGGATGCCTGCAGGGATGGGGCACCCACAGCCTCCTTGGGCAACCAATTTAGTGTTTTGGGGAAGAAGTGCCATGATTTTGACATCGAAGTTTTCCAGCAGATAAAGTTGTACACACTGACAAATCAGCAGCTTCTTCTGAGGTATTTGCTGAGGGATTTAATCAGAAAGTTGAATAAATTGTGGCATTTATTATCAGATCATTGAGTGACAGGTTTAAATTTCAGTCAAATATTTGGTCTTTTTTAATATGCCACTGTCGCTGTGTGCATACAGCAAAGTATTTATTAATCAAAGAATAAAGTTCACATATGTGGAAGTAAGCAGAGGAAGAAGAGCACTGAGCATATCTCAAGCTACTTTTGGAAATAACTACTTGCTAAAAGAACACCTTGGGAAATTTTTTGCTTAGCACAGATGGGGTAATTCTGATTTATGGTATTTCACAGGAAACTACTCTATACTTTTTTTTCCTCCTGAATTCAGAAACTTTGTTCTGCTCTCCAGTCTCAACTTACGACAATTTAAAACCCACTTGTCCTCATAGCAGCACTGCCCTTTATGTTAAATATTGCCTTTTCCTCCCCAGGGTTTAGCCCCACTGTGTTTCTCCAAGGCAATCACGTCCTCTTCCCATTCTGCCTTGGCTCATCTAATGAAGCCATACTGTTCACCTCTTATCAGGGGAGAAGTTCTTCATTGGAGCTGGTTGCAGACAGTTTAGCAGTGCTTTAGCTCTGCACAGCACACACTGATATCCATCTGCTATCGTGCAAACGAGCAAGTAAATAAATAAGGGGCAGAGAACGAGCTGTCCTCCATCACAGCAAGTTCATTACTTCTGAGTGCAGACTGTGCCTCTGAGAGGCTCCTTCCCTTCACTTTTAATGAAGCAAGCTGAATTCCTCTGTGTTATCTGCAGAATACACGTGTGTATAAAACAAAATAAGTACAAGGAGCCAAGCTGAGAGATTTTAAAACAGTAATCTGTAAACATGATACTGAAGCGGGTCTCTGAGTAAAAGCAGCACTACCTCAGGGAGGAAGAATTTCTATCACAGAAAATAACATTCGTGGCCTGGCAGCCCCACCAGCAGCAGTAGGAAACTGGTCCCAGCACCAGGCTGACAGAACCATAGAATGGCCTGGGCTGCAGAGGCCCACAGCGCTCACCCAGCCCCAACCCCCTGCTGTGTGCAGGTCGCCAACCAGCAGCCCAGGCTGCCCAGAGCCACATCCAGCCTGGCCTTGGATGCCTGCAGGGATGGGGCACCCACAGCCTCCTTGGGCAACCTGTGCCAGTGCCTCACCGCCCTCTGGCTGAAAAACTTCCTCCTCAGATCCAACCTCAACCTGCCCTGTCTCACTTTCAAACCATCCCCCCTTGTCCTGTCACCACCCACCCTCACAAACAGCCGTTCCCCTCCTGTTTATCCGCTCCCTCCAAGCACTGGAAGGCCACCATGAGGTCTCCCCACAGCCTTCTCTTCTCCAAGCTGAACAAGCCCCGTTCCCTCAGCCTTTCCTCATAGCAGAGCTGCTCCAGCCCTCTGAGCATTTCAGTGCCCTCCTCTGGACCTGTTCCAAGAGCTTGGCTTTAAGCTACAAGAGGAGAGATTTGGGTCGGGTGTTGATCAGCAATTCTTCACTCAGAAGCAGAGAGGCCCCAGCACTGCCCAGAGCTGTGGGTGCTCCATCCCCTGAAGGTGCCCCAGGCCATGGATGTGGCTCTGAGCAGCTGATTTGAGTCTCTCCACACCAAGAAATAAGAGCCTGGCATGCCACTGCCTTCAGGACATGCTGTACAAGTAGGGAGAGAATGAAGCAGATTTTCCCCTCATACCGCAGGGATTTAAAGCAGCTGGAAGAAGGCCAAAAATAAATAAATCAGTATCCTCTGATGCTTTGAGCTCGGAGGAAGGAGAGCATATCTCAGCCTCCTTGTAGCAATGATAGATTAATGGCTTTGTGAGCTTGTAGGAATCAACCCTAATGCAAAATGCATCTGTCACACAACTGGCAATACCTGCCACACGTTGTAACGCAGTGTGCTAACTTAAGGCAACATCAACCGTAACGTGGGGCAGCATGAGGGAACAGGAGACCTCTTTCACTAACATGCAGGAGCTGCTGCATCCCCTGCACTGGGAGGGATCCTCCAGGCACTGGGGTCTCCAGGCTGGTACATGCATCCCTGTGCTCCCAAATCACTGCTCAGTGTGACAGCAGCACTGGGTGCCAGCACCCCACAGCTGCCCCATGCTGTGCTGAGCACTCAGACAGACATCCTGACACAGACAGACAGCATGCCATGTATCTGGTGATGTCCTGGGGAAAAGCAGCACTGCTTCCAAGGCTGAGCACTGCTGACCTTTCAGTCCTCCCAGTCTGGGGTAAAACACTGCATTTCTGTGTGCCTCCATGGCTACACAAAGCAAGCAGAACCTCAGCCTCGAGCTGGGCTCATCTCATTCACACCAGCAGCTCTCCCTTTACAGACCAGTATGATTCCTGATGGGAAGTGAGGCGCAGCCTCACCATCAGGCCCAGCACACTGTGTGCTCCGTGCACCACGTGGGCAGTGCCATGGAGATGAATATTTTGTGTCTGCAAAGGTCTCTGGATATGGAAATTGCTGAGCATCACGGCTTATATTCCTAAATGATGCCAGGACTGCAATGTACATCAGAATCAGGTTCACCTGTCAGAGTTTGCGTGGTTGTGTGGTCAAAGCAGGATTCTAACAGCACTTAGCAGAGCCAGCAACGATGCAAATTAAAAAAATAAAAAAGAAAAGCTGATCACTGTGCACTGAGATAAGTCCCCATTGAACGTTTTAGTTCTAAGTCCTATGGAAAGCAGAGTACGTAATCATTTGCATTACATCAGGCTGCAAAAGGAGGTCATCTCTTTCACTGACGCCCAAAATTTTCCCATTTCTTCCAGCTATGTGAATTGATCTAATAATAATAATAATATTAATAATAATAACATCCAATTGAAAAGAAATGCTTTGAGTTGAGTTCTGCAGAATGAATCGTGGAATGGGTGCTTAGCACTGCCCCAGTAACACCCAATTAGGGCAAGGAGCTGAGCACAGGAGAACAATTCCAGCAGGTGGGGAATGTGCTTAGGAGGCAGAACTGTATCTCTGTGCTCAGCACTGAGCTCAGCTCAGGTGCAGAGCTGGGGCTTCAGCCCATGGGAAGTACCAGAGGGATGCTGTCTGTATGAGACACCCTGCTTGGTCACCAGCCTCATAGCAGAGCCACAGCAATGAGCAGGCAGCCAACAAAGGGCATGGGAATGAGCAGATAGAGGGGAAAACGAAGCTGCTGGACCTGCAGCAGGCTTGGGCAGCATGCAGGTGGAGAAGCCAGAAGTGCCAGACTGGCTGCAGGCTGTCAGCAGGGCTCTGCTCAGCTCTCCCCGTCCTTCAGCACAGCACCACCAACAGGAATGGGTGCAGGAGGTGTCAGCCTGAGCTAAGTGCACAGCCATTGGCAGAGAAAGACTGACCTTCAGATGTAAGCAGGAGTCCCCTATAGCTCCAGGGAAAAGCACTAGGCAAGCAGAAGCAGAGCCTTCCAGAGGGTCAAAGCAGTCAGCACTTCTAGTCCTCATCCACACAGCCAAAGGTGTTTTCTCTTTGGAGAAAACTTTGCCCAAGGAGGCTGTGGGTGCCCCATCCCTGCAGGCATCCAAGGCCAGGCTGGATGTGGCTCTGGGCAGCCTGGGCTGCTGGTTGGCGACCTGCACACAGCAGGGGGTTGGAGCTGGGTGAGCACTGGGGGCCTTTGCAACCCAGGCCATTCTGTGGTTCTATGATTCAGTTTGACCCCAGCCATACCCAAAGCTGCCACCAACACCTTTGCAGAGCAGGCAGCTCAGCTGGGGTGCTGCCACTGCCCCATCAGTGCAGCTGTGAGTGCCGGGATGGGGGCACCCACATCGTGCCCCCCAGGCAGCCTCTGAGCACTGCTCTTGGCACCCTGCTCCCACTGCTTATCATGATTGCAGTGTTACCTCACTTGTGTTTTCTGAACAGCAAAATTGGGATGACTATTAAAGCTGAAATGAGGCATTATGAGAGCTTTTAGATTTATACAGCCAATGCCTCAAAAGAAATAGAAGGCTCCATTATAATGAGAAAGAAAGGAAAACCTTTTCCAGAGCCCATTACAAAAAAAATAAAACACACCAACGTCGGCTGTTCTGAAAAAAAATCTAATTGAAGCTTGATGACAAACGTGCCAAAACAGCCATCTCAGTATCATTCATGAAACGCAGCAATAGAACTGAAGAAACAGCCATAAGTAACACGGTAAAAAATTGTTAATTAAACATTTAATGTAACGGGGCTCGAGAGCCAGCATGGGCTTCCTCTGCTGCTCTGTTTTTAGGGCTTACTGAGCAGCAGTTCATCTCCCCACTCTTGGAAATTATGGACTGGGAGTTAATTACGAAGGCAGAAGTGCTACCTGGGCTGTTCACTGCTGTGAGGGCTGAGATGGGAGGCAGTCAGGAGCTTCCCTGCACCCCACACAGCCCCATGCCTCCATGCCACCCTATGGTGCTGGCAGCCATTGGTCTTATGGCAACCTGGGGAAGAGGGAAATAAAGTACCCTTCTTCTTATGATGGCCTTATTAGTATGTATGTTCAAATGCATCAACCTAATGAGGCCCTGCCATTACAGCAAACTGCTGGTCTGAGTATTGTTGGAGCCTCAGAATATCAGAAAACGTCCGGGGGAAAAGAAAGGCTATTAGTTAAACACAAGTAGTCACAAGTAATAGCAAAAACTGCCAAAAAATACATTGGTTTCAGTAATAACTGCAGCACAAAATGTAAAGGGGAGAATTTAAACATTCTCATATTTTATTTCTAGGCACGAATAGCTACAAGCTACTCTGAGCATCACAGACACGCTCACTACAGGAAGATCCATCACTGCTCTCAGACAGCAACATCTGAACCACACGTTAAATTAGGCAAGATGAGAAAAGGCACATTATTCAGAAATGCCAGAGACACTCAGCTCCCTTTTCCTTTGGCATTCTGCTGCTTATTGCAGATGGGGCTGCAGCCAAAAATCACAGAACGGCCTGGGCTGCAAAGGCCCACAGTGCTCACCCAGCTCCAACCCCCTGCTGTGTGCAGGTCGCCAACCAGCAGCCCAGGCTGCCCAGAGCCACATCCAGCCTGGCCTTGGATGCCTGCAGGGATGGGGCACCCACAGCCTCACTGAGCAAATCCACTGTGCTGACAATAGAGGGGTGCACACAGCTCAGCTCTGCTCATCCTCATGGCTTCAAGCTCGGGGTCAGAAGGATTGCTGAGCTACCCACAGGTCTGTCCCTTGTGAGCCCACAGTTTAGCTGGCTTTGCTATGTGGATGTGCATCTTCCCAGGGAGGAGGTAAATGGGGATTTGTTATCTAGTAGTTGCACATATTCATAACTTCTGTCTGTTATGGCTTCATTATCTATGAAGGAGCTGTAAGAAAGAAGGGGACAGACCCTTTAGCGGGGTCTGTGGTGACAGGACAATCCCTGCACGCAGCCAAGGTCAGGGATGGGCTGTGAGCACTGATGGAGCTGTGGGTGTCCCTCTGTGCTGCAGGGAGTGGGACCAGAGAGCACTTAAAGGTCCCTTCCAACTCAACCCATTCTATGATTTTGTATGATTCTGTAACCCAGCCAAGCAAACACTCCTCGAGATCCATGTGGGTGGAGCAGTGATGAGCTGCACCCACCAGCTCACCTGCAAACAAAGTGCTTCCCAGCACCCACACAAACCACTCTGTGGAGCAGAGCCAGGTCCTCAGCTCTTCATGTTAGCAATAAACTTCATTTGAAAAGAACACAGACCTGGGTGCTCTGTGGCCCACCCTGCACTGGTGAGCACCGCTGTCTGGCTTCTAGCAAGTCAACAGAGCTTTCCTCAAACCATCACTTGCCTGCAGATACTCAATGAAGTGACCCCAGGTTGCCCTCAAACACTGAATTTTGTTTCCCCTCAGGCTGGCACATCCCCAGATGAGCTGCACTGATGCCCGTGTTCCTCCTGGCAGCAGAGCCGAGGCCTGCAGCCTGATGGGCAGTGGGCTGCCCTGGAGGGAGCTGAGGCTGCCTGGGAACTGCTCTCTGTACAACTATAGAATGGGCAAAGTGGGAAGGAACCTTTAGGTCCATCTGGTTCAACCCCTGCACAAGCAGGGACATGCGGAGTACATTTCCCAGGGCACATCCAGGCAGCCTTTGAAGGGCGGCTCACCAAGTGAGCAGGCTGCCAGGAGGGGGGGCAGTCTCCTTCTCCAGCAATACTCCAGACCCATCTGGATGCCTACCTGTGCAACCTGCTGTAGGGAACCTGCTTTAGCAGGGGTTGGACTCAAAGATCTCCAGAGTTCCCTTCCAACCCCCGCAGTTCTGGGATTCTGTGAAGGTTCCACAAGTTGGCTGGGCACCCTGTGCTCACACAGCTTCCTGAGGTCCAGATGGAACAAAAGTGTGAGTTCATTACAGGAAAGATGGCCAACACTGCCCACGCCTGATCCTGCTCCTATCAGCTACACAAGCATGTATTTAAATGCCACAAGCAGTGAGAGACACAAAGCGCAGACCTCAGCCAGGCAGGCTCAGCTCCATGCCCTCCTATCTCAGTCACTGCACCACAGCAGCACAACGTGTAATTCATGGCCCTCCAAACACTTTGCTGTGCTCTTAATAAAACATCACGCAGTGGTTTTTCATTTTTCAGGAGCTTAGAGACTCTTACAGCAGAAACGACAGCCAGCCTTCTTTTCAAGACCGAAATACATCCCAAAACATTCGTGCTGCATATCAAACATTGCGTCTGCGCCCAGTGCTCAGCAAAGCCACCACGGTGCGCTGCATCCCGGCTCGGCGACCTCTTGGTGCAGCTCGGGGATCACCTGCACCACACGGCAGCGGGGGCAAAGCTTCCCCCCCCCCCCCCCCCCGACGCCCCCTGCATCCCGGCCCGCCGGAGCGCTGCTGCCCTCAGCTGAACCGGAGCTGCTGCTCATCATCCAGCAGCGCTGAGCACCTGCTTCTCATTGGCGAGCATAAGGGAACGCCGAACCAATGGCTGCAAGAGGAGCGAGAGCGCTGCCCACAGCCCGCAGCAGCGGCGCGCAGCTCCGGACCGCTGCTTTCCTCCTCGCGGCAGCGCTGCCCCGTCCCAGAGCGGCGCTGTGCCGGTGGCCCAAGGCGGGGGGGGGGGGGGGCTGAGGGCGCGCTGCCCTGGGGCGGCAACCTGCGGCTCGTGGGGAGCTGCGAGCAGTGCTGGAAAAACGCCGTCTGGAAGAGCAAAGAGGGGGCGCCCATCTTGGTTCCAAGCTGTGCTTTGTATCGGTGCAGGCTGAGAGCTCCTGTGGGTGGGGGGACCAGCAGGGATGGGAGGAAGCCAGCAGTAGCTGCCACTGCCACGCACACAGCTCCAGGAGCCTCAGCGTGGCACCCATCCTACAGCCACAGAGCATCCTGCGTGCCCACACCAAGATCCCGAGTTACAAGCAGCACAGGGCAGGTTGAGGTTGGATGTGAGGAGGAAGTTTTTCAGCCAGAGGGCGGTGAGGCACTGGCACAGGTTGCCCAAGGAGGCTGTGGGTGCCCCATCCCTGCAGGCATCCAAGGCCAGGCTGGATGTGGCTCTGGGCAGCCTGGGCTGCTGGTTGGTGACCTGCACACAGCAGGGGGTTGGGGCTGGGTGAGCGCTGGGGGCCTTTGCAACCCAGGGCATCCTACGCAGCACAGAAGCCCAGTGCAAGCACACTCCACCCATGCTGGCATGAAGGCTCAGCCCCACATCCTCCCCAGCTCAAGCAATTCCATGATTCTATGCTTTCCAGTAAGTTCTGTTTGAAGCATTCAGATGTGAATTGTTGTTTCTACCTAAAAGCACAGCTGTTCTGGTACATCCTATGTCTCTGTCCTGGTGCTTGGGCTGCACTGTGCCCACCAGCCTGAACTCACTGCACAGTGCTCAGCAGGACACCCCCACCCAAAGGCAGCACCAGGCAGGGGAGAGGCACAGGAGAGCAACACAAAAAATACCATGGATCCCCAGCAACCTTTACAAGACTTCATTGATGAAATCCTTGACCTGCTTTGACAAGAAATTACTGCTGATATGCATTTTCCTAACTCTACCTGAAACCACACAGGAAACTGGCCAAGAATTCTGAAATCTCACGTAGACAAATACCTTCCTAAAGACTTATCTGTATCTGTGAGATAAGGACAAAGCAGTAAGATGATAACAGTTAAGTGATCTTCATAAACGTATTTCCCAATGGCCACAGTGAAAACAAGCAGAGAATGCTCCCTTCCTGGTGAAAGTCTGGAAGAAAGTGCCTGGGGAGCCTCATTCTGGAGGTAGCGAGCTTGGAGAGCCTCAGCTGCCAGGAGCTCACTTCCCTTCCTCTTATGGTCACAGCTTTAATAATGCAAAGCAGCTGTGGCAAATCAATACCAACCTTCATCTTTAAATGCTCCCAAGCGAGCAGCCCCCAGTCCGAAGGAAATGCTCACAGGTTGCCCAGAGAGGTGGTGCTGCTGCCACCCCATCCTTACACGCAGCCAAGGTCAGGGGATGGGCTGTGAGCACTGATGGAGCTGGGGGTGTCCCTGTGCATTGCGGGGCTGGACCCAACGGCCTTTAGTGGCCCTTTCCCATTCAAACCATTCTATGATTCTATTCTGTGATTCTGTATTTGCTTACATTCCTAGCTGCTGCCATGTCACACTACAAGTTTCTAAGGTTTTATCTTTTACAGAACTTCAGAACACCACATGGAGTTGCATTTTAAGGCAGTATTCAGGTTACTGACTCAAACTGCACTTACATGCTCACTTCTCCTTGAATCCCCCGCTTCCAAAAGTAACAGCTCAGTGCTGCTGTAAATTTCTTTTAATAATCCATAAATCATAAAAACTCAGGCTCCAGGAAGGAGACCAAAATCACTGTGCAGCCCTTTAGAAATAAAGTCAGATTTAGCTCTGCCACATCTAAATGTACGGAATGCAATCCAAAGGCTGCCAGTATTCAGGAAAAGGGTTTGATGGCATGGGTTTAAAAAAGCAATAGCAACTCCTGGATCTTTCTCATTTCTTTCTGGAGTCTGAATCTTTAGGATTTGTATTTTAAAGCTTGGTGCCACAAGCCAAGGGATTACTCTGCATTCAGAGCAACCTTTTAAAAAAAGGTGTTGCAAGGTGAAAAGCTCACATCATCCTGAGATTTGAGAGCTGGTGCTTTGGGAAGATAATTCGTGCTGCAAGCCTGCAGACAAAGATGTGTTGGGGAAACCAGAGCAAGTGGTAGGGGTGTGACAGGGAAGGGCAGTGCAGGGATGGGCTGCACAGAGGGAAGGGAACATTTAGCATTGCTCCATGCCATGTGCAAATCTAGCTCACCATTGGCTTTCAGCTCTGACTGGGAGGGGAAATGCAGCCAGCAGGTCTTTGCTGTGCATTGCATTATCAATTTCTAGCTGTGCTAAGCTTGTCTTCCCTCCATGTGTCCTGCACTACAAATCTAGGAAAGAAAGCATTGCTGTTCCCATTTATAGGTGGGAAAATGGAAAAGGAGAGGTTAAAGGACAAGTGTTCATAAGTAGGGCCATTTCAGGAGGCAAGGAGCCCACAGCTCTGATGCTGGACATCAGTGGAGCATTTTCTGCAGCCAAGAACCACAGGGGCTCAGTGTGCTAAGTGCAACCCCAGCTGCACGTCAGAGTGCGTGGCCATGGCATGGAACCATGGAATCATAGAATCTTACACCAGCTTATGTTGGAAAGGACCTCAAAGATCATCTAGTTCAAATCTCCCTGCCGCAGGCAGTGTTGCCAGCCTCTAGATCAGGCACTAGATCAGGCTGCCCAGGACCCCATCCAACCTGGCCTCCAGGAATGGGGCATCCACAGCCTTTCTGGCAGTCTGTGCCAGCTCACCACCCTCTCAGGTAAGAATTTCCCCCTTTTATCTAATCTCTCTTCTTTTATTTTAAAATCATTCCCTCTTGTTGCTCTCTCAAACTGGCTTCATAGGAGAGGTGCTCCAACCTTTGAGCATCCTCATGGCCCTCCTCTGGACTTTCTCCAAAAGCCCCACATCTTTCCTGTGCTGGGGACCCCAGGCCTGGATGCAGTACTCCAGGTAGGGCCTCATGGTGGCAGAGAAGAAGGGAATAATCCCCTCCCTGCCCACTGCCACTCCTCTATTGATGCAGCCCAAAATTCCATTGGCCTTCTGGGCTGCAGGTGCACACTGCTGGCTCACGTTCAGTTTTTCATCTACTAAAACCCCTATGTCTTTTTCCACAGAGCTGCTCTCCGGGAGTTCTTCTACCAGTCTACACACACCTGGGATTGCCCTGACCCAAGTGCAGAACGTTGCACTTGGCATTGTTGAACCTCGTTCAATTCACATGGGCCTACCTTTAAAGCGTGTCCAGGTCTCCCTGGATGGCACCCCTTCCTTCTATCATATCAGCTGCAGCACTCAGCTTGCAAACTTGCTGAGAGTACACTCAATCCCATCATCTGTGTCACTGATAAAGATGTGGAGGAACACCAAGAAGGACCCCTAGGGGACGCTACGTGTCACCATTGACCACAACCTTATGGCTGCAACCTTCCAACCAATTCCTAATCCACCAAGTAGTCCACCCTTCACATCTATGTCACTCCAATTCAGAGATAAGGATGTGCTGTGGGACCATGTCAAAGTCCTTACAGAAGTCCAGGTAGTTGACATCAGTTGCCCTTCCTTTGTCCATTGATGCCATCACTGCAGGACAGAAGCCACCAACAGCTCAGGCACTCCCTGCCCTTGGCAAAACCAACCAACCAACCATGCTGGCTGTCTTGGATCACCTCCTCATCCCTCGTGTGCCTTAATATGTCTTCCAGGAGGATCTGCTACATGTTCCTCCCTGGTGTCCTGGGGCATGAGACATGATGCAAGCCTTTGGCTTGTGGACAGATGTAGTGAACAAAAATGTAGTGACAACGCAGTTTCTTTTTCTTATTGCTTTTTCTCTTTTATGTGTCTTTTACTCCTTTTGGCACCTTTCAGCTCAGTACTTCCTTTGCTGTTACTTTATTTCCACCACTCTTCCTCTCTTTTCCATGTCCCTCATAATGGCTTCACTGTTTACAGACACGTACAGCAGCAGGCGCTGCTTGAAGCCTCTCAGAAGTGTTTTAAAGCCTGAAGGTACAAGTTTCCTCTCTTCCTAAGGCGTAGCAAGAATGTCTGTTAAGCAGGATAAATTGCAATGGCACAGCTAACTGGGATTTCCTGGTCCCCTTCACTCCTGAGAAGCACTTGTGTGTTGGTTTTTATTCCTGATTGATTTGCTCGTTTCTCTCTTGATCCAGATACCTTCATTCAGACAAATAACAGTGCAAGTCTGCTGAGCCTCGCTGCCCATTCCTCTGGTTAAGCCCATGCTCTGTGCGTCCCTAGGGCCACCAGAGCCAACCAGGAGCTCTGAGGTCCTCTCTGCATTTCTGTTCTCGCTCCCGCTGCCCCATGTCTGGCATGACATCATTTGCAGCAGTTCTGCCTCTGCTGCAGCACACATCTGAGGGATGCGAGCCATCCACTTCTCACCCACATCATGGCTGTACTGGGGCTGCTGACTTCCAGGTGACATCGGAGTTGTTTCATGAATTGTCTGAATTACAGTGTTGCCCATTTGTTCATCAGAGATGACCAACATTCTCCCCATTTTCCCTGCCCCCATCCCTCCTTTGAGAGTCATGAGGTTGCACGTCCCCCCAGCCTCCTCCAGCTCAGCTATGGAGCATTGGAACGCTGCTTTTTCTGCCGTCTCCAGATTCATCTTCATACAAGTATCACTTGTTTGCTCATGATGGCTCTTCATCATTTCACTTGCTAAACTGCTCTTCAAATTATCACTGGTTGCTGAGAAAACATTGTGTTCCTGCTCAGCTGTACCAGTGAAGCCTACACAAAACACGTGCTTCTGTTCGTTTCTCCCCAGCACAAATTCTAACCCCTGAAGACTGCCAGAATCCATCTTAAGCTCCATGACCACTTTGCTGTGAGGGATCAGGGCAGACTCCTCGGGTTTCTGCTGTAGCAGCTTCAGGGAGACAGGACTCTCTGCGCTGATGCTGAAAATTTCCATGCCCGGAGGTGTCAGGGCTTCTCCCAGAGTCTTCCCGCTCCGCTCACAGCTGGTCTGCTGGCTCCTGTTGGTCACCTCTCTCCTCGCCTGCTGGCTCACCCAGGTCGCTCCATCCTCAGCCTGGTAGGCCATGGCCTGTGCTTGCTCTTGCCGTTCCACAGAGTCCGTGCTGAGCGGCGATGGCCCCCGCATGGTCAGGGAAGCTTGGTCCTCCAAACCGTGGTGCTCCAGAGACATCCAGCTGCTCTCCCTGGAGGCCCCCTGAGCTCTGGGGCTCAGCTCCTGCCCCACGGAGCACTGACTGCCACTCGGGGATGCTGCCTGCAGCCCAGCTCCGCCAGCCTCCTCCAGCCCCGGGGCCTCCATCCGCTCGGCCACAGCTGCAGAGATGTTGGCATCGCTGCCGGTGTGCTGGGCCCTGTCCTCCGCGTGGCTGTGTGAGCCCTCACTTCCCTTACCTGACATCTCTTCTTGCTCCACGGTTCCTTGCATCGCTGGGGATGAAGGTGATGATGTGGGGAAGCTCTGGGGTTGGCGGACCCTCAGGTGTGAGGCAGCCCCATGGCGGGGGGCTGGCGGGGGCTGGGGGTGGTGTGGGATGGGAGAGCCCTGCTGGGTGCCACCCTCCACAGAAGGTCCCTGTCACTGTGAGGTCACCCAGCCGCCAGCAGTGCCGCAGCAGCTCTGGGTGTGGCTGGGGATGGCGTGTTTCCTTGGTTGGGTTTAATCACAACACTGATGTGGATTTTGGAAAGCATCAGCTCATCACTCAGCTGGTGTGCTTGGCTTGGCTTGTTCCAGAGAAAGGTCTGCCTTACGGGGTGGTGGTGGAGATGGCTTCTTCCCAACAGTGACAGCATGGCTCCTTTGCAGCCCTGCACTCTTACACACATCATCTAAAAAGACAGAAGAACCTGGCGGCTGCCCACAGAAACGTGGGTGAACTTTGTGCTCTATGTACAGCCAAAATTCCCTTCTAATTTGCTCACAGTTAAACACTGCTGCTCATATAGCATAGGATATCTCTTATGGCAGCAAGACAAGAAATAAAGTAATGTGGATAAAAGAAGTACAGAAACAGATTTCCACCCAATTCCCAGCACAAACAAACCCACACTCCTCACTCTTGGTGCATAATCAAACTTTCATTGGTTCCAAGGCAGCACGTACACACGGGGTATGGGATTCACTGGTTATAGAAAGACTGCAGAGTGAATGAACAGCACAAAACCCTGAGCCACTGGAAGAAAGAGGGACAGGATTTTTTGCGGGGTCTGTGGACAAGGGAAGATGGTTTCCAAATGTAAGAGGGGAGAGTGTGATCAGAGATAAGGAAGAAGTGTTTTACAAGAAGGGCAGTTTGCCCAGAGGGGCGGTGCTGCCCCATCCCTGCAGGCAGCCGTGGTCAGGGGATGGGCTGTGAGCATTGCTGGGACGGGATGGCCTTTAAGGGCCCCTTCCAACTGAAACCACTCTGCGATTCTATGGTTCTAACATTAATTTGATTCCAATTAAATAACATAAAAGCCTACAAGACAGCTTGTAAAACAATCCCTCTGGTCTTTACAATAAGCTGTACAAAGTCATATGAGCAAGAAAGATTCCTCAGTGTGATGGGAACTTTGTTTTCTTGGTGTAATGCTGCAGTATTAACTCTGCAGGAAGAGATGCTGAGCCCCAGGCACAGGCTGAGCAGAAACCTCAGCACAGCCCAGGGGAGCAGACACCCCCCAGTGCTCTGCAGGAGGAATAGAAAGACTCCAATATTTGTACTGAAATAAAAACATAACTGTATATCTTCTTATGGCTTGAGACCATTGAGCACCATGGGCATTGGGCTCTCCGGTTTGGTCCAACACATCCAGTGCTAAAAACACAAAAAAACACTGAACTTTCAGCAGGAAATTTTACCTTTCTGACTCTCACAGGCATGTTGTGACTGTCTGCAACATAGCCATCAAAGCATTTCTGTCTTACTGCGATGGAGTGAACTCATCCTGAGCTGGAAGGTACCCAAGGTGGGCGCACCAGTCCATCTCTGGACATGTTTCTAATTTGTGCACGTTTCTGGAGTTTGGCCACCAAGATCCTTTCAGTGCAGGCACTGCAGCCACCACCTCAGAGTGACATCAGTGTGCAGCCCAGGGCACAGGGCAACCCTGTGGGTGGGTTACTGGGATCTGCTTTTGGGCACAGGAGGCATCCAGCTGGTACCATGCTGAGTTCACACCACCAGGGCCCAGGGCACTGCAGGGAGAGGCTCAGGAAGAGCCCTGATAAATGTTTTGCTGCCCCATTTTGACTTGCTCTGCTTTCAAAGTGTTGGCTGCACAATGAAGCTGATGTGCAGAAACCACCACATTCCTGCAGGAGTTAACATCCCAGTGCAGTGCATTACCTCCCACCCACTCTTTCTGCTCCTATCTATCACCCAGCAGTCTCAGGCTCTGGGATGTGGGGGATGAAAAGTGGAAAAATGATGAAAAACTTAAATTTGTGTGTGAGTTTTTCCTCCCATAAACTGCTGTAATTGGATTTGTGAATCCAATTACAACTGTAGTGTAGAAGGCCACATCTGAGCCCTGCATTGTATTTGTGAAACTGTACCACTTGTGTATGAAAAAAGTGGGCAGAAATGGGCTGAATGCTTTTACCAGTGAGGTCCTGAGGCACTTCAATTAAAAATCCCCTACGTGTACGGAGCTGGGCTTTAAACAAGACCAAGCTGTCTGTTAGAGCAACTGCACGTCTCACATGGCAATGGAACTGACCCAACACTCAGAATATACTTCTAATTGGAGAAGGGATTTCAGCCTAGTTACATAATTTCACTACTGCAGTGAGTGATGTGAGGTGAATGGTGTGGTGGACCTCTGGCCAGATAGGGAAGATAGGAAAAAATGACCCAACTGCAATGGGATAGATGGCAAAAATTGGCACCTCCCACCCAGCTATGAGCACAGGCATCCCTTACAGACTGGAAAAGAAACACTTTGGGGATGGGGCATGGCAGAGCAGAGAGACAGCAGTGGGGCTCGGGGAGCACAGTGAGTAAGAGCTGTTTTTCAGTAGACAGGTTACAGGTTGTCTTGTGAAATTACTACACATTCAGCTTAGAACAAAGCGTAAGGAGAGTTAATCACATGTAGTACATAGTCGGGATGTGGAATTCACTCCCCCAAAGAAACTGCAGAAATTATAGGTAGTTTCAAAAGGCCGTGGCCAACCCAGGAGGAACAGATCCACTGCTGCATATTAAAGTGATGTAACTGCCCTTAAATTCCGAGCAGTTGGGAAGAAATACTGGAGGAAAGAGCTCTTAATGTTGTTGTAGTCTTTTCCCAATCTTTTTTGCTTGAAAATATCCCATATATGATACTGTCTCCTGCATTGTTGTTCCCATGTGCATTTGCTACAGAAAGCTCTGTGCTGCTCACTTATCCTCTCTGAAATTCCTGCTGAGTCTGCTGCACTTACCCACTTAAAAAATGCAAATAAAACATGTTGCTATTTTGTACAATGTGAGCAGTTGAGGGTTTTTGAATGAGAAATGTCACATACAAAAAGTACGAGGTCTGATGAATTGTTTCAGTGCACAAACAGAGATTCTGGCTGAGCCCAGCACGGACCTCCTCATCCTCCTCCCAGGACCTGGGTGTTCCCACAGCACAGCAGCACACCATCAGACTGCCTCTACTTAAATCCATTCAAGAAATAGAATCACAGAATCACAGAACAGCCTGGGTTGCAGAGGCCCCCAGTGCTCACCCAGCCCCAACCCCTGCTGTGTGCAGGTCGCCAACCAGCAGCCCAGGCTGCCCAGAGCCACATCCAGCCTGGCCTTGGATGCCTGCAGGGATGGGGCACCCACAGCCTCCTTGGGCAACCTGTGCCAGTGCCTCACCGCCCTCTGGCTGAAAAACTTCCTCCTCAGATCCAACCTCAACCTGCCCCGTCTCACTTTCAAACCATCCCCCCTTGTCCTGTCACCACCCACCCTCACAAACAGCCGTTCCCCTCCTGTTTATCCGCTCCCTCCAAGCACTGGAAGGCCACCATGAGGTCTCCCCACAGCCTTCTCTTCTCCAAGCTGAACAAGCCCAGTTCCCCCAACCTTTTCTCACAGGAGAGCTGCTCCAGCCCTCTGAGCATCTCAGTGCTCAGGACTCATTCCAAGAGCTCTGCATCTGTCCTGTGCTGGGGGCCCCGGGCCTGGATGCTGAATATAGGAGATAAGCAAAAGGGTCACAGGATGGCGAGGCTCCCACTTTGTCTTCCAGCTGGGGATTATTCACAGTGTGTCAGTAACGTGAGGAGAAATGCAACAGAACTGAGGACCTGTGCAAGCCTGCAGCACTTCTGCTGGATGCCTGTAACCAGAGCCCACAGCCAAAGTGCTCCAAAAAGAGCTGCACCAGGGGAGTCTGCCTGTGTGCAACTGCTCCTGTGCAAGGGAGGGGTCCGTCTGAACATCAGGCAGAAAAAGCACTACAGAGAGAGAACTGCAGAAGACAGAGGTTTTTGTGATAGCTGACATGAAGCACGTAGTTTATATATACCACAGTGTAGCCTAGTTAGAAATAAGCATTTGGCTACACAACCTAGAGCAAAGGAAATCCCTTTCTCCAGGCATACTTATATTGCCAATAGAAGCAGGAGATTATGTGGGACCAGAGGAAAATTGGAATGCGTTGATGGCAGTGATAGGTGGCAGGAGATGATGAAGACTTCCCTCCTTCCAGCCATAGAACTGCTGGACTGCTGCAGAGCAGAAGGCAGCAGGTTTGGTGGTCGTGCTGGGGATGCAGGCAGGTCCCACCAGGCCAAAGGAAGGGAGCAGGGAGCGCGATGGAGCCGTCTGGCACAGAGGTTCAGGACAGCAGAGCTGACGGCCATTTCCCCTCATCCTGCCGCTACCTGCCCATATAAAAAGTCCCTCCCCAGCTTTCCTGTAGGCCCCCTTTAGGTCCTGGAAGGCCGCTATGAGGTGTCCTCAGAGCCTTCTCTTCTCCAGGCTGAAAAGCCTGATTTTCTTAGCCTGACCTCGTAGGGGAGGTGCTCTAGCTCTCTTCCTTTGCACGAGGCAAGGCAAGGTGCAGCTGCAGCTGGAGCTCTGCAGGGACACTGCTCAGCTTCCTGCTGCCCCAGGGGACTGCACAGATTGAGAGGTGCCGGTTACTTCTGCTGGTTTGTATTCCTGCTCTGACAAATGGCTTTTGCCTGATGCAATGATCAAGTGATAGAAGAGAAACCCTCAGAAACCCCAGCACAGGGAAGGCAGAGGCGGCGGTTGGCTGCCAGTTTGGGCAGGTTCACATTCCTGACACAGAAGAGAAATTTGCTCAGCAAGGACATAACCGTGCTTGTGATCCTCCCAGCGTTTCTGCCTAAAGGACAGAAGCAGCAGAAGTAAGGAAGCATCCATGGGCTCCCGTGGGATCAGCACAGCTGCAGGCACAGCTGGGACCACAGCTCTGCTCCCAGCCCAGCAGTCACTGCTGCAGGGTGCTGTGCTGTGCTCAGCCCCGCGCTGGGATGTAAACACACCCCACGTCTTCAGATTTCCCTGCTTCTGATGTATTTTCTTCAAAATACATTCAGTGCTCTCTGAAGAACAGGAGCCAGCAGCAATTCACGGCTGCAATTCAAATTGAGGCAGAAAGAGGAGGCGGCCCTGGGCTGTCTGGCGGCGCTGACCCACATCACCCTCGCGTGTCCACTCCAGGAGTGCCAGGGCCGTTTTAGGCAGCCGGGGTCCCCTCCCCCCCAGCACCAGGCGTGACAGGGACACAGGCAGCACACCAAGCTGGGCCTTTCTTTCTGTCCCAGAATACTTATTCAGTACAAAAGGAAGAGGTTCCACAGCACTGTCACAACTCGAAGGAGTAGAAATCAGGGAGAGACGTAAAACTTGATTTGCACCTATGTGTGTGAATCTGCTAATTGTGCCCCCTGGGAGCCGAATCTTTTGAAAACAGTATTTCTTTATACACACATGAAATAATACCTGAATCTCTCAAATGTGGGCTTTACGTATAAAGTAAACATATGTTGATCGGTTAATTCCAGAATAATACACCATCTGCTGTTTGACAACACTCCCCTCTGAGCGTAACGGTTACTGATGTGTGGAAGCAGAGAACCATTTTCTGTGAAATTTTGTTCACTCGCAGACATTTTGTGCAATTATGAATCCAGAAATACAAACCCTGAAAGAAATTATCAGGAGATAATTTAACCCAACCCGTGGCCCTGAGGAATCACAGCATCCCAGAACGGCCTGGGTTGCAAAGGCCCCCAGCGCTCACCCAGCTCCAACCCCTGCTGTGTGCAGGTCACCAACCAGCAGCCCAGGCTGCCCAGAGCCACATCCAGCCTGGGAAGGCTCATCAGTGCCAGATGTGTGGCCCTCCCAGAGCCACAGGAGAGCTTTGTCCATTCTGAACCACGTCTGGGAAGGGCAAAAGAATTCCACATTTATTTCCAGGTCTCTGTTTCAAAATGCTGTTGCAGTGAACATTGTCTGGGAGAGGAATGTGCATTTCACTGCATCTCCTCAAACCCTCCCAGGGGTTCGGCACGCCGTGAGGCTCCATGCAGCACTGTGCTATGTGGGCAGTGCTGGGCTTTGCAATGCCTGAGCAAAGTGCCTTAGCGGGACGCTGTGTAGGACAGCAGTGCCTTAGCAGGACGCATGTGATGCATCCATCAGTTCTCATCCTGCTGACACGGGTAGGGGGTTGCTGTGCAATCTCCCCTGTGCAGTACCCCCAGCTCTGCAGCTGCACCAGCAGCTCTGGGTGTCCTCAGCTCCACGCAGCATGGCCAGTCCCTCCCATGGGCTGCCAGGATGGCAGCTGTGCCTGCACCCTCCCAAGCAGCAGGTCATGGTGTTCACAGAGCCATAGGATCATAGAATGGCCTGGGTTGAAAAGGAGCAGGTATGTGGGTGAATGATCACCTCAGTTTTCACTGGGCTGAGTCATGGACAGGTCAGTGTCCTCCAGGGCAAGAAGGGCAAGAGGGGCATCTGTTCTCAGGTAGGACACACTGAGTCTCAGTGAACACAGCCTGGTGTGACTCAGTGTGGTTGGTGGTGGGATCAGGGTCCCCTCTCACCTCAGCAAGTTCAATTTGCCTCTGAGCCCCGCACCAAGGCCTCTGCCTTGCCCATCAGATGGGATTCTATCCTTCCCTCCATGGCATCATGGAAGTCAGGAAGTTCACCGGAGCACTCACTGCCTGTGACCTGTGGGATTCATCGCTCACGCAGGGCATTCTCCAGACTGACACATGCATTTTCCTGTCTCACCCTTAACTGACTGCCCTGAAGCAGACAACAGAAGAGAGGACATCAAGATGAGATCAGTATTTGTACGAGGCAGCAACCCCTGCAGCCCCATCTGCACCCACCTCACCAGGGACAACCGAGGGCCTGCTGCTGGCTCTGGGCATGGTGGAGCTTCCCCACCTCTGAGGCACAGCTGAGGAGGGGGCAGGAGAGGGAGCTGGGCAGAAAGCAGTTCTGGCTGCTTTTCCAGGCAGTTACACTCAGAGCTGAGGAGAAGATTGATCCAAAGAGCTCACAGGGTCGCAGAATCACAGCATGGCAGAGGATGCAGTACAGCTCTGGGTCCCTCTGGCCCACCCTGTCCCAGCAGGAGCACCCAGCGCTGAGCCCAGGGCACCTCTCTGTCCCTGGCACACACACACAGCTCATATTTTAAATTATGAGCTATAACGCAATTTAAATACTTCACAGCCAAGCAAACAACCTGTAAAACTTCTGCTGAATTAGGATTTATCTGCATGGAGTTGTCCTGGCACAGCTGCCCAAAGAGGAGAGGGAATCCCCTCCTCTGGGGAGATCCAGACCCCCCTGGATGCTTTCCTGTATCCTGCAAGCACTCCTCCAGAGCACCAGTGAGTAGGGTCTGCAATATGGTTCTTCTGACGACAGATCATAGAAGAAAATGTCAAATTTTGAAGAGTGTGACATGACAAAATTGGGACTGAAGTGAATTAAGATGTTCAAGAGTGGGCAGAACATCCATTAATCACAGGCCCTGAAGATGGCTGCAAATTAATAAGATGTCAGTGGAAGGTATTAGGAATTTCAGCTACTTTTTAACTCAGTTTACTTGTTTCCACAGCATGTCAATGCTCCGATTTAACACATAATGATCTGCATACAAAAATACACGAGCAGTGCTTTTCTCCCAATAATGATACTTCCCGTGTCCCTTACGGTCATAAGTGCAGCTGAAGAAAGACTGGAATAATCACATTATATATTACAGACATTTAGTTGTGGAAATGGAGCATGAAATAAACACTTCAGTTCATTAGCCCCCGCGAAGCAGTGCGCTGTGAGCGTGCTGCCTGCGATCACTGCTGATCTGTGCCCAACCTGTGGCACGCTGTGTCACCAGAGCACAAAGCAGCCCGGGGACTCACCCAGCCTCTGCAAGACTCAGGGCAGTTGGAATGCGTGGCCTGCAGAGCTCCCTTGCAGCTCTAAGGATTCTATGACTCTAGCCCAGTTCCCCTGCAGTGCACAGGGACACCACAGCTCCGTCGTGTTGCCCAGGGCCTGACCCAGCCTGGCCTTGGGGCATCACAAAATCACAGAATCACAGAATCATCAAGGTTGGAAAAGACCTAAAAGATCATCCAGTCCAACCATCACCAATACTCCCCAGCTAAATCCTATCCCTCAACACAACATCCAAACGTCTCTTGAACACATCCATGTTCGGTGACTCCACCACCTCCTTGGGCAGTGCATTCCAGTGCCTGACCACCCTTTCCGAGAAGTAATATTTCCTAATGTCCAGCCTGAATCTCCCCTGGCGCAGTTTGAAACCATTGCCTCTAGTTCTATCACTGTCTACACGAGAGAAAAGGCTGACCCCTAGCTCACCACAACCTCCCTTCAGGAAGTTATAGAGTGCTATAAGGTCTCCCCTGAGCCTCCTCTTCTCCAGGCTGAACAATCCCAGCTCCCTCAGCCGCTCCTCATAAGGCCTGTGCTCCAGGCCCCTCACCAGCTTCGTAGCCCTCCTCTGAACACGTTCCAGGGCCTCAATGTCTTTCTTGCAATGAGGGGCCCAAAACTGAACACAATACTCGAGGTGCGGCCTCACCAGTGCCGAGTACAGGGGGACAATTACCTCCATATTCCTGCTAGTAACACTGTTTTTGATGCAAGCCAGGATGCCGTTAGCCTTCTTGGCCACCCGGGCACACTGTCGGCTCATGTTCAGCCGAGCATCAATCAACACCCCCAGGTCCGTTTCCTCCACACAGTCCTCCAGCCACTCCGCCCCAAGCCTATAGCGCTGCCTGGGGTTGTTGTGGCCAAAGTGCAGGATTCGGCATTTGGTCTTGTTGAACCTCATCCCCCTGGCTTCAGCCCAGCTCTCCAGCCTGTCCAGATCCCTCTGCAGGGCCTCGCTACCCCCAGGCAGATCCACACTCCCAGCCAATTTGGTGTCGTCTGCGAACTTACTGAGGGTGCACTCAATGCCCTCATCCAAGTCATCAATAAAGATATTGAAGAGGACAGGCCCCAGCACCGACCCCTGGGGAACACCACTCGTGACCGGTCGCCAGCTGGATTTAACTCCATTCACCACCACTCTCTGAGCCCGGCCCTCCAGCCAGTTCCTTACCCAGTGTGCAGCCCATGCCAGTGCCTCACCTCCCTCATTGTAAGACGTTTTTCTGATATCCAATTTAAATCTGCCCTCTTTGAGCTTTCTCCATGACCAGAGAGAATCTCTCTCTGTTTTGAGGGTTGCCATTCGGAAAACTGAGGTATCATCCATCTTGACAGAGTCAGATCCAGAGGGCCACTGGAGCCAACATGAAGGCTTCCAATGGCACCAGAGCAGGCTCAGCTGCCCCAGGAGCCCTGGGAAGAAAGGCCAGCCCCAAAGGCTACTGATTTTCAGAAGAAATAGGCTGTACACTGACTGTGAGATCCTCCGCCCCGAGTTTCTGGGGTCTGGGAACTGAGCCTTGGGTGCAAATGCAGCCCTGCTGATGGCGACCTCATGGGACGGACACTTCTTCGGCACCATGGGAGGGCAGAGCAGGAGCTGTTGGGTGCCCACTGCAGTCACCCTGCTTTGGGTGTGCCTGGGGCTGCAGCACTCCTGCTCACAGCCTGGTCCCTCTCTGCAACGAGGGGATGCTGCAATTTCAGTGAAAGTCGAATTTAATGACAAAACAGACACAAAAGTGTCTCGCTCCATTAAGAGCTAATGGAGCAAAATCAGCATGCAACAAAGCAACTGATTTACCATAGCTGTCTGACCTCCCCACCTCCAGAAAGTATTCCTCCCAGCCCCCTCCCCCTGCACTGTTCCAAGGTCCTGGCTGCTCGGAGTGCAGCTGTGAGGGTTGGCAGCTGGAGGTCGGTGGTGTCACTGCAGGACCTGGCAGTGCCCGAGGTGACACAGCCCCAGTGCTGTCCCGTGGGGTCAGTGCAGTGGTGGGCAGATGCTTGGCTCTATCCGCCTGCTGCAGCATCAGCACATCCCATCCCACCGCCCCGCTCTGCAGCTCCGGGTGTCAGATGGAGCAATGGAGCCGTGTGCCAACTCTGCCGCTTTATTTTCTTTCCATAGACCAAAGCTTTTCGTACTGCATCCATCTTTGTTTTCCCTTCTTTTGCCATCTCTGCCCACCCACTTCATGGTGAGGGGCTGCTGAAGGGCTCCCCTGACCCCAACAGGGCAGAAAGCAGCAAAATGCCCATAACAGACCCAACCAAAGAGGTGGTTTGACCCAAAAGCCTTGTGATGCCTCTTTGGAACAGCAGTCTGGTTATAGTAAGGGAGGAAGAATGGAGGAAGAGGAGCAGAATGTTGTTGCAGACCCTCCAGAACAAGAGAATATCTCAAGACGTGCTCAGCAAAATGCACACATATTGCTATTGCTTTCCTCCGCGGCCCAAAGCACTCTGTCTTCTTGGAAAAAATGGGGCAATGTCTGATGCAGAAGGGGAAAAACATCTCCTGTAGTAATTTCATGCCAGACCATGTAGAATGCAACTCCTGTGCCTGTGTTCTCCCAAAGCCTGTGCCTGGTAGAGTAGGAAATGACAAAAAGAAGGGGTTGGAAGAACTCATTTTCATGCTCTGCAGGCTCTAACCTTGTCTCCAAAAGCCAAGGTTGATGTGTCCCATGCCAAATTAAATCTAGATGTATGCAGTAATGAAAAGGGTAGCATTCCATGAAAACCTCCACTTTTCAGTTAAAGAAGCCATGGTTTATTAGGTATGCAGGGCTCACAATGTCAGTGTAACTTTGCAAGTTAAGCTCTTTCCTTCAGTGCTCCGCTATCATGCCAGCAGACAGGAGACAGCTCAAGCTTTTATAGCTCGTTTCCTGGATGTGGCCAGCACAGGGCAGGACAGGTGTGAGCTGAGCAGGGGACCTGCATGACAACCCCGAGCAGCAGGGCTTCCCATACCCACACACAGCCATCAGCACACGGCCTGCAGGCGGCTGGGTTCAGACTCATTGCAAACCATTAAGCAAGGCAGGACACTCAGTCATCGTTTCCCTTCAGAAAGGAAAACAAGATTGGAAATCTGCAAATCTGAGATCCAATATTCTTTCTGAGCCCAATCTCCTTCCCTCTTTCTCCATTTTCTTTAAATCTGTTATAGGAGCCATTAAAAAACGTTGAGTGCTCTCACAGTCCTAACAAACAAACTTATGCCCGTTAACGGCCGCCTGAAGCACAGCAGGAAATAGCAGAGATATATCAGCACTCTGGCACAAAGCAGATCAGCTCCCAGTAACGGCAGGGCTCTTCCCACAGCCTGCCCTGAGGAGCCACCTGCATGGGGGGAACTGGGGGTCTTCCCCCTCATCGGGGCCCTGAGCTGCTGCAATCCCAAGCCAGAGGTGCAGCGATGGGTTTGTGCCCACAAAGCAGCCACCCAACATCTGGGAACCTGCAGGCAGCACTGCAGGCACAGGGCTGGTCTATCACCCATCACCCAGAGTGGAGGAAGAGTCATAGAATCACAGCATCCTAGAATGGCCTGGGTTGCAAAGGCCCCCAGTGCTCACCCAGCCCCAACCCCCTGCTGTGTGCAGGTCGCCAACCAGCAGCCCAGGCTGCCCAGAGCCACATCCAGCCTGGCCTTGGATGCCTGCAGGGATGGGGCACCCACAGCCTCCTTGGGCAACCTGTGCCAGTGCCTCACCGCCCTCTGGCTGGAGAACTTCCTCCTGATGTCACCCCATGCCACCCCCCATCACCCACTGTCTCCCCATGTCAGCCACACCACCCACAGCCCAGCTGCTGGCACAGTGAGCCCCGCTCTCCAGCAGGGTCCCCACACACAGAGCTCAGCCACACTTTCTGGTTCCATCACTGACACATTTCTCCTGGCTGCTCCAACACCTCATCAGCAGTGCTGATGTTTATCTAACAGACTGAAAAACTATTTTAATTTTCAGGACTTTTATTCCTCCCTGGCAACTCAGCGTGGATAACAGAGCAATGAGCAGCTCTCATTCATCTCGTGCATTTCTGAACATCACGGCAACCACTGTCAGAAAATGTAATCACGTTCCTTTCCTAACATTTACTTGGCACGTTTCCATGTCCCTGTGCAGGGCCTGAAGACACACACAGAGGACGGCTCACTGTTTCATCAGTGCTGGATGCTGAAAGGACGCACAGAACCCAAAGCCCGGAGCACACCCAGCCCTTCTCGTACTGCTCCCTGCACTCACTGTAGGCTGGTGTGGGGTAAACGGGTGGCAGCTCACTTCTCCCAGGTGCACAGAGCAGTGTGTACCTCAAAAGCTGCACTTCAGGTGGAACATGGGCTTATCACAGCATAATCCCACAGACACCAGATGTGAAGGTGCTTCCTGCATGGTGGAGCTCATTTGCACTCATCTGGGTTTAGCAGGTGGGAGCAGGATGTGTTAAACACAAACCTGCACGGCCCAGCCCTGTGCACTGCCTCAGCCCTGGGCAGCCCAAGGGATCAGAGTGGGGATGTGCAGGCACAGCTCACGGGGCCCAGGTCAGCTTCAGCTCAGCTCAGCTTTGACATCTCACAGCTCTCCAGCTCCACAAAGTTTATTTCTGACTTGTTTCATGGAAATCAAACCGTGTGAGACCTCTGCCTCCGGGTTAAAAATGATTGCATTAAGCCAGAAGATGCTCCCAGCCAGAGCAGGTCTGAAAATGGGATTCTGCACAGTTGGGTGTGATATTTGCTGGGAAACGGGCATCTTTTCTTTATGTTCCCAAATTAACCTGTTTGTGCATTAACCTACAGACAGACGGCCGGCTCAAACGGGGTGCAGCTCCTGCTGTAATGTCCCCGACCGACAGCTCTGAGCTGCACTGACCACATAGTGCTGCCCTGCCTTGGGCTGCCCTGACCCCCTCCATGCAGCTGTGCCTCACCCCATCACTTTGCACACCCACAGGCACAGCCCCACCCTACCCACAGCTCACCCCGGGTCCGTCACACAGGGCCAGGCCATGCAGAGGGCAGATCCCACCCTGGGCCCCACTGGGGGCCCACAGCCCTTTGTTTGAGCTGAAACCGCGCGTGCAAGTTTATTAAAAAGTGTGCTTTATGGATTTAATTAAAGAGCTGCATATGAGACCTCGCTAATCCTGTTTGCGCCGCAGCCGTATGGAAGTGTGAAAATCAATATCTGTGAGTTTGAATCTTTTATGATGGCAAGCTGTTCAATATTAATGACACACCACGCAACCAGAGTCACCGCTTCTGTCCTTCCTGAATGTGCAGAGTGCCAGAAAAACCCCTCTGCTCTGTGTGCTCCTGTGGGCTGATGCTTCTGGGCTCAGGGAACTGACAGAGTGGACACTGATGGCCTTCGGGTGGGGATCCCTGTGTGCACCAACACTGCAAAGCCTGAAGCAGGGCAGAGGCTTTTGGGGTGAAGGTGTCCATTTGGGGGTGAAAGTGTCCATCTGGGGGGTGAAAATGCCCATTTGTTGGGTCAAAGTGTCCATCTGGAGGGTGAAAGTGCCCATCTTGGGTGTGAAAGTGCCCACCCGGGGGGTGAAAGTGTCCATTTTGGGAGTCAAAGTTTCCATCTGGGGGTGAATGTGCCCATTTTGGGGGTGGAAGCACCCATCTGGGGTGCAAATGCCCATTTTTTAAGTGAAATTGCCCACTTGTTGAGTGAAAGTGCCCATTTTCTGCCAATCTCCAGGCTTCTAGCTGAGCAGTCAGGCCGAGCTGAGGGGGCAGAGGAAAGGTCCCAGACACCCCAAAATCAAACTGCCACACAGCTGTGGTTCCCAACCCCACGGGACCCCAGTGTGCTGGGCAGGCAGCCCTGGCTGCCAGGGGATGCTGGAGGTGTTCCACCCTCGTTCCCAATACGCCCAGTTCTTAAGCAGGTTTCTGCTCTGGGAATGTCAGGTTACACTGCACAAAATGAACTGCGAGCGCAGCATTTGTAATTACATTTTGGAGAGATGGGAGTTGATTAATATACATGATTCTGTAAACTTGGCTGCCAGGGAAAGGCGGGGAAGGGACCAAAGTGCTTCTGATCGCATGCAGAGCAGTGCAGGGTTACCACAGCCTGCTCAGCAATGGCCAGCATCAGCCTTGTTTTAAGGAAGCCCACCCTGAGCACGGGACCCACCTGCACTGTGGGGTTCTGACGCACCCAGCACTGCCACACATCTCATTTCCCATCGGGCTAACAGGGCTCAAATGTCACACTGAGAGTGACTCCTCTGCCTCATGGCTTCCATCAGCCATTCTTCAGCACTAACTGGAGGCATTCCTCTCACCACACGCTGCTGTTTTCTCTCTGATTGACCTATCAGTTGCTGGATGAACACCATGAAGCACACAGTGGCTACAGAGGGACAAGGAGAGGCTGACCAAGGCCGATGGGATGAGGTTCAACAAGACCAAGTCTTATTGCCAGGTCCTGCAATTTGGTCACACCAACCCCACACAGCGCTGCAGGTGTGGGGCAGAGGGACTGGGAGCTGTGTTGAGGAAAAGGCCCTGGGGGTGGTGGGCGACAGCTGCTGAATGTGAGCTGTGATTGGGGCCAGGAGGGGTCTGGAGCACTGTCCTATGGGGAGCAGCTGAGGGAATGGGGTGGGAAAGTCTGGAGAAGAAGAGGCTCAGGGGGTCCTCACTGCTCTCTCCAGTTCCCTGACGGGAGGTGGTGGTGAGGTGTGGGTTGGCTTCTGCTCCTGAGTAACAGCGATAGGATGAGAGGTGATGGCCTCAAGTAGTGCCAGGGTAGGGTCAGGTTGGATATTAGGAAACTTTTCTTCATTTCTTCTCCAACTGAGCAGTGCTGCAGTGGCACAGCTGCCCAGGAGTCATGGGGTCCCTGTCCCTGGAGGTGTTCCAGAACCATAGAGATGTGGCACTGAAGGATGGTGGGGTGAGCTGGGGATATTAGAGGTCATTTCCAACTGAAATGCTTCTATGCTCCTATGAATCCCAGTCTGCTGCTAAAATACGCTCACAGCTGGGTGTTGGGGAGGAGACTGAGTCCCAGCACTCCTGGGAGGACACACAGCCTCATTTTTCTTGTCTTTTGCAAACATCACAAAATCCCACCCAACACAGCCTAACCCACCAGTGTGACGTGCACCCAGCACAGCCGTGGGGACACATCCCGTGCCCCCATGGGTGACTCTGGCCCTCGAACGAAGGCACACATTTCCCTGAGCTGCTCGTCCTGGGCAATTGCCCCCATGCCCCCAGGCACGGTGTGACCCCACTTGGGATGCTCCAGGTTTCTCTTAAGGGAACTGAAAGGCAGGGAGAGGATCCATGCAGGCAGCAGATTTTCTGGAGGAATAAAGAATCAGTCGTGCCTTAGAAATCACTGAAAACTTCAGGAATGGAAAAGCCCAATATCTGTAATGAGTCCTGCTGGGAGCAGCTGTTTTCCCTACTTTTGTCCCAAGCTTCTTTGGAACTCATCGACCCTCCCTCCACATGAGACCCCCGGCCGCCCCCTCGGGGTTTTGCGGTCAGAGCCGCCACCCGACGGCAGTGCGGGCCGGGCCCGGTGTGTGTGCGCGGTGCTGCGGGCCCGCTGGGCTGCCGGCTGCCGCGGGTCTCCGCGTCACCAATTAAGGCACGGCTCCTTAATTGCTCCCGTCGGCGCGTAGGGGTCGTTGCAAACCTTCGCGACGCCGCAGCCGGCCGCGCAATTCGCATCTTCCCGCAAGTGCAACTGCAGCGAGCGACGGAGAATCCTTTCCCCGGCGCCCTCGGAAGGAGCCGCGCTCAGCCGCCCGCAGCCCGAGCCGCACTGCCGCTCTCTCCCCGCAGAGCCGCTCCCGGCTCCCCGCAGCTTTCCGCCCGCTCCTCTCGGAGCCGCATCCCGGCTCCCGGCCGCAGCCCATTCCCGCAGGACGCGCAGCGCCAGCACCGCCGAGAGCCCGAATTTCAGCCCGCGGAGCTCCGTTAGGCGGCGGCACGGAGCGGCAGAGCTTTGCTACCATCTGCCGGGCGCCCGGGTTCGTTCTCAGCGCCCCGAAGCGCTCGAAGCCGCGGGCGGGGCGGAGGGGATCGACTCGCAGCGCCCGGCGGAACCTCCGAGCCCCGACGCGGCCCGTCCCCGCAGCCCCCGCTCCCCCCCTCCCCCCCTACCCCCCGTGGCCGCTCGGGGCCGCAGCCGTACGGCTCTGCGCTTCCTTCCCTTCCCGCTCCTTGAGCGCGATGAGCGACGGGGGGACCGAGGTGCCGCGCGGTGGGATTTTCCCAAAGGGTCACAGAACGGCGGAACGGCCGGAGGTGGACGGGGGGCCTTAAAGTCCAGCTCTCCGTCTGCCCGCAGCCCTCGGGGCCGCCCTCAGCTCCGCCACGCGCTCCGACCCCCGGCGCCCCCCGCCCCCCGCGGTATCGCGGAGCTCCGCGTGCCGCCCCGCGGCGTTCCGGCCCCGTTCAGCGCAGAGACCCGCGGCGGATCGCGGCTCAGGAACTGCAGCTCGGCCCCGGCGGTCCCCGCAGGGCGATTCCCCCCCACCCCCGGGCGCAACTCCATCCCGGGCACCGCACGGCGTCGCGCCGCTCCCTCCGGATCCCCGCAGGCGCCCATTCCCATGGCGACGCGCCGCCGCCCGCGTGGGAACGACTGCAACGAAGCCGGCGGTGCGGAGCCCGTCTGAGCAGCCCGCATTTGTGCCCCGCGGCCGCCCCGCACCGCGCTCCCCTCCCCCCCGGGGCCGCCCCGCATCCCGCCGTGCCGTTCAGCGCAACCTCGGCAGTTCCATCTTTTAGCAATGACCTTTTGATAGTGGGTTAAGCCGACAGAAATAACGTTTGTAATTAATCTGTTTCCGTAAGATTAGCGTGTCAAATGCCACGGGGACGCGTGTAAGATCCCTTCAGAGCTTAACAGCCTTTTCTCCGCATCGGATTAAGCGGCGGCAGCTGCTGCGGGGCGCTCGGAGTCCCCTCCTCTCCACGGCCGGCACCGCGCCTCCAAGCCAGCTCTGCTTCTTGAGCGACTGAGAAGGTGAATTTGCCAGATTAGATTAATTTTCCTTTTACTTTTAATTCTGCAGAATAAAACAAGGTTTCTGTCATCAGATTCGGGTCAAAAGTGAGCA
>JAPSGF010000001.1:56104283-56120546 GCA_035772895.1 Perdix hodgsoniae | reverse complement strand
CCCCCCCCCCCCCCCCCCCCCCCCCCCCCCCCCCAGCAGCCCTAGGCACGGCACAGCCAGGCATTCCTGAGCTCCCTGGGGCCATTGCCCAGCATTGGGCAATGTTTGGGGTTTTTGCTTTTGGGCAACCCCAGGGTGCCCATTGCCCAGCATTGCCCAGCTCTCAGCTCTCCCACCTCCTACATCCCAATTCCTGCTCCCCGAGGAGCACTAACACCTTTTTTTTTTTCCCCTCTCACTTTCTCACTCTCTCTTTTACCTCTCGGAAATGCAGGATGACACTGTGTGATAAGGTCTGTCACTTTATGTTAAGCCAACTGGATCTTTTTCATCCTGCAGAAATCCTAATGCAGATTGCAGAGGATTTCCCTGGGAAAAGAGGAGCCACTGGGAGGAAGGAAGGACGAAGAACCAGGCACCCTGATATGCGTGGTGCCTCCACAGCATCCCCACGGCTTCTATCGGCACAGCACTGCGCGTGCTTCCCTCAGACCTATGGCCTGATCATTGGGTGGGTCTGTGTGGAGCCAGGAATAGAACTCAATTATCCTTATGGGTCCCACCCAAGGTGGGATATTCTGTGATCTGTGGTGTTCCAGCTTTGGGCTGCCCTGTGCTAGCTGTGGGCACGTCCCAGAGTGCTCAGGTTGGAGGGACTGCAGCAACAAAAGCAGGTCTGAAGGCTCTGGAGAGAGCAAGGAGAGAACCTCGGCTCTGTTTCCTAGCTGAGTGGCAGCCTGAATGGAATCAGCTTAATCTGAATATCTGCAAGCCCTTTGGGAAATTTATGCTAACTTTATAAAATATTATTATCTCCAGCTCTCTAAATTAATCTGCACAAATGAGCGAAGTGCTTTTTCATTTAGGACAACTCAAGGTTTAAAATAAATAGTGTGGCAGAGAGAACTTGACAGTAGGTTCTGTAAGCACCTGTGTCCCTGGACACAGACTTGGGCTCACAGGACCCCTTGGGATGCACTGAGAGCTGAGTGCTGGGACGCTGCTGTGCAGCCCTGCAATGGGAGCAGCAGAGGGGGGACGTGGCAGCAGGGCTGCAAACATCCTGGCTTTGGTCAGGGCAGCAGCTGCAGCCTTCTGAGAGAGAGGCAGTGTGTTTGGGGTATAGGGACAGGCTTAGGAGAGTGGGTCTGTGTGGACCAAATGAGGTCCAGTGAGGCCAAGTGCAGGGTGCTGCTCTTGGGTTGAGGTTTTGGGGTCCCTTCCAACCCAACCACACTGTGACCCCGTGATCTCCTGCAACTTGTCTGCCTTGCACGCTGTGGGGCAGCTGCTGGGGCATTCACCTGATGTGCTTTGCCAAGGGTCTGAGATGGAAAAATAAGGCAAAAAGCAGCATCATCCCAGGGAAATGGTAAGCTGAAGGAAGTGGGGGCGACTGCTCCATGGGGCAGCTGTCCTGAAGCTGGGGATCAGAAGGGGTTGTGCCCCCCTCTGCTTCTCCCTGCAGCCCCATAGGGATGGGAGAGCTCTCACCTCATGCAGTGCAGTGCTGGGCTCAGAGCACACCCAGGGCCTGCAAGCACAGCAGGAGATACACATGCAGATGGGGGGGCTCTCATCCTGCATTGCTCAATGAGCACTGAGGGACTGGGCAGTGGAAATCCACGTCCACAGCACAATTAAATACCTGCTGCATCCCAGCATTTATTGAGGGCTCAGCAACTCTCCAGAGCCTGGAGGTCTGGGGCCTGAAATACAGATCCAAATTTGCAGCCCAAAGCTGTTAGTATTTCAGTTTCATCTCCAATTAAGCAAAGCACTCAGGCATGCCCTTACCTTTGGCTCTCGAGTAACACCGCCATCCTCCCGTGAAGCAATATCATTTCTCTGCTTTTAAATGCACAGGACCTGAATTTCCAGCAGCACGGCCTCAGAACAGACAGCTGTGTGCCTCACTGCCAGCCAGGGCACAGCTCTCAGGAGCACAGTGGGCAGAAGGCAGCAGCAGCACAGCCTGCTGTGCCATGGAAGGGGCAGCTCTCACCAACACCCAGAGCAGCGGCTTTGAGCCCAGGCTCAGAGCTGGGTGCCCAAACATCCACTTCATGTTCAGTCTGTCCTTTCATCACTTAAGTAAAGAGACAGAACCACTGCTGCCTAGGCAGAGGGAAAGTTTTCAAGGCCAGGCTGGATGTGGCTCTGGGCAGCCTGGGCTGCTGGTTGGCGACCTGCACACAGCAGGGGGTTGGAGCTGGGTGAGCACTGGGGGCCTCTGCAACCCAGGCCATTCTATGAGTCTGTGAAAGTAGATATCTGTCAGCCACAAGAAGCTCCAGTCCATAATTCAGCCCTAAAAAAAGTAAGTCTTTGACTGAATGTCAGAGCTCCAAAGGAAGGAGAGATGCCCATGGGACAGCAATCACAATACCAAGCTCACATCTGAGACTTCCTGCTCAACACAGGACACCATCTTCATGCTTGTGCTGCAGTGAAGCACGGAGCAGCTGGGGGAGCAACATGGTACAAACTGCTCTGGGTGTGAGGAAGTGGTGGACAGGGAGCACGTGATGGACCTCAGTGTCCCCATCAGCCACTAACTCAGAATCCTAGAACGGCCTGGGCTGCAAAGGCCCCCAGCGCTCACCCAGCCCCAACCCCCTGCTGTGTGCAGGTCGCCAACCAGCAGCCCAGGCTGCCCAGAGCCACATCCAGCCTGGCCTTGGATGCCTGCAGGGATGGGGCACCCACAGCCTCCTTGGGCAACCTGTGCCAGTGCCTCACCGCCCTCTGGCCGAAAAACTTCCTCCTCAGATCCAACCTCAACCTCCCCTGGCTCACTTTCAAACCATCCCCCCTTGTCCTGTCACCACCCACCCTCACAAACAGCCGTTCCCCTCCTGTTTATCCGCTCCCTTCAAGCACTGGAAGGCCTTATTTCCCTTCCTCAGATGGAGAGAGCAGGACCTTTGACACTTCATGCAGACCATCACACAAGGGGAGGTCACCACCCAGCACACAGGGAGCTCCAACTGCAAACTGACATTATTTAGCTGCAAACCCTCTGACCCAACAGAGGTTTCTGCACAGCCGCTGTGATGCTGAGCCTCCATCAGCAGGGGAAGCTGGCAGGAGCTTCCTAGAGCACAGCGCAAGCAGGAGCAGCAGGTCTGTGCTCAGCAGATTCAGCAGGTGGTGGTGTGGAAAGATGGACGATGGGGAGGGACACACGAAAACCACTTTGCTGTTGCATTTGGGTAACATCCCAAAGGCATCACTGCCACACGAGGAGAGAAAGGCAACCCCGTGTTTGTGTTCAGCACCCCACAGCAGTGTGAAAGCAAGCTTTTCTCCAGGTTTATTTGCTAAATTGCTTCACACTCAATGAAATAGTTACAACAACCATCACAGAGCATTATCACAGGAGCCGGCACGTCGAGAACAGGGCAAGGAGCGAGGATGCAAGTTACAGTCCATTTCCTGCTGGCCTCAAACAGCAGGCTGTAAACGAGACCAGAACCAGGACGTTGCTGCTCAGAACGGTGTGCGCGTGGCCTACGGGCACAGAGCTGCACACAGCACTGCCCACTCCTCAGCACAGCACTCTGCTGCAGCCCAGGACGTCCTGCTGTTCTCTGTACAGCTGTTAAATCCTGCTAAAAAGTATAGTTCTCCTTGGGTTTAAAATACAGCACAGCGCATAAGGCAAAAAAAATAGGAGTTATCATCCAGTTCTTTGCGTTTCAGTTAAATATCAAGAATTTAAGGCAAGCTGGGATGTTTTGCATTGGTTTTGGTGATGGATGGGGATTTACTGATGGCAGCTCCTCAATGGTAACATGCTGTCTCCCAGCAAAGGGGAATGGAGTGATGCTCATGGGACACGTGTGGCCCTCGCAGCCCCAGGGAGGCCTCCTGAAAGAGGGGCATTCCTGGAAGGACAGGCAGGCATGAAGCTTACAGATGAATATCTGAGTTAAAAAAGCAGAACTTTGGGAACTCTGTGTGCACAGACAGACTCGTGCCCGTTCTAAAGTGCTCTACAGATCACTGTGAGCGATTAAAAAATAGAACTGGATGATAACTTATCGTTTTTATGACACCTTGCTTGAAGGTCCTTGGATTTTCAGCTGCAAGACAGACATTACAACGGGAGCACTGTGCTTGAGATGCAGGTGTAAACAAGCTGTTGTGCCTGACTGTCCCCCAGCCAAACACTGGGGCACAGGACAGCAAGTGCCTGTACAGAACGGGGGCAGTGTGACCCGACCTGATGCCTAAAGCTGAGGCACTGCCCTGCCCACCTCTATCCAACCAGCCCAACGGCCCACCCAACAACAGCAGCACATTCCATCACGTGTTCTTCCCATTCCTGAGGCTGTGTACAAAGAGAATTGTTTATGCTGCCACCTTCAAGTCTAGCAATACTACATGATACGATTCAGGTCAACCTCTATCACCTAACCTAGTATTGCTGCTGCTCAGATAAACATAATAAAACATCTTGAGACTTTAAGTGTTCTGCCTTCCATAAATGAAAGATGTCTGCATTGAAAACCAATAATATCATGCTGAAAAAATGGATTTATTTTTCTTTTGATGACATCAAAATGATTTCTGTCTCTCACACCACCTTCTACTGCCCAGAAACAGAATTTCCTGATAGTTTCCATGAGAGTATTTCAAGTAAGATGCACTGGCATCTTCATTGCTGGAATCCTGCTGCAGACACAGCACACACTGACCTGGACAGAACACCTCCTGTGCTTGGAGGCACACACCTGACTTTAAGAGCTCTTCTTCCTTGATATTCGATGGTCCAGCAACTTTATCTCCCGACAGAGTCAGAAGACATCATAACCAGTGGCATCTGTGATGCTGTAAATGAGAAGAGCACACGGAAGCATTTGCATTGTGCTTTCAGCAGGGCAGGAAGGTGAAGGCGATCTGTGCAGCACCACCACTGCCCCCCCTGCAGCCCCACACAGCGCAGTTACTGATGCCCAGTTGCACTGTTATTGCTACGTAACCAGAAATCCTCAGCGGGTCACACGGACTGCAATGAAAACTCTCACACCGTGAATTATTTGCTTTCAAAGTCCCGTGGAATTCTGCCAAACCTGAAGAACACGTGCAGGATTCTGTGCTTTGTGCAAGCAGCTGCGCTGGGTGGGTTCTGCTGCATGGGGAAAGCTCCTGTGCTCCCTCAGCTGCTCAAATCTGAGCTTATGGAAGAACAAAGACCTCCAGTGCTCGCCCAGCTGCAATTGGCTCCTCAGGGAAAAAACAAGCAATAAATTAGGTGTACTCAGAGAACGTCTGCTACGCGCATCTACGAAGAAATGGCTTTTAAAGCAACTGTTTTAAATATTATTGCACCTTCAAAAACAATACTACGTGGGCTTGGAAAACAAGGGGAGACAAACATGAACTTAACGTGTTAGAACACAAGTAAGTGAGGCAGAACAGCAGAACCTAAGTACCAGGTCTGGCAACACAATCAAAACAGAAATTTGGGGTAACCACAATCCCAGTACAAAGCAGGAGACAAACCCACACCTGCTGAATTAGAAATGCTATGTACCACTCATCCACTCCGAAATAACCGTTCCAACCCCCAGCATCAGCCTCCATTCACCCGCCTGCACTGCACCAGGCTTGGGGCCATCACGCACCTATCGGCACCTGGTGCTCCAGCAGCACCGAGCCCAGCACTGCACTCACCAGCACTGCACACTGGGGGTGACCAGGGCAAGAACCCGGGCTGGGATCTTACTGCTCCATACGTATGCATCATGTATTTGTGAGAACGAGAAACACATCTTTGGGGAGAAAAGAAAAAGAGAAGGTAACAGACATAGAGCTCATTCACTACACTGCGTTCTTGACAGTTTCCATAGGCACGAACGTCTCAAGCGAGTCAGAAGGAAACCCAGCAGCAGCAGCACAGGCACGGCACTGCTGCACACTGCAGCGGCTGCAGGGACAGCCACAGCACCAGGCGCACGGCCAGCACCATCCTCACCTCCCAGCACTCTGAGAAAGGGATCGTACATTCTTTGGAAAAGGGAATCCGGGGGGGATGCAGACACCAGTGTGCTCTGGGGAAGGATGGGCCTCATTGTTTGCTGAGTATTTCCTTTATGGCCTGCCACACATGCTGCTGCCACATTTGCTGATGCTGCTGTCACTTCTCTTTGCATCACAACCGAAACCACACAGCAGACCAGCAAGACTGAGTCACCACTTCTGGTCCTCGTCTGTCCACGGCAGACAGAAAAGCATGGGACAGTTTAAAAAGGTGACTTCTCTTCGTCGGATCACGTTTTGTTAAGAGGCGATAAATGTGCCTTGCCGATTTCTGTAAGCAGCTCCTGCTCGTCCCAGCCCTCCTAGCAGCAAGCAGGTCCCAAAGGAGAGCGCACAGGCAAGGGAGCACGGCATTTATTATTTACAGACCTTGAGATACAGAAACAAGGCAGCCCTTTAGTTACGGTTCATAAAAAAATTATGAAGCACTGGCATTTTCTTAATATGAAGACACAACCAGTCATCAGCAGAGCCCAGTCACACAGCACACCCATACGTCTCTCACCCCAAGCACAGTAAACTTCATGTTTCTTAGTAGGCGGGAGGAGGAGAGAAAAGCTCTAGAAAGTGAAAGGGTCAGACAGACAGTGAGTGTCCTACGCACGTCCCAGGCATGTGCAGTACTCATTAAAGTTCCCTGCCTGTAACAGATGCTGCCCAAGCCCAGCTGCTGGTGAGCTTCCCACTCCTGCTGCCCGTGGCACCAAAGCAACAAGGCCAGCAACCAGGAGGAAAGGATTCCTTCCTCACTTCAACCACAACTCCACCACACTCCTGCAACTTTCCAGCTCCAGAAAACGCAGCATATGGTCTCCAATGGCAGGGTTTATCTTCAACCAGATTAAGTTCCAACCTCACAGCAGGTCCATGAAGTCCTGCTTGTCATCAAAGTGCAGTCAAACCAAAATTGCAGCGGCAGTACATCATACCAGCAGAGTCCAGCCAGGTATCTGAGATGGGGTCATACTTCTGTACAGTGTTCAGGTAGGATGACCCCGAATGACCTCCAACTACGTAAAGGTAGTTATCAATTACAGCTGCGCCCACTCCTGTTGAGAAGAAAAAAAGTTAGCTGGTCACTGAGCACAAAACCAAGGAGTATTTTGGCTCCCACTTGAGTCCCCCCTGGCACCTCCTCACGAGGCAGAGCAGACAACCCCACCCAGCCTCTCCCTCTTCGGCCCAGCTTTAACGAAAATGGGTGTGAATGAAGTCACTCTCTCCATGGATGCTAACCCTCCTTTTCGACTCCCTCACACCCCTTCCTGAGGCAAAGCAACGTCCCGCAGGCAGGCAGCAGGAGATGCATTACGGAGCCTCGACATAAAATGAAAGAGTGACCACAGAATTGCTGAAATTAATTCAAAATTAATGGAAAACCAGAAATACTATTTCAAGTTCTGTCTGGTACAGCTCAGTATTAACAAAAACAGACTGGACTTCAAATAGCTATTCTTTTGCGGAATTGATTAAGCAAGCTGTGACCCAATTCAGAGCTGAAGCTCGATGCCCTGCAGACAACCGACTCACTGCAGCTTCCACCAGCTCAGACGGTGGCTTACTTCTGAACAGCCCACCGAAGTGCCGGGAGTCCCAGGTGTCCCTACCTGTCCTGGGCTCCTTCATGGGCCGGCACACAGTCCACTGGTTTTGGTGGGGGTCGTACCGCTCAATGCTCGATAAGTGAGACACGCCGTTGTGCCCCCCCACCACGAAAATGAAGCCCAGCATGACACCAACACCAAAGTTTATTCGTTTATCAGCCATTGAAGCCACCGTCTCCCAAGAGTTCTTACTTGGATCGTAGCGTTCCATGCTGCAAAGACAAACAAACAATTGGTGAGGCTCAGATCTCAGTGACATCACACCGGTGAGAGACTCAGCGACTTGTGTCCGTCAGGGAGATCGGGACGCAATGGAAAAGCACTCGAGCTGGGGGAAAATTCTGTAGCATGGCTGCTTTCTGCTGCCCAAGGGCAGCACGCAAAGCTGAAAGCAGGGCTGTCACCTCAAAGGTCCTCCCACAACACACAGCTCACGTGGCCGGGGCTTCTCCAGCAAGCACTGCCAGAAAGCACTTCTGAGATGGCAACTGCAGCTCAGCCACCTCCATGATGCTCCCACCCCCTGCCACGTGTCTTCAGGTTACATCTTGAAACAGTTCCTGAGCTCAGAACACAAAGCTCCTTCAAAGCTGACCGCTGCTTTTTATAAGAAAATGAAACGCCTGAAGAACTGAACCAAGCGTAGATGGAAGTGAGTCTATTTGGGCAATGCACCGAACCAGAAATTCCTGCAGGCATCCCTGAAAATAACAGAGGCAACAAAACCCAACCACACGGAGAGCGTGGCCCTCAGGAAAAGCAGTAAAGAGGTTGCTGATCAGAGCACGAAGGACAGAAAAGGCCTTTGGGATAAAATAGAAATTATCAGCATCATTTTATTAGCCACTGCCACCCAAACACTCCTCATACGTGGCCAGCCCTGTCCACAGTGCATCTTCAGTAGCACAAGGGAGGCAGAAGAGAGGAGAAGAGAAAATCAGAAGCACTGAAGAGTAGGAGAAAAGGGGCTTAGTTATACAGCAGCCAGCTTGCTCTTAATGCTAGAGCTTGTGTGAGCCTAGCAGCTGCACGGCACGGCGTGTTACTGCATCATCCCTGAATAATCAATACAAAGCTATTCAATAAAGACTAAGTAAAAATTTAAAAGGCAACTAATGAAATATCCATCGGTTTGATAAGTCCTCAGGAAGTGCTGGCAGCTCCTTTCTGCCTGGGGAGCAGAGCAGACGCTGCACAAAGAGCAGGGCCACCACAGAACTGGTGTTAGAGCTTTTCCCCTTCAAAGGTACCGACTTGATGAAGATGTGTCCTGCTATTCCAGTGCTGAGTTCTGCGTTTTCTGAAATGCAGAGCTGAGTTTCCCTTCCAAAGGCAGGCACTCAGCCCGAGCACTCATCTGTCACGAGCACACTGTCCTCAGCAAGGCCTGGTTACCCTCCTTTTTAAGCAGTCTGTGCAACAAGGTTAGAGGCATACTTGTAGTGCAACCTACTGATGTTACACATTTCTGTAACTTAGGGCACTGTTTGCCTTTTCCAAGTGAAAACTGTTCTGTTACACTTCCCTGTTTGGGAACCAATCTTCTGCTTCACAAACTGTCTCACATAAAAGCATACAAAGTGTGAGGAATCCAATTAATGACTCGTGTGACGCCGTTACACCGTTCTGTTAAAGAATCAGTGCATCCCCTCTTAGAAGCAAGATTTCATTTTCACCCTCCACTCAGCTCCTCAGGCTTGTTGTTTATTAATGTGCTTCCCCCAGGAACATATGGCTGATTTGTTCCCACTTCTAATGAAGGGTACAAGTTACTGCTTTGCATAACTAAATATCCCAGACTACCCACACGAAACAACGGGGAACAGAACAATTAAAGAACATGCTGGTACAAAAAAAAACCCCAAACCGCCTGTGAAGATAAGGTATATCGAGCACGAGAGGAATCCCATTCATTTCTAAGGAGTATTTCAAACGTTAGAGCCAACCTCACGTCCGGGCACCGCGCGGCCCTGAGGTGCAGAGGGTTACCTGGCTCTGCGCAGCGCTGCGCTCAGCAGGGCTCTCCCAGGGGCTGCTCCTGCTGCCGGCCCCACTGCCCAGGGAGCAGCCGTGGCGCACAGCAAACACGGCCGCAGCGCCTCTCCTCTGGGACGTCCGGCCTGGGGATGCTCGGGGCCAGGCACCCCGCGCCCCCTGGCCCAGCAGGACGCACGCGTGGCTTTGGCTTCGTCGCCTTCCCTTCTCGGGGATTTTTAAGAACATGCACAGCTTTGTGTTCCAGCTCAGAGAAGTTCAAATACAGACTTCCCAGCTGAATTGCTCGACTGATGCTACAGAAGGATTAATGAGGCCCGCTGCGGATTAACACTGATTTAGCTCAGAATGTTTTAACTGGCTGCTGAATACGAGCTGAAAAGTGCGTTCTGCTGATTTTCAGCTCATGGCATCGAGCTACAGACATGAGCAGCACATACCTGTTCATGTGGGCGGGACCATACCCACCAATGGCATATATCATTCCATCTAAGACAGCTGCAGCAAAACAGCTTCTCGTTTTGTTCATTGGGGCCACGAGCTGCCACTCCTTCACTTTAGGAATGTATTTCTCTACAGTCCGTAGATACGACTGCCCATCGTAGCCCCCCAGGGCATAGAGCTCTCCTGCCAGAACCACCACTCCCAGAGTGCTGCGGCTCTCAAACATCCTCTCCAGAGATGTCCAGGTGTTTGTGTCGGGGTCCCAGCACTCCACTGAGTTCTCGTGCTTCCTGTAGCTGATGCCTTGACACACGTGGGTTGCAATCCCTCCTACAACATAGATTTTCTGGTCCAGGACGCATATTCCAAATTCATAGCGGGGAATGCTAAGAGGTGCCAGGCCTATCCAGGAATCGTTCTGGGGAAAATACATTTCAACACTGAAACAGAGAAAAAGAAAGATTACGTGAGCAACGCTAACTTCATGAAGCTCTGTTGTAAAAGAGCGACATGGGACGCAGCCTTAAGTGCACACATTATAATTCTCATCCCACGTCAGCTGCTTCTTCCCAGGGCCTGGACACAAGCTAAACCAAAGAGCAAAAGCATACAGCTATACAGTGACATGGTGGGAAGTCAGAGCACCAAATCCGAGACCTGAAAAAATGGATTGTGAAAGCACAGAAGGTCTGAGAAGGCACAAAGCGTCGCAGACAGCGTGAGGGCAGGCAGCAGGGTGCTGGTAGGATGCAACAGGGAGAGCTGCAAAATACCAACTCAAGAGTTAGGAGGGCAAAGTGAAAACAAGCAGCCAACCAGAAACCAAACACTCAGCCACTCAGAAGGGCCACAGAGACAGCAGAGACAAGAAGGTAAGAGGCACACACATGGACATGTACACGTATGTAGAAAGTACAGTCTGTAGTTTGTGGTTGTGCACTGCTGCCTAAGCAGAGGGAAGGTGTCACGGCCAGGCTGGATGTGGCTCTGGGCAGCCTGGGCTGCTGGTTGGAGACCTGCACAGAGCAGGGGGGTGGAGCTGGGTGAGCACTGGGGGCCTTTGCAACCCAGGCTGTTCTGGGATTCTATGACTGACAGCACACCGGCCCTTCACTGCAGTGGCCCCCGTAGGTAGGAAAGAGCAGCACTAAATGGATTCCAAGCAGCTCTGTTATTATGAAGCAGGAGCAAAAAAAGCCCATAAAAATAATAATGATAAATAAAAATAAAAGTCAGCCTTCTTGCAAGTAGAAACAAAAAGGAAAACGAGTCTTGTGGCAGTAGGGCCTCCCATTTCCAGTCGTAGCTGTAGGAAAACCAGACACCTGAATTATTAGGGAAGATTTTTAACTGATGTATTCCTTTTTTTTTTTTTTTGCCAAGAAGGATTATTTAAGTATGAATGGATTATCAGTTCATGAGAGACAATTATGAATAATAAGCTGACAAACGAAAGGAGTTGTTGTATGCAGGAACACACAGCTCCAACAGTATTTTCGTTTAACAACAGCAACAAAGCCTTCTGAACCACACCATTACGTGACAGTTAAAATGGTTTAAGAACCCGTGAAGGAAGCAGAGCTGAGGTGGACCAGAGGGCTCTTATTCCCTTATAACAGAAGGGACCTGGCGTTCAACATTCCCCCACCCTTAATTCTTTACGAACACAACCCTAACGATCCCCAATCCCAGCAGCCACTGTTGACGCCCACTGATCAGGAAAGCAAACTGCAAATACCTCTGACAACATCCTTAACTGCTCTGAAGCGTGTCCCCCTGTGTACAAGCACTGACCTGCTGCAAAAAAAGAGTAACTCAGCAAAATACCCCAGCACCCAGCTGCAGGGCCAGCCCAGGTAGCCTGCCTTCCACAGGGAACACGCACCGCACTGCTAAAGGTGCATGCAGCGTCACAGCAGCCTATCTACAGAAGTCCACGCTCACACAGGAGCACTGACAGTGGAGCTGCCACTTCTGGGAACGTCGGTACAGAGCTGGGAGAAAGCCCAGGCACTGCAGGCTGGGCAACAGGCCGTCTGTTACTTTCCTCCTGTCGGTGGGGCCAGCTTCAGCGAGGCAACAAAGCACCGATCTGAAGAGGATGCTTAGTCTGAGAACTGGGTAAATAAGACCAGCTCAGTGGCAGACTAAAGGCACGACTGCCCTGTGATCAAGAACTTAACACCGCTGGGAACCTCAGCCTTTCCTCTGATTAAGTGAGTCTTGATTCCAAGGGCTCCTGAGTTAGAAGTAGCGCACAAAGTGAAAATTGCTACCTTTAGTAACCAAATTCAGAGTGAAAAAGATTTTAGAACTATTTGTACTGGTACAAACAAAGCCTCAACTGTGAGGACTACACACAGCAACCAAGAAGCACGCTGAACTCACTGCTCGTCCTCGCTGCAAGAAAACTCACTTGCAAGGAGAGCAGTAACCACATCTCTGCAAACCGCGGCTTCCCAGTGCTTGTCTTGACCCAGGGTGACAAAAACCACACGTGAACTGACGCCACTCCACTGCAGCAGCTCTGCTATTACCTTTCTAAACACGCAAACAGCCCAGCTTTTCCTCCTACAGCACACAGAACTTTAGGAGCACAGCGAGGTCGTGTCATCAGCATGGTCTGGTGGGAAAGCCTGTGCTCAGGCATGAAGTGGTATTTCAGAGCCTCGTTCAGGAGGTGTTTGCAGGTATGGTCATCACGAATGAGATGGTTTGCTTCGTACAGCCTCGTAAGGAACTTCACGCTCAGCAGCGGCAGCCGGACGCAGTGCAGCAGCTGTGCTAAATACTTCTGTCGCTCCTGGACATCGTATTTGATCCAGGACTCCAGCGCATAAAAAACCGTTTCTTCCGTCACGACATTCAAGCAGTCATTGGAAACGATTTCGTCCAATTCAGAATGCGTAAGCTCGAAGAATTCTTCCGTCTGACAAACGTCCTCGAAGTTCTGACAGATGAACTTGTTAGCAGCCAAGCAGAGGTCGTGGCAGCCATAGGTCTCAGCAAAACGAGAAATCCCGATGCAGTTGCCAGCATCGAGCTGGCTCTCCAGAAAGGCGCAGCACTCCTTCACCACCAGCTTGATTTGGAGGAGGTTTGCAGCTGGAAGAAGCGACTCCACGGTGTCCTGCGAGATGAACACGGTTCCAGTGTAGGCATACTCCACGATGGCCTGCAGGGCCGCTTCGTCAACGCACTGGAACTCTACCTCTGAATTTTCCTTCTCAGAGAGGTTCCCAGTGAACATGGCTTTGAAGTAGGGGCTGATGCTGGCCAGCACCACTTTGTGGGCGTGGATCTTGACATCGCCAACCCTCAGGATAATGTCACACAGCTCGTGATGCTGGCGAAGGAGGTTCAAGCCTTGCAGAAGCTGTTCAGAATGCAAGTGAGTTAGGTTGGCAAGCATGTAGGTTGGAGACGACTGGTCCATCTGTGGCAAACAGAATTTTTGAGGCATTACTCAGGGTTTCACTTTCAGCTGCTTTATTACTCACAACACACAGACATGCCACATGTAGCGCTTAACAATTACTTTTCTGTTTCTGTTTCCACCTAAGTTGGTGTATCGCCCTGCAGTTTACCTCTCAAGCCCTCGTGCTCTATGCTTTTACGTACACATTAAACTCAGGACAAGTATTTATTAACACTGAATGCCATATTAACCACTTACTGAAAAATACACAAACATGTCTCCCTTCTGGAATCAAAAGCAAACCTCAGAATGCGTGAGAAAGTGCTACGTCACATATTCCTGAGAACTGCATAGAGATCAGAACAAAGACAGAGGGCCCTGGGGCTGTGCGCCTGGGAAAGGGAAGGCTGAGGGGATGTGAGCCTGGGGGGAACTGATCCACACTGCAGGGTGGAGCTGGGGGCAGGGGCTGGGCTCTGTTCTGTGGCACCCAGCACCAAAACAAGGGGGCACCGGGCACAGACTGGAGCCCAGGGAGCTCCGTACGGACATGAGGAAGATCTCCGTGCTGTGAGGGGGGCAGAGACCTGGCACAGCTAACATAAGTGGTGAGGGAGTCTCCCCATCTGCAGGTATCCAAGCACCCTTGCACAATTTGTGTGCAACTGCTGTAGGGGGATTGGACTGGCGGAGCTCCAGAGGTCACTTCCGACCCTTACGGTTCTGTGAAATAAAAACTGGCTTATTCGAGACAAAGTTAAACCTTCCTAAGCTAGGCTGTGCTCCTTGCCTTCCCCGCTGCATCTCCCCCCAAGCAGTGCTGCACAACGCCCCGGTGCTCAGGAGGCACACAGCCCCACAACCCCTGCTCCACACAGATCGTAACAGTCCCTCCCTTGGCACAAAGCAGAAAGACCCACACAGGCTGTGGGACGCTGGACTGCAGGAAAGGGTGTGCAGGAGCAGGGACTGCTACACTGTGAATGGGCAGGGGAGCAGAGCAGGTGGGAGACCCTCACCTCAGCCCATGGGAGACTCTGCTGCAGAAGAGCTCCCCAGCAAGCACACTGCTGAGACTGGGCCAGGGCACACAGCATCAACAGGAGCGTGTCCAAAGGGCAACAAAGCTTGGAGGGTCTTTAGCGCGGGTCTTGTGAGGAGCGGCTGTGGAGTGGAGGCCCAGGGGAGCCCTCATCGCCCCCTACAACTCTCTGAAATGAAGTGATGGCGAGGTGGGGGTTGGCCTCTGCTCCCAGGTAACAGTAAAAGGACGAGAGGCGATGGCCTCACATTGCACCAGGAAAGGTTCAGGTTGGATATCAGGAAACATTTCTTCTCTGGAAGAGCGGCGACGCAGTGGCACAGGCTGTGCAGGGGACGCCTGCTACCAGAGGGACCCAAGAGATACCTCCACATCCATGGAGATGTGGCACTGAGGGACGCGCTCAGTGCGGGGGATGGACTCAGACCTGGGCGGTCTTTTCCAAGCTCAGTGATTCTAAGAAGTGGAACAAGGAGAGGCGCTCTGCAGCCCAGCCCACACAGCTCCTGGGGGGGCACAGAGCACCCTGGGCTCTGCCACTGCCTCCACCTCCCCTCAGGCTGTAGGCAGCCGCTCTCACTATGGCACAGGGAGGGCAGAGAGGAGGAAGCTGCCACCCACAGCTCGCACAGCCCCCCAGCACTCGTTCCTTCAAGCTTTTCTTCCCGTTGTGACACCTGACAGCACCACCATACCTGCTCTAATTTCAGCTTCGTTAGCATTCGAGTGGTGCTGCCCACCACCCAGAGCTGCCGGAGCTCTTCAGTTCTTATTCACTGAATTGTTACAGGGTGAGAGGGTGGAGGGTGTCAGTACACCAAGATCCAGGACGGGCAGGGAACCTCACCACTGTTCTGCAGGGAACCTCACCACCACCCCGCTTCTGAACTGAAAAGCTGATTTAATTCTTTTATTCACTACACGAGCTTCCAAAGCGCGCTTCCTTCATCTCGTTATTAAGAAGTTCATCATTTCCATAGCTCCTTAACAGGCACCTAATTTGCAACGAGCCCACATAGAAACTGCTTCGTGTGAGAGAAGGCAATTAGCTGCCAGCATTTACATACAGAAGGTAACAGCAGCGCTGACAAAGCGAGGGCTGCAGGGCAGACAGGAGAGCTGCGCCCTGCTCAGCCATGTCCTGCCGTGCCTCTGTGCCGGGCAGGATAAACACAGACAGATCGGCAGGGCTGGACAGGAGCTCTGCGGCCATCTGCCCTCCCGTCAGGCACACGGCAACACCGCAGTGCTCCGGGATCCCAGCGGAAGGTGACGTTCCTTACGACGGGGTTTTCTACCGAGCAGCATTTCAGCAGCACAGCAAAGCTGCCGGCGGCAGCAGCTGCTTCGCGGCCGCGCTTTGCAGGAAGGTGGGAACCCAGCCGGGCACGGCGGCGGCGCGCGGAGGACGGGGCGGCACAGCGTCGTTGGCAGCCGCGTGCGCCGCTCCGCCGGACCGCAGCCCGCCCCGCAGGGAGCGCCGACGGGGCCGGCCGACACGAAGGGGCAAACGGGGAGCGTGCGGCAGGCGGCCCCGAAGCTCAGAGCGGGCTGCGGGCTGCGGGCTGCCCCGGCCGGGCCCGACGCCAGCAGCCGCCCCCACCGCGGCGCCGCCCGGCCCCCATCCCGCCCCCATCCCGGTCCCGGCGCCCACCTGCGGCGCGGTCCTCGGGCCGTTCCTCGCTCCCTCAGGCACAGCAGCGCCCGGCCGC
>JAPSGF010000001.1:56072665-56099283 GCA_035772895.1 Perdix hodgsoniae | reverse complement strand
GGGTGATCCCAGACGCTGTGGGCTGGGAGGGGTGGGTTACCTCCTCACAAAGCACCTATTGGAGAATACAGGAGGGTCTGCAGGTCTGTTTCCTTCCTCTGGCAACCACTTGGCACAAACTTGTCTGTGTGCCTGCAGATCTCTTTGCAATTATAATTTGTCTTCTTTCCTCCTTGGCGGCAGCTTCAGTTCAGGCAAGTACTTCAGCCTAAAATTACCGCCTTCCTTTTGGAATCACCTCTATTTTTATGTCTTTGCGTCGAATGCCAGATATATTTCTGCCATCTATTTTTGCAGAATTAGACCTGAATGGGTTTCAGCCTTTATTTGGTAAGAGCATTATTTTGAACAGGGGCCTCAAGCTGTGAAGTTAACCACTCTCGCTTTGCTTTCACCGCTGTGCTGTGCTGTAGGTGGCAACAAAAATACTTCTGCAGGGAGAAATACGGTCTGTCTTGTTCTGTGTTTATTGCTTTTTAGTAAGAAGTAATTTTTTTTTCATCTAATGACTTCTTCCAAGTCATCCTGCGCCTCCTGCAGATGCTCTTTGTTACAATCATAGCATCCCAGAACGGCCTGGGTTGCAGAGGCCCACAGAGCTCATCCATTCCAACCCCCTGCTGTGTGCAGGTCGCCAACCAGCAGCCCAGGCTGCCCAGAGCCACATCCAGCCTGTGTTCGTGCCTCTTCCCTCTGCTTTCTGACTCAGTCTGTTTGCTTGTCGCTTCCATTTTGTTCTCTTACGTGTTGAAGTTGGGAGAAAGCAGATCACTGACTTTGAGGTGTCAGAATTGGAACTACTGGAACGAGGATTACTCAACTTGTGCAGTTCTTTCTGTACTGAAGACATTCCTTGGTAACTGGAGGAGATTGCCATAAAGTACTTAATTAAATAAAGTCCTTCACCCAGGGCCATTAACAGCCAAGGAGTGAGGAGAAAGAAGGGCAGCCCTGCTTCTCCTCATAGCTGCCCTCTTTGACTAAAATATATCATGCATGACATTTGCATAGGTGACTTGTTTGTGTGAGTGTAAAAAATTAATAATTAATTCAAACAAGCATTCCTTTGAGATGAGTTTATTTAAAAATTAACTTCTGGAGTCATTCTGTGGCTGAAAGGACGCACGAAACGAGTCTTTCCAATTGTTCTCTTTTTTTGCTGCTCCCCGTAGGGTCATGTTGCACAGCCACGGTCCGAGGCCACGGCTGGACTGCGCTGATCAGATAAGGGGTGAGGTTAGTGGGTGGGCCAGTGGGTGCTGGCAGGTGGGGAAGATAAAGCACGCTGCCTCCAGGGCTTCGCAGCCTGCCAGCCATGGCAATTGGTTTGCTGATGGAGCGCTGCTCCGTAACCTCTGAGGAGCTCTGAAAGCGTGTCTGTGCTCCCCGTCTGTCAGCCCGCAGCTGTGGGTGATGCTGGTGGTGTCCAAACAGACAGGGCGACTGAGAGCTGCCACCAGCACAGCCCCGCTGTTGGGCTGCAGGCAGCAGGGCTGTGCTGTGCCCTGGCTGCGCCGACAGCGCTGTGCTCCTGGGGGAACCTGCGCACAGCTGTAGAAAAGGCACTACGTGAAACACGCGTGCCAGCCTTGCCTAACCCACAGCGCTTGTTATTTCTGACAGCATCCTGTGGCTCAACTGCCTGATTTCACAGCCCGGCGCACTGCATGTCAGGACGTAAGGCTTACTGCTCAGTAGCTGCTGGCAGAACCCCGGCTTCCCATTTCTCTTCCTGACTGCAAGGCCTGACGTCCCGTCACCAGCATCTCCTTCTTTTTCTTCCCAAGCCTTTATGTTCCCTGCTCCAGTCTTACTAAGGTATCCTGTGCCTGCTGGGCTTCTCCTGCCGTTAAGAAGGGGATCTGACTGATCTCTTTGTACCTCAGCTCCTTATTCCCTCGTTGCCAGCTTTAAACCAAGCTTTTGGGCAGCGAACCATTTTAACTGAGAATCTGATCTCTGGAACCCAATCAAAAAGCGCAGTCCTGCACTGAAACTGTATTTCAGGGAGGAAGATTTCATATCCAGTTTTCAACTTTTGAGCATTGCAGTGGCTTTGCTTGGGAAGTCTCAGATGAGATTTTGCCCTGTGTGAGCAGCCCGGCTCCCACGTGGGGCTGCAGCCAAATGGCTGCTTTGCTCCTGTGTTTGTTGCCAGCAGGGAGGTGTGAGTTGCTGCGTGCTTTGTAAGGGAGGAGCACGGCCACAGGCGGGTTAGGCATGAGGGATGTGAAGGCATGACTTTAGTTTTCCAGGAGGAGCGTCTTGGTCCGGCTTGGAGATTTAGTTTCTTTTGACTTGTTTATGCCTCTGGTGTTGGGAATCTGGGCCTTGAAGGGGGACCCGGGGGCCCCTTCCCATTGCTGAGCACGTGGTTCCAAGCTGTCCTGCAGCTGGCTCTCATTGCAGGGTGCCGATGGTGCAACGCACAGCTCTTGGACTCCACCTGAAGCACGTTGTTTTCACAGCTCAAATGGCCACTGTCTAGTTAAAGATTGAGTGTACGTAAATCAAAAGGTTAATATTTAATTCTGAAAAATGATGAATAGCACAACCTTTTATTTCCATTTTTTTCGTGACCGTGCGATGTCCGCCGATGGGGGTGAAAATGGGGAAACCCGCAGCTCCGTTCTCCTAGGTAGGATTCCTCCAGTGTTGGCGGTCTGGGAGTAGCTGGGCAGGTGGGTCGGAGTGCTTTGTGGCTTCAGCTCCACTGCTGAGGTTAGCAGAGGAGCTCCCGGCCGTGTGTTGGCAGGTGAGGGGCAGTGGGGGCCCGTGGGCAGCGTGCAGCGCCGCGGCAGAGCGCTCTGTTCACACACACCTTTGTTTCTTTGTGTTCCTTCCTCCTGCAGTTGTCTTCACCCGGAGATTTTCTCCGTTCTCCAAAGCTGCAGCCCTCCCAAGGGACGCCAGGCAGCGATGAGTTACTTTTTAGTAGAAGAAGACCCTCGAGAAGTTTATTTCAGAATAGCGTAGATTTTAATTCTGAGCATTCATCTCTTTGTGCCGGTGAGTACTGGTGTGAGTGCGTGTCTGATCTGCCATTTGCACACAGGTTCATAGCGACCTGACCAGGAACATGCAGCTTTATGAGTATGGCTTATTGCCTGCAGCTGTGGGTTTTGCTCTGGGGTGTCCCTGCACAGCCCGGAGCTGAGGACAGGCGCGGGGCGATGCCTGCATCGGAGCCGTCTGCACAGCCCCTGTCAGTCGGGGCAGTCACTCCATCCCTGTTCTCCAGCCCTGCTGCACGCACACGTGTCCACCAGATTCAATAGCTCTGTCACAGCTCGTGGGTCTGCCTTCATTGCAGGTAGTGCCACGGGATTTCACAGTGAGCTCAAACAGTATCAGTGTGCTTGTGTGAGCAGGTGTACCGAGCAGGTGGGCTCACGAGGTCCCTGAGCTTCTCCAAAGGGAGGAAGAAGGGAGCTGCAGAACGGCAGCAGAGTCGTGCAGCCAGAGCTTCTTTACACTGTGAAATCCAATTTGAATTGCAGATAAAGGAGACACAGAATGTTATGGACTCCTGAGCAGGAATACGTGGCTGGCTAGAGCAGCAAGAATCAGGTGGTAGTGACTGCAGGATATGAAATGCTAAACCACAGACTGGACATGTTGGGGGAGGGGGTCATATTTACATGTGATGGGCTCCTCAGAAGTCCAGATCAGTTCACATCTCATCTAGATTTGTGTGTTGTCTCCTTTTTTTTGTTGTTTTTTTAACTTGTATGAGCAGCTGGGGTAGCAGGCTGTCTGAAAAGGGAGCTTGAAAGATTCTTTAAAGGATGGAAAATGCCGTGTTTTTGAAACCAGCTCCATAAAAGATTTTAGGTGTAGGACTGCGTTTAATTTATGCTAACAGTGTGGGCTTAGTGGTTTGTATTTGGGTAGCCAAGAAGCACACGAAGAGGCTGGCAAGACCAAGGCTGCCTTGTTCTCTTCCCTTGGCAGTGGTTTTATGCTCTGTGCTCTTTAAGGGGTGCTGACGTGTGCAGCGCAGCCCCGCACGGTTGTGCTGGGAGTGGTGCTGCTGCAAAGGAACTCCCCGTGTTTGGGGATTTTAAGGTGTTGTGTGCTAGAGCTGAATGTTCTGTCGTGGGGTTTTTTATGAGCACCCCTTGCTCTCAGAGTTGGAGGGCTGCCCTGGGAGAGCAGCCAGGCATCTCTCCAGCTTGTGCCAATGGAAACGAACAGTCCCATCCTATGAACAGGATTAGGAGGTTGCTTAGAAACTCTTGTATTGCGCAGAGACGAGTTACTTTTTACAAAATCCCAGTGTCTTAATTTGCTGTTAAATATTACATACGTTTTTTTAAACACCATACGTTAAGTCCATTAATTGTGCTTTCCTTTTGAAAGGTGCTGTGGGCTCTCATCAGCCACATATTTCAGGGAAATGTGGAACGCTTGGATACACACAGACACGCGGGAAGAGTGGTAGTGTGGACTCTGCTTTACAGTTTTTGGGATTAAATAACTGCCAGCAAGACAAAGGTATTTGGATTTTAGCTGTGTGGTAAGGCAGTGTGTGTTACCTGTGTGTTACCTGGGAGGTGCCTCTCTTTGTGCTGGCTGAAGGAATAAAAACTATGATACGTTGTTCTGCTGCTATTCAGAATCTTTCCATTTTTGATCTCCTGGTTTCTAGGAGAAAACAGTGTTGTGGTAAGGAAGTATCACTTAAAACGTTTGTGCTGTATTTGGATTCTTGCATCACTGAAGTTTGGAAGTTGTCTGTCAGTGTTATGCAACGCAGGCTTGGAATACAGAGCAGCGAACAACAGAGCTGTGTTCCATCTGCTTGAACAGTTCTCTCTTTGAAGTGTCATTCTTTATAGACATGCCTGCTCAACAGCTTAGGCTCAGGTTGGATGACCAAATGCAGAGAGGGGGCGGATGTTGTGAGGGAGAGCACAGTTTGCCAAATGAAGTTAGCTGACCTGCCTGCAATCCGCTGAGCGAAGTGCCGACCTTTAGTTTTGACTGTGCAGGGAGTGCTTTATTTCCTTACAGATTATTATTTTAATAGCTGTCAAAGAGGGCAATCGCCACAAACTGTGCTCTTTTACTTTGCTCAGGTTCTGCCAGCCTGAATTTTTCCAGCAAGACCCAGCGAGGTGTTTGCAGCCAGGCAGGGCACACGTCGTCCTCGCAGGGTGCTGCTGCAAACCAGGCGGCCTTCATCCTGCCGTCCTGCCCTCTGGCGTCACCGGGGAGCAGCCCCAAGCACCTCTCCTCTCCAACCCAGTCCCCGAAGAAGTCACAGCATCACACCATGAGCTTCTCAAACTCCTGGCCTCTTAAGAGCTTTGAAGGGCTGCACAAGCCAAGTTCTCAAAAGCCAAGAGACAGCGCAGGTAGGAGTGCTCTTAGTCTACTGGGAACTGATTTCACACTGGCTTTTAAAGTGACTTCAAGGAGCAGTTAAAAACTGGCAGTGCCAGATAGGCAGGGAATCATGCGGTGCTCCGGCTGTAAAGGTTTTACAGCTGCTGTTGTCTGCTCGTCTCTGGAGGTTTCTTTTTAAAAGTATCATCTTTGTGTATCTGTAGTTTTAAATACTGACACGTTTCATTCCTTTTGTCTTTACACGTGTGGGGTAAAAGATAATATACAGTGAATGGCTCTGCCTTTCTTTTTGGTGGCGTTATCAGCAGAAAGCTTGCCATCAAACTAAAATACAATCAGACCCCAAATCTAGCGCTCCTAGAGAAAGTCGTGTTACTTCTAATGCCCCAAATGGTACACAGACAAGAAAGTTCTGCTCATTGCATTTTGCCTTTTCACTTCTTTATTTGCAGCTGGGATCCTGCATGTCACATTGCCAGCATTTAGAAAAGCTCTTTAAATTCTGTTTACAAAAAAACACCTCTTCAGTGAGTGGAGTTTGTGCTCATTTCATCCCAATTTACACTGACTGCTAATGGCACAGGCTGCTCTCTGTGCTCTGATTTCTACCTTTGGAGACCTCATGCACACATCGTGTGAACCAGAAATAACTTTAAGCTTATTTAGTTACAATTATGTAAACAATTTACCGGATTTCTTTTGAGTGCTTAGGAAAGACAGTCTTCTTGTGGGTTAAAATGACTTTAGTATCTGTTGAGCTTAAATTGATGCCCCTGCCCCCACTCATGAAGCGTACTTTCTTTAAGCAAAATTACAGTTTCCACTTATAATTTTGCACTGATTTACAGAAGTCTGTTCTGAATTTTATTTTCATTGAGACTCATGTTTCTGCACACATGCACAAGGTTTCTGAGTTAATTCTTTAGAAACCATCTGTCCTTTGACTGCAGAAATCTTTTATCTTGAAGGTGTGTGTTCAGCTCTTGATGTATCGTCAACATTTTATTTCACTGTATTTCTTCAGGATAACTTTATTGTTGTTGCAGCCACTTATGGCAGAATTTGTTAAGGCTCCAGTCTTATTCTCTTGTTGTTTTTACAAACATTTGCTGGTACTCAGCCTGACTGGATCTTCTTGAAACGTGTTGATAATAGTGAGTACAGCCAGGTGCATTAGCGTGTTTTAAACGATAAAACACCTCGTTTCAAAAGTAGCTTTCCCATGTCAGGTTGCAGCACTGTGTCCGTGAAGGACTGACATCTGGCTCTGTCTTATCCAGGGCAGAACTTGCAGGAGAAGCATTCTCCTCTGCAGCTGAAGCCCGCCTTGGTGAGACCCCCAGCGTCCCGCCGGGGGCTGGCTGGGAGCAGCAGGCCTGTGCCCCCCCTCCCACACCTCAGCAGCCCGCTGCCCAGCAGGGCACAGGGGGGCGCCCAGCAGTGTGAGGACACGTGGGTGAATGAAGCGGGCAGGAAGCTTGCAGCCGGTCTGTCGGAGCTGAGTGTCGATGACGAGGAGGTGGACCAAGAAGAGGTTTGTTTATGTGTCTTTCAGCACACTTTTCCAACTGATAGATTATAAGCCAGAAACCAACATGGGTTACTGACTCAGACTGTTTGACACTGTCATCAGTGCAGCAGACCTTCATGAGGTACCTCTGGGTGTCCTGCAGAAGCTAGGTAAAGCCATAAATGTAGATTCTGAAGTACGCTCGCTGTGTTTCTGCCAGGCATCTTAATGTCACTTTTTTTTTCAGCATTGAAGTCGTGATGCTTTCAGTTATTGTGGCACTGAGACAGAACAGCAACCCTCTGTCCAAATTCTTGTGGTATTTAGGCTTCACTGTATTTCACATCAGCTCCAAAATAGTAATTTCTTTAGTTAGAAGTAAGGGCCCCAGATCACTGATAACCTCATCGGTGAAGGGTTCTTTGGGCTCTGAGCTTCCTTAGCCTCCCACGTCCCCTGGAGCAGGCTGCCTGTGGTACTCAGCACTCCCCAGCTCTCTTAGAGTTCAGTTTTTTCATTAAATAAACGTGAGAGACTGGTGTGAAGCCGATGAGTGTGATGCCAGCTGCACCTGTTTCACACAGCATTGATACGCTGGACGTTCGGCTTCTGCTCTGCGTGGGGGGGGTTGTGCCTGTCCTTAAACCGTGCCTGTCCTTAAACCGTGCCTGCTGCTGGTGAGGGATTCCGGTGCTGCCTCTGCTGCTCCAGGGCCTGTGGTGTCTGAGAGGCACTGAATGCTCTGCACCAGCCTGGAGTGCAGTCAGATGCCACAGAGCTGTGACAGATTGCTTCCAGAGGTGGTGCGGCTGCGCCCGCCTTGTCAGAAGCAGCGCTGACTACATGGGAAGCATTGGTGCTGTGGGTGGTTGTGCTGTGGGTGGTCTTTCCCCATGCATTTGTTCCTAATTCTGTCACAGTCGATAGAAATTGTTTGAGTCTCAAATCCTGCCTTTAGTCCCCGTGCATCTAAGCACAGTAGCACCTGCTGGCTACGCTTTACAGTCGTCTTCCATCCTGCATTCATTATTGAAAGTACTTCGAGGTGCTGAGCAGGCAAGGGAAGAATTCAGTGCCATGTGCCCATTGAACTGGGAGTCGTAATTTCTTTTGCAGTCATTAAAAATGGTCTCTTTTTACTTTCCCATCCTGTTTAGATGCAGAGTTCACTCAGATCCCTACGAAACAGCGCAGCTAAGAAGAGGGCAAAGCTAAGCAGTAACTTTACAGACCTTGACAGCCCTGATTCTGCTCTCAAGCTCCATCTGTCTGCAGATTCCCCTTCTCATGCTTCCTCCCCAAGCTCCTGCAGCGAAAGTGGAGCCCACAGCCAGGAGCCTCTGACCTCACCTGTATCCACGGCTCCTCGGAGAAGGCGAGTAATGTGAGTAGAACTTACATGTTAGCTCTGCTCTGAAAGTCTCACACACAGTCCCTGCTGCTGTTAGTTAAGTATTAACAAGGTTGGAATCTCTGATTCATCTTTTCAGTGAGGCCGCTATGCTTAATAACTTGATTTTTATCTGAGAATTATTTCCCAACCTAAAAAAGCGTTGCTTTATACCATCGCTGGTTAATTATTTTCTGGTTTGTGTTGGTTTTTAATTGGAAAGAGTCCCTTGGTGCAGTCACAGTAACACAGCACAGCTGGTAAAGTATTGGCAGGAAATATTTTATTAAGATTTCAGCCTGTCGTAGAAGTGATGTGAACCATAGCAGAAACAAATGGGTGAGAGGAGAGTGGGTGAAGAGGATGGCTGAGGTTTGCTTGCCTGGATGTTGATGTGGGCATGTTTTTTGGGTTTGTTGGTTGTTGCTTTTTTCTACAACGAAAGGAAAACAACGTAGGTGAATCCTATGATTGCAAATCATGTGTTGTTTCCATTTAATAAATTTTTTAGGGAAATGTCTTTTGAGAAATTTTACAAATTCTGCAGTACAGAATCTGCTTTTCTGCCCTAAGAGCCCATGATAAAGTCACTTCTAGCTCAGTCGTGAGGACAGCTTTTACCTTAACAGAATAGGAAAGAAAAGAGGAGATACACAAAAAAAAAGTTATTGAGGTGGAAGGGGGCTGGGGATCCAGAAACAGTGAAGTCTCAGAACCCATCTGTGTGTACCTGCCCTCTCTATATGCAGTACTGCTGGATCGCAGTTTTTAAAATAATGTGTGATAATGCTAGAATACCTGAAATGTCAGGGCTACAAACTGCTGCGTGTGATGCTCTTCCAAGTCAGGTTTTGGCCAGAACGCCTCTGACTGAGTCCGCATTCTGGACAATGTGCCATTTCCATTTTTGTGTGACACACAACTTAATGTTTTACAGCATTCAGGCTTCTGGAATGCTGAGCTGGTAACAGAGAAATGACTTCTGGCAGGAAGGCTGAACTTGTAGACATGACAAACTGTATCCCAAGGGCTTAAAAAGCCTTGGAATGTTCAGAGAACTTTCAGTTAGTTGAGATGCAAGCTTGCCTGCATTAGAAAAGGGCCTAAAGTAAGGGCAGCTGGGCGACAGAACTGTAGGCTGCTTCTGTATATTTGCTTTTAGAAGTATCAGTTTATTCACCAATAAACCACTGCGAGCAGAGGGAGCACGGTTCTCATATTGGTGATATCTCAGAAGGGTGCAATCTTTCATGTGTGTGCATTTTGGTACTTCAGTTTGGTACCTGTTGGTACTTGGCTGTTTAACAGAGCAGAGCACCGGGGTGAGTTGTCTGTAGTATTCAAACATGTTACTTTTTATAAGGGGTGTCAAGATGGTGCTGTAGATAACAGCGTTTTCCTGATGATTATCTGTCTGCTAGAAACAGCTGCAGGCAGCTCATTCCTGATAGCCACAGGGTGGTGGATTTGTTCCCTATCATTTGCCCTGCTTGCCAGGTTGGAACCAGCAGCATCAGTCCTCCAGGCCAAATGATTCCTTAGCGTTTTGAATTTATGCTCCTAGTGTAAAGCTGACCCTTAAGGGTTGTCTTTCTGCTGTTCTTCATTTTATTTCTACTGAATTTGCTTTGTTTTTCTACCAAGTGTGGGCACTTGTAGAAGTATTGTGGAAATATTTGCTTCCTGGGTTCACTGGGGAGCAGAAACTAGAATCTCTTGATGTCTTTGCTGAAAAATATTATTTAGTTAGGCTCTGACTAGCATCGAATTGTATTTCCAAAATGTCTTTTGTATTGCAACAGGTCAGACACCTTTCCGCTGCTGGGAAATAAAGCACAGCCTGCAAGCATCTCTTCAGCAAGGAATAGAGATGCAAATGTGGCAGAACATAACTCAAGCCCAGGTATTTCACCGTGCTTGTGAATGTATTCAGTGAATGTATTCTCTGCTTCACCGAAGTGACAGAACAGTCAGTTGATTTCACTTTGCTTGTTCTTGCTTGTTCAGTGAATTTGTGCTCCTTGAGCACTTAAGAGGTAATTGCTAGACAGCATGTGGTCACGTCGAGGTTATGCCGTGGAACTGCAGGCAAGGAGAGGCTTAAGGATTTCCTCCTTCCTGTGTCAGGATAGACTGTGTTAATGGAAATGCTGTCTGTGAGTACACACACTTCAAAATTCATAAGTGTATAGCTTGCAAATTCATTGGATGCCAGCAGAGAAGAGTAGGAAGGGTCAAAAGGCTGCAAGCAGCTAATTTCCTGGTAGGAAATTGAAGTGATGCTACTACAGGTAACTGCAGATTTCTGTCATGGGCAGAAATCAATTGCTTATGATTATGTATATTGAATCAATTCTGGTTCAGTTAGAAGATGTTTCCTTAGAGAAGAGAAGAGTGGGAGCCGTGCTCCTGAAGTCCTTTTGTGTTCCTTCTTCCCAGCGCCCTCTGATGCAGCCCTCAGCAGCTGTGCATTGTTCCCCCAGGGTTACGAGGCGTGCTGTGATTAAGACTGGGGGACATCTTACAGGCTTGAATTTGCCAAGCCATCCCAATCGATCAGTCTTTGTCACAACCAACACTGACAGGCTTTTTTCAGTAACTGAGGTGAATGCTCCTCATTTTGGATGAAGCTGTTTTCCCCTTTTCTCAGGATAAATTAGAAAATAGTTTTGTCAAGTGGCAGCTGAAGTCAGAAAGCAAATACTGCATACTGACAGTGGTACGTACTGTGGTTAATGATTTGTGCGTTCCTTACATGAAAAGGTCTGCTGTGAGAAGTTCACCTTCGGCACAAGATAATGAGCAGCACATTTCTTCTGCTCACTGGGCCGCCTGCTCGGCAGGGACGCACAGTGCTGGACCTCCAGTGAGGGGCTGCCTCTCTGCTGATTCGGTCAGCCCAATACCCGTGCAGCTGGCTGTTGAAAGTCTTTTACTTCCCCCACTGCCTGGCAGGGCCCATCTCACAGGTCGGAGCTCACGCTGCCCCCATCTTCCACACTGGGAGAATTTCTCAAAATCAGTTTGGAATTTAACTTTTCTCACCTATATTGAAGTGTGTTTTTTTTCTCACACTGACCTAAATTCCCCTTGTTGTAACTTAATCCCATTACTTTTTCTATTTTACTTCACAGAATTTGGAATGTTTTCTTACTGCAAGCAGCCACTCCTAGGCTGGATGTGGCTCTGGGCAGCCTGGGCTGCTGGTTGGCGACCTGCACACAGCAGGGGGTTGGAGCTGGGTGAGCGCTGTGGGCCTTTGCAACCCAGGCTTCCATGATTCCATGCTTCTATGATACACTACTCATGTATCAGAATATTTATTTTTTTTCTCCCTTTCATCTTCTGTACCCTAAAGTAGCTTCTGTTTTTTCTACCTTTCCTCCTGAGGTCCATCATTACAGCTGCTGTACTCTAGGCTGTTTTCAGTGGATCTACAGATCTCCTTCTTGAAAATGCAGTACTTGTTATGCACTTAGAGTTGAAAGGAGCGAAAGGACTACAAACCTGTGCACATTACCTCTATAGTGTTTACCTTTTTTCCACTTATTTTCCACCCCAGTTTTGTATGGCTCATCACTTGCGCCTGTAGCTGCAGTGATTTGTCTGCCCCATGTGATACATGTGGGTGGTTGTGTGAAGAGCTGCTCCCTGGAGGTGTATTGCTCCGTTGGTTGCAGGGGATGTAGAAAGCTTAGATAGTTAGGGTTATGTTGCTGTAAAACACACAAAATAAGCTGTACAGGCTGTAGCAGCTGATGCCCTCAACCCATCTGCTTGCCTGCAGCTGGTGCTACAGCTGCTGGATGGGATGCAGCATCATGGGATGCTCCTGGGCTGCAACCCACAGCCTCCTCTGCTCCAGGTTGAGCAGCTCCAGCTCTCTGGCAGTCTCTCAGTGGAGCTGGAAATGGAAAGATTTCTCATGTTTTCAATTAGTTACGTTCATTCTGAACTTGGGTTTATCTGTGGATGGAAAATATTGCGTGAGAAAGACGAAGAAAGCCTGAGAGCTTTGTCAGACTTCCATAAGCAAACATTCTCCTACCGTATGGCTAAAAGCAGCCTGAGAGCCTCTGAAAACGTGGTGCTCTGAGGATGTGTAGTATGCCAGAAGTGCGCTCAAAGGTTTTGTTCACACTTGGCTTCTTTCTGCATGGTTCACACTTGATGCCAAAGGGGCTTCTGGTGTTGGCGTGGTTGGCCAGCGCCTGTACTGTGGCAATGGGTGTGGAGCTTCTGAGGGCAAGAGGCAAAGAGAAGTGCCATGGACTCTAATTAAGAGTCCAAATACGGAGGAACAAGGAGATGTGAAGCATTCCAAAGGTTTGTGATTTTGCATGTTGCTGTCCATGTAAGTTCTCCTTTGTGGAGGCTCTCTAGAAAATGCATTTCAGGGTGTTTGCTGTAGTTTTTGTTCTTACTGTAATAGTTGGACTTTTGGGGCCTTAGTTAAAATTGGAGTGCCAGTCAAGTCAGCGAGACAATACACACCGTGAGGAAAGGCCAAAACATTATTTCTTTCAGTCTGAATACATGCAGAGCTTTGGAAGTGTCTGTTTCTAAAGCACTCTGTTGGTCGTTGGTAAAATCAAGGAAGTCAAACCTTTATGTATTTCTAAACTCATCTTTTCTGCTTAGAAATTACAGATTATGCGAGTTAAATTGCAAAAGCAAATGGTGGTTAATTATCAAATGTGGCTAATAAATAAGCATATAAAATATCCCATCTCCTTCCATGGGGAATCTGAGGAAATGCAGGTTGCTGTGGGAGACATTCAGTGCTGCATGGAAAGAATAGTTTTGCATTTTCAGTTTTGATCATGGAATCCTAGAATGGCCTGGGCTGCAAAGGCCCACAGCGCTCACCCAGCTCCAACCCCCTGCTGTGTGCAGGTCACCAACCAGCAGCCCAGGCTGCCCAGAGCCACATCCAGCCTGGGTGATGCAGTGGGGCTGGATTAGTTAAGAACCAGTAAGAACCATTTCTGGACTTACAGTCAGTCAGATGGGGACTGCTGCAATGGGGTTGCAGTGAAACCAGCTGATGTAAAACAACTTAACCTCCTGTTACAAATGTTGGTTGTCCTTCCTATCTTTAGGCAGAGACTTTTTTCATACCTGCTTTCCATCATCTTGAGGTTACTGATGTTCAGTAAAGACTGTGAGTGTCAGTAACTTGAAAATAAGTCAATACATGGAAGTCATGAATTGGAATGTCAGTGTATGGTGATGCTTGGGAAGAATAAGGGATGTATAGAAGGGTGAGCAGCCTTCCAGGTGTGCAGTGGGTGATTCTGTGTTCTCTTCTGCAGTGTTGCCGTGTAGCTCCCAGCAGCTGAGCAGCCCAGGTTCCATTTCACCCAGTCTGCCGTCTGAAGATGTGGTCGAAATCGTTGGTAAAGGTATTAAGAGAACTAACCCAGCTCCCCCATCTTGTGTTTTTAAAATGGTAGAAAGTATACTTCTGTAAGGAGGCAGAAGGAGAGACAAATCCTTAAAATATTTTAGATTTTAAACAGTCTCCAGTTTAAATGAAAATAAAGAGAGCTGTACCTGAAAGTTCTGCAGTTACTGCTTGTGGTATTCCATTCTAACAAGAAAAGAATGGCAGCAGACTTATGAAGGTTGGTTGTTGCTTTTAGCCCAGCCTGCCCTCCAGTGTGGGCATCCCTCCTGCACGGTGGGATAAAGTAAGATTACTGCCTCTGGCTGGAAATCACCTCTCATGGTTCGACAGCAATGCTTGTGTCTTCTGGAATTAATTTTGGTTTGCTGTGTTGTTTTTTTGGGTTTTTTTGCTGAGTTCTGCTGAATGAAGTAACTACTTTGGTAGGGGCGTGACACAGTTTGCCTTTCAGGTGTGTTTGGAAGTCCTCCTCCTGCACAGACACAGAGCCAGGCTGTAACATGTGTACAGAATGGAGATGACCAGTCTGTCCAGGGGCCCGAGCCATCGCCAGGGCTCTGTGGGAGAAGCATCCAGCATGGCAGCACTTCTCACTTCTGTGTTGAAAATGAGAAGGAGGTAAAATCTCAGGACTATTTTATTGTCTCATTCCTGTTTTTGTGTGTGTGCATACAGCAGGACACCCTATGTTGTGCTAAACAGGAGTTTGATTAACATACATGAATTCGTAGCTCAGGTAACCTGCAATGGAATACAAATCCTTTGTTTCTGTTATTTGTGGAGTTCCACTGTCAGGTGAGGACTGAAGCTGGATTAACAAAGGGATGCTTTTGTGGCTGCATGGCTGCACTGACTGCTTATTTTGTAAATGATAATCAAGGCACAGTCATTTTCTTCTGATGTTTGCAGGCTGTTACATCAAACCTAAAAGAACTTTCTTGTTATCCAGTGTCATTTCTCTAACAGCTGTTAGATAAAGATTGGGTTACGTTTCTGTGCAGTGCAACTTACTGCAGTGTCCATGGAGTTTAAATAAGACAGCAGCATCGTGTCACTGTTGTTTGCTAATAACATAGGAGATAAATTTGATCTTCTTGCCGTGGTCCAGAGGGAACCTGTGTTTGCATCTCAAACAGGCCGTTACAAACAACACCAGTTACCAGAACTGCTGGTACCAAATGAAGGGAACTACGCAAAGTGTTTGTGTGATCCTAGTGCAACAGCACATCTTCAGGAGGGCAAAACTAACCTGTCTCACGACGGTGTAATCCCAGCTCACGTTCCCTGTTAGTGGGGATCAGATCCTCTGGTGTTTTAGATTAAAAAAAACAAAAAAGGAGGATGTTTTTAAACGCTATAGAGCTCCACTAATGTTTGCTGGTAGTTCAGCAACGGATCTTGAGACCCATTTCAAGGCTGTGCTGGGGCTGGAGCAGGGCTCTGAACTGTGTATTTGCTGCCTCGGATGGATGATTAACAGTTACACCTTAAAGTCTGTTCTTCGTGTGAGTGATTGGGATGCAACAAGTGAGGGAATAATGGTTTCCTGCCTGACTCTGCAGGCTGGTGGTGTGAGCACATCAGTGTTAGTGCAGTGTGAGGCACGGGGCTCTGCATGTGTGGCTGAGCCCAGTGACTGTGTAATGGCAAATGGTGGTGTTGGAAGGTCCCCACCTCACCTGAGGGCTCTGGGAGGAGGGCTGCAGGATGGAGTGGAGATGGGATGTTTTTGTGGGGAACTGTAAGCATCGTAAGGATCCAGGAGACAAGTGTCAGGCTGCACTGCTGAACAGCACTGCTTTTAAAAGCCTGTGAGCTTCAGTGTGAGTTAGCCCAGGCTGTACTCTGGTGACTTGGATTTTTAGGAAACAGCACAAGGCTGACGGAGAGATGGCAGACTGTTCCTTAGAAACCTTACACTTGTTGGGTAGCTTTGTGCTTTCCATCACGTTCTGTATCACAGCACGTTCGTTACTTCCTGCAGGTAAAAGTGACCATGTCAAAATCTGCCCAGGATAAGATGAGGCAGAAGAAAAAGGAAAGAAAAGAACAAAGTCACAAAGAATATCAGGAAGTCAAAGACCTTGAAGAAAAGGAAAAAAGTCCTTGGGAAAGACTGAACCTGAATGAACCCAGGAGCCCAGCAGCCGACAGTGAGCAGTGGTTTTGTGTTAAACTGATAAGATGCCATTAAATGCTGCAGAAGTTGAAATGAAAATTCTGTGATAATTACTAAAAATGACGACTGTTTAGTGTGACAGAAGGTATCACTGGAATGAATTTTAAACAGCAGGTTATTCTTTAGTCATTTGCACTGTAGTGTGAGTAGTGCAGAGTAAAGCCCTTATGGAAACATTTCAAATACTGTAGTTAAAAAAAAAATCAAAACCAAATGAGGATTGGAAGCAGTAGATTTTTCTCCTTTTGCTAAATTGCTGTTGTTATAATTTTGACATTTATTTTCTAGTGTTAAATCTCTGTGGGGATATATTGGCACCATCAAGAAGTGTGTCACTGTCATTAGAAAATGTTGCCCCAAACACTTCACTAAGAAGAACATCCAGCTTGAAGAAGACAAAATGTTCAGCCTTGCTGGATTCTGGTAAGTTCTTGCATTAAATGACATATAAAGACTGTTAAAATCTTTGGGTATGTGGAGTGGGACATTTCCAGAGTGCAGTTGGTCAGTACGACTTGTTTGTCCAGTGGGTTGCCTGGGATCCTTTGGAAGATTGCTGTGTTGGGAGCAGTTGTGAAGGAGATCAGCATTCATCACTTTCCTTGGGAACTCTGCATCTAAAATTTGGTAGGAAGATGTTTGCAATGTGGGAGGGGTTTTTTCTTTTATTCACTCAGCAACTTCAGTGATGCAAGGAATTAATGGCAAATGGACTCTTGCAACCTTCTCCCTCCCAGAAAAACATTTCTGGGAACATCTTGTCACTGAGATGCCTCCAAAAATACACAGCAAAAACCTCTTCAGAACAGACTCCAGTTGGTGGCAGTCAAAGCTCCAGAGTTTCTCAGGTGACTCTGTAAGTTTTGCTCTGTTGTCTCGCCACATCAGCTTTTCCATCTGGACAAATGACTACATTTGTGTTTGGGACTTTTCAAAGTGATGGTTCTGTACAGAATAATTGACTCACATCTCCTGAATGATTGAGGGTGTGATTGGGAAAACTGCCTTTGCAAACCTGGTCCCTTTGTAGCAGCGATCTAAATGCAAAAAGCTTGAGGTGCATTTTCTTGCTGTGGACGAATTGTTTCCTTGTGGTTGTGCAGTGTGTTTGATGGGCCTCCTGGCTTTTCAGATGAAATTCCTCTTGGGCCTCGAGGGCGCTATAAAGACCGGACCCCATCGGTGCCTCACAGCCCTGAGGTAATGGATCCATCAGAACTGCAGCCCTTTGCAAAACCAGAGGCAGCCCTGACAGAAGCCCTGACGCTCCTGGCTGACGACGACTGGTACGTGCAGACTTCTTACCTGCAGCCCAGTGCACTGTGTAAGGCTTTTGTTTTGATGGCTTGCTTTTAAAAGCACTGCAAGGTGATGATAACATCAACTGCAAGAAATGCTTACAAGTGATGGGTGAGAATAATTATTATTTTTTAATCCAAATCAGAATTAAACTGCTGTTAAGTCCTGCTGGAGCAGTGCTGTCCCTGCTCATTGCAGGGGAGCTGGACTGGATGGCCTTTAAAGATCTCTTCCAACTTTAAGGATGCTATGAAATTAACGAATCTAACTTAAATGCTGCAAATGGAGGCCTAATATTTAAGCTTTCACAAATTATTAGCATCCCTTCTTGTTATTTTCTGTTAAATATAAAGCTTCACCAATTCTCTAACTGGTAGAGTGGGGCTACAGTGCTGTTCCTCTTTTTAGTTTTAGAGGGAATGTAATCCTCTAGCCGCCACCACTGCGAGCAGCGGGCAGAATTTAGAGAGATGAGTGCATTAAAATAGCCCTGCTGCCACGTTAAAGGGAAGACTCACCTCAAAAGAATTTTCCACGTTATGCATCCTTGCTTTATTCTACGACACAACTTTGTTTGCTGTTTGGTTCTTCACTGTTCTGCTTTCAGTTCTTTTGTGGGACGTTTGCAAGTGTCTTGAATTTAAACGCTCTCTGTTCTGTTTGCTCAGGGAGAAGAAGATTGAGGGTCTGAACTCCATTCGGTGCTTGTCTGCATACCACGCTGCTGTTCTGACTGGGAAGCTCCATGAGACAAGTTTGGCTGTGGCTCAAGAGGTTAAACTTTAGTAGCAGAATATTTCACTGTGTGTATATAAATGTATGTACTTTGTAGTTGTGAGATGCACTGGAGTGAAATGCTGTGTCCATCTGTGATTAGCTTTTCCTCTGTCTCACAAGGATGAGTTTGTAGTTCAGCAGAGCAGCTCATGCATCAGATACCAACAGCTTATTGCATTTGCTAAAAGGCGGTAAAGATTTACAGCGTAACTGGATAACGTTTTTGAGTGCATGTGTTTTAATTCTCACACGTTGTGAATCAAGTTAGAAATGTATTTCTCATTTGCTTTTGAAGTAACTTAAAAGGGGAAACGTGAAGCTTTTCTTATTTTTACATTTATTTTATAAACATTATTCATTGTTTGTTTGGGTTTTTCCTGTGTGCAGGTCAAGAATTTACGCTCAGGTGTTTCTCGAGCTGCTGTGGTCTGTTTAGGGGATTTGTTCACCTACCTGAGAAAGAGCATGGATCAAGAACTAGATAATACAGTAAAAGTCCTTTTGCACAAAGCTGGTGAATCCAACACATTTATAAGGGAAGAGGTAGACAAAGCACTGAAGGCTATGGTTAATAATGTGACTCCAGCACGTGCACTTTGTTCTCTTATAAATGGAGGGCAAAGGTAATTCTTACAAAGACTTTATAAAGAACTAACTTATGAATAGTTTAAGTGTATCAAATATAATCATTAAACAAATATATCAAAATATAACAGGCAGAAAATGGAAAAGAGAATATGTCAGCTGTGCAAAGCTTCTGTCCAGGGCAACGTTTGTTGGCATAAATGTGAAATGTAATTCCTCCATTTCTTTTTGTGCATTACTTAAAAAGTGGGCTGCTGATTTTGGAGCTTGGTGTGTTTTCTGGTGGGTTGGCAAGATTTCAGTACTTTTACTCAACGTTAATATAATATTCTTAGGAAACTGCTGGTTTGCTTTGTCTGAAGAAGCTCACACAGCGTTGTCATGTGCCATTCGTTCTGCAATGAAATGCCTGTCTTTTTCAGTTCTTCAGCATTACTTTCTCCTTAGAAAAATGATCTACATCTTACAGTTCTCCAGCTGCAATCATCTTGGCTGATTTCACGTTGTTCTCTATACGTTGCTGCTTAATAGTCTTTGTCTGCATTTAATTTCCTTTACAGTGGAGACGGCCTTAATTTTCTTGACTACCTCAGATATGACAAGCTTCCATTTCTGGTTCCATGGTTTGTGATTCTGATCTCTAGCTCACTCCAGTCTGTAGCAGGAGTTGCATTCTTGTCTTTCACCCTACCTGCTAAGTATGCTGCTCTGTTCTTTTATATCCTCATTTCCTGCAATACCAAGACTTAACCGAGCCATGAGGTGTTTCAGTATGTTAGCTTTATACCTGCTGTATTCAGTCTGCTATCTGTCATCGCTTAGGTTACAAGAAATTCCTGTCTGTCCTTTCCATTAAATATTTCAGATGCTCCATTACAAATCAGCCCATAGATTTGTCGCATAGCTGGAACCATAACAGTTAGTTTTGATTCAGAACACTTTGTTTCTCATTTTGTTTCTGGGGAAGCTCATTGGTTTGGAATGCACTGATTCTGTCTTCTTAAAGCCAATGAGAACCAGTTCAATTATTTGAACTTCAGATTGAAAGGCAAATATCTGCCTTAGCACTTAGATTATTTAAGAGATGTGCCTGCATGTAGTCAGCTGGGAGCATTTAAGAGCAGCAGGCAGTAATTGTGCATTGCTTTAAGTCAGAAGCCATGCAATATGGTGCAGTTATTACTCACTTAGGTACTCCATCCCTTTTTCAGATGTCCTTGGGCTAAGCAGTGCTGCTGATGGTAATTGGCTGAATCTGATCTCCCTGTCTCCAGCAGCAGATTCAAACTCACAGACTGATCCTCATGGGGTCTACAAAGATCTGACCCCTCAATTTGTGAACTCAGAGACTTTCAGATATTTAAGGCATAAGAATTATCTGAACTGAGTCTGAATAGAGCATCTGAAGTGGGGATTAATTTCATCACAGCTGAGAAGCCATCAGTGCAACCTCTTGACTAAATCGTGGAGTACAGCGTGCATTTCATGCGTGGCACATCAGTGGGTGGCCTGAATAGCACTGTGAGTTTCACATTGTCTGATCCTGGCCTCAGGAAACTGGCCACATCGGCACCAAAGCAGCCATCATCTCCATGGTCAGTAACAGTGAATATGAATGATAACTGTCTTCCCATGTGGAAATTTGGAGGAAAAATGGGCTGCATCTTCACTGCAAAATGGGAAGGTTGTGTTTTCTAAATCCATTTTATACATTTTTTTTCTATTCACCACATCACTATTCAGGTTAACAGGTATGATTTTTGTGTAGAATTCAGAAGACCTTTTCAAAATTTACCCATTTTCTGCTAAACCTGTTTCAAGCCTGTTGTGATCACAAGTGTTACACTTGTGGCACTGAGTAGGCCTATGTGCTGAGTCTGCATCACCTACAGAATTGGTTCTGGCTTTACCAACAAGAGCAATCTGAAACATTTTTGTTTGCTTTCATGAGATACTGCTCTAAGGACACGGGATAACTGCTGCAAGCTCATCTCACTGAGCAGATTCGTGATTCACGATCATGCTTCCAGAACAGGGAATTTTAAAACCATGTTTCTTATCTGTATGAATAGTGTTTAATTGCAGGATTTGATATGCATAGGACACCATTTCCTACTGTTCTGCATGAGCAGCAGGCGCCTGTGGGGAATGGGGACCTGGTTTTACTTAGTGGAGTCTTTAAGCCTCATAGCTGTTGTTCTCCCACCAGCACATACAGTAGGAGGTAGGCTGTGTCTGTTTCCCTTCTCCCAAGCTCATGAGCACTGGGGCTTCTGTACAGACATGACAGCAGGTGCTGAGCTCTGGTAATAAGCTGCATAGCCTGGGAGCAGCTCAGACCACAGCTGTGTTAGCACAGAACTCAGTGTGCTGGCTGCCAAGTCACTCCATAGATCTCATGGCCTGAGCTGCGTTTGGAGTTGCAACACGTTCAGTTTTAACTTTGTGCAACATGAGGATACCTTCACCTCCAATGAGGCCGTTATATTTATGGTACAAAATCCTTCTGAAACAGGAACAGTCATTCAGGAAGGATGCGGGGTGGCTGTGTCAGGCTGAGAAGCTGGGGAAGCCAGTAGTGTGGATAGCAAGTCCATTCTTTTCCTTAGCTCCTTTCCTTACACCTGGTGTTCCTTTGAAACAAGCCATAGCGATGCTTCATCTACTGTGCAGTAAAACTGTCCTTAAAACCCAGTGGTGAAAATAGAGTTGGAAAGCTCCAAATCTGCAGAACTGCACACTCTGAACACGTGGGATTAGTGGGTACTGCAGGACTTGTATACAGGATTAGTTTGCACAAGTTTGGACATTAATTCCGAGTTTTCTTTGACTTTTACCAGCATAAGGATGTAATGTCCTCTGTCTTACAGAAAACAGGCTTCTGCAAGGCTTTTAGAAGTCAATAGAATACTGCTTTATTTAATTTGAAATTGAGATAAATGATGTGGGATTTCTGTCTGAACGTGGGGGTTTGTTTCACATGAAGTTGATGGCTGGAATGTGTAATGGTGAGCTTTCCAAAATAATTCACTAATATAGGAAAATTTAGAAAATAAATTCTCAGAGAAAAGAATGGCCATCTTTAGTAATTTAAAAACTGCAGGACTTTGCCAATGAGAGGGTAAGGGGCTGCAATGGTCTTGAGCAAAAAGGTCATCTTTCTTTTTCCCTTCACGTAGCTTGGGATTTTGATTGAACGAAATGATGCTTGCTGATACTTACCCCAGTGTGTTATCCTCTGAAATAAAGCTAGCAGGCTCTGTCTTTTCTGTAAAGCCAGAGTAGGTATCTGCCCATCAGCACTGTGCTCGTTGTAGATTATGCCAAAGAATCAAAATGTGTAGCTGAATGCCATGTCTGCTAGGGTGCATAAATTCTGTTAGTTACCTACTGTGATGAGCTCTTACTAAGCTGTCGTGTTCTCTTCAGCCACCTGCATACAGCGGTGAGAAGATGCACAGCCCAGCACATGGCAGACATTGTAGAACGTATGGGAGCGGAGTGGGTGCTGTCTGGAACCAAAGGTGTCACTGACAGGACTTTCTCTGCCATCGCCAGGTTTGCACTGGATAGCTCACAGCAAACAAGGTTAGTAAAGCCAGTAATTGAGCAAAGCATGCTGGAGGTGGCTGAAACATCTGCATAGCTCAGTGTAAGGTCCTCCACAGTGGTAAATGGCTGTTAAGGTAACATGTGATGGGAATTACCTGAATGTCTCCTGCAGCTGTGCGCACATGGCAGCAGGAAAGAGAGGGAATCAATGGATGAACTCTTCTGGCTGTGTGCCCTACACAGGCCGTGCTGGGAATTTGAGCTCTAGGATCCATGTTATGCACTGTTCACAGGTTGTCCAAGGAGGCTGTGGGTGCCCCATCCCTGCAGGCATCCAAGGCCAGGCTGGATGTGGCTCTGGGCAGCCTGGGCTGCTGGTTGGCGACCTGCACACAGCAGGGGGTTGGAATGGATGAGCGCTGGGGGCCTTTGCAACCCAGGCCGTTCTGTGATCCACGCTGTCTGACTGGCAGAGGTGGACCACCGTGTCTAAATACGGCCAATAATAATTGAACACTGAAATAGAAGACTGTTCTCAGTCTTTAATGTGCTCAGTTGTTGATCAGATAATGATTGTTGACCAGAGTTTCTTTGGGGGAAGATGAAAGGGTGTCTGGTTACACATATAGATAGATAGCAATCTTCTTGCACTTCTCTGTTTTGAAGTTAAATTTGTCTAAACTTACAGATCAGTGCTTGCAGATGTGTATGTCATGGTGTTTTGCCCTGCAGGTATTATGGTCGAAAGATGCTTTTCTGCATGATGACTCATCCTGATTTTGATAAAGCACTTGAAAAGTATGTGCCAGCCAAGGATTTGCCTTACATTAAGGAATTTGTTAACAATCTACATCAAAAGGTATGCAGAAAAGCTTGTTTAACAGGTGAGAAACACAAACTTTACTAGTGGTTTTTAGGTATAATCGGACCTATAGAGAATGGGAGGAATGCATTCAGATGAAGACAGGTAATCAAATCAATACAGCAATTGTTACCTGGCCTGTCCATGCCTTTAATCCTTGCAGATACACTGGATCCGCTGTACTTTGCTGCTGTGCTTTGCATGGCTGTTTGACTTGCCTCTAAAGAGCCTCCAATGCTGCAGAACGTACCAACCAACTTAATGAGTGGTTTCATCTTTGTGCAGGGTTTGGGAGAGATGCCATTAGACACACCCTCAGCAAAAGGAAGACGTTCTCATACTGGTAGTGTTGGACATTCGAGGTCATCATCTACTTCCAGAGATGCTCTCAACATCACTGACAGGTAATGATCTTCCTGAGCGTTCTATCCTGGTCGTAACTGATCTCTAGGAGAATAATCTCATGATGAGAAGTGAGCACTGAAAGGTTGACAGCAGGGTTAAACACACAAGAAGAAAATGAGAAAACTGTGCATGTCCCGAGTAAGTTCTTTCGAGTAGGATAGTTGCTAATATGAAAATGACTTTCTGCATTTTGAAATTTGTTTGTTTGTTGACTGCCTATGAAAACGCACATTGTAAAAAAACAAAACAAAAACCCACTAGGAATTCATGGTAGGTCCATCATTTCAAGATGTTGCCATCCAAGCTCTGCACAAACACCATGCCTAGTGGTAGCTTCAGTGAAAATTGTCTGTTTGTGCCTTTGGACACTAAGTATTCAGTTAAATTCTGGCGGGATACTGACGACTTTACACCATACTCTCTCCATTTTTTTTTGTTTGTTTGTTTTCAGTTTTGGCTTCTAATAGGTCTTCTGCTGCTCTGGAAAAGAGAAAAAAAAAGCACAAGAGACTCAAACCAGGCCAGAACATCTGTATCTGAGAATATAGAGTTAATAGGCTCTGTGACTGCCTCCGGGTTTAGGGTGTCTTTCAGGCACTATCTGCTATTCAGAATGATTAATTCCAGGCTTGATAAGATTTTCCTTTTGCTTTTCCATTTGTCCTTACACAGGAAGGGGATGTCTAAGACTAAGGACTTGTTTCAGCTTGCTGATATATTTGCTGCCTAAGTTCTTCCTTTTCCACAGAGAGGCTACAGAAGCACGTGAAGTCAGTAGAAAACCAGTTCCTCGTAATTCCCTGGAAAGTGAAGAATATGTGAAGGACATCGTAGGTTTGTTGAATGCAAAAGACTTCCGTGATCGAATAAATGGAATTAAACAACTGTTATCAGATACAGAGAACAATCAAGACTTTGTTGTTGTGAACATTGTGAAGGTAAGAGGGTGACAGCTTTTGAATTAAAAGGCTTTTAAAATTCCATCACAGGATTGTCTGCTAAAAATCGTGATTTCTTCTTTTGGGAAAGTACTGAGGGATGGGTCAGGTGTGCTTTAGGAGGAGAGGTGTAAGCTGCAAAGGTAGTAAGTGCAATAAACGGGAGGAAGAAGTTGGAAGTGTTCACCTAGACAGCAGCAGTTACAGAAGTATTTCTGGAATACCGTGTGCTGCTGCTGAGAAAATACCAAATAGGAACAGGTTACAGGCAGAGCAGGAAGGATAAATCAAGGTATGAGACACTGCCACAGACAGTTGCAAGTTTTGTTAGCTTTGTTAATCTTGGAGAGAGTGGGGAAGGGTCTTTACTGTGATATAACAGCTTAGGGTAAACAGCTTAGGTCTTTTCCAGGAGGAAGAGAGTTCCTTTGGGAGAGAAATACTGTGGTGATGTCCAACAGTTGTGAACTGCAAATAGAATGAAAACAAGATGGACTTGTAACAGTGCAATGCCTTTGCTGCAAATCAATAAAATACTGCTGTGAAATTTCTTGATATCTTAACTGTGGATGTTTTTTAAATCCTTAGGATCAGATTCCTTTTGTAAAGAGGTGAAATTTAGAATGGTGGGCTTGATCTAGGAACTAAAGATAAACACAGTGTGAGCTAATTGTAAGAGGTTCAGACTAGATCTTTTCTGTGAAGGATGCCTATTCCCAATGCCTCTGAAAGGCAAAAAAAATGTCCTACATTTTATCATGTTATTGCATGTCTGATAGTAAGGCTTAGGGGTTATAATAGCGGGTCTATTAAGTATTAAGATAACCATGTCACCCTGTGCTGTAGAATACAAGTCCAACACATTCAAAGATACTAGTGCATGTTCTTTTTGCAAGTAGAGCTACGTCTTGTTAAAAATAATTGCTTGCAATAATCTTAGTCATACTGAAAGTTACAGATGGTTGGTATGCTTCTAGTACATTGTAGAGCAAAGCCTGAAATTCAGATAAAGTCGGTTGGGTACCATTGAGGCATCCACAGTATAAAAATAAACAGCGAGTGTTGGTTTACTTGCTAAAAAAATAATCCCAAGTATTTGCATATCAGAGCCACCTTTTGCTATGGTGAACAATTGAAGTGTAACGAAAAAGCAGGAAACATAATATGCACCTCAAATATTTATTAACTCAGATGAATGCTGTTTGGATACATTTTCAGATCTTCGACGCTTTCAAGTCTCGCTTACATGACTCAAACAGCAAAGTCAATCAGGTTGCTTTGGAGACGATGCACAAGATGATTCCATTGCTGAAAGACAATTTATCACCAGTTATCAACATGTTAGTTCCTGCAATGGTAGATAACAACCTAAACTCCAAAAATCCAGGGATCTACGCAGCTGCAACAGATGTTATTCAGGCTCTGTGTCAACACTTAGGTAATCTGTTTTCTCTTAATTTTAAAGAGTTTTAAATGTAAAGAGTTTCTCTTTTCAGTAATTTCCATTTGGTCGTTACATTGTTTAATGCATCCTTGCTTTTATTCTCACACATTTTAAAGCATGCAAGTCACCGTGGTATTTCCGTACAGAAATACAGACAGCTAGACTTGTCCTAACTGTGTAGGTGGGCTTGTTATGTTTGCTTAGCAAGTCTGTCATCACCCAGCAGCATGTCAGAATACTGAAGCTCTTAAGCAGGTCAAAGAACTAGACTTGGGGGTTTGTACATGGCACAACTGTTATCATTCCTTAACTGTTCTGGCCTTGGAGCAGAAAGTTACTATTCTCATTAAAAGGAAAATGCTACATCTTACCAGACCCTTGGAGTTCAGGCTTGCTAAGATTATCCTTTTATGGTCATAGTCCCTTAAATAAATTACCTTTATTCTTGGAGTTCATGCATCATAAGTAAGATTCTTAGTTGCTGTTATTTTAATATCGTGTTTGTTTCCAGACTGTTTAATTTTTGTTAACAATTCTTAATTTGTTTTGTTCTTTGAATTTAGACAGCTATTTGCTTCTGCAGCCATTCTGCACAAAAGTCCAATTTCTGAATGGAAAAGCAAAACAAGACATCACCGAAAAGCTTGCTGGTAAGGTGCTGCTTTGCTTTGCACGTTTGTGTACCATCCTAGCTATGCAAATTCCTTGCAGGCTGAGGTAGTTGTGTACCTGCCACAGTGCACTGTGACCATTAACAACATACCTGTTGTCAAATTTTACCCCCTTATGTTGCACAGTGAAGCTAGTACTGACAAAAGAAAAGATGATTCTCTTCTGTGTAATAGGTTGGAAAAGACCTTAAGGATCGAGTCCAACCACAACCCAACATCCTGCCCCAACTCTAACAGCCCTCCG
>JAPSGF010000001.1:56049315-56072265 GCA_035772895.1 Perdix hodgsoniae | reverse complement strand
CCAACCAGCAGCCCAGGCTGCCCAGAGCCACATCCAGCCTGGCCTTGGATGCCTGCTGGGATGGGGCACCCACAGCCTCCTTGGGCAACCTGTGCCAGTGCCTCACCGCCCTCTGGCTGGAAAACTTCCTCCTCAGATCCAACCTCAACCTGCCCTGTCTCACTTTCAAGCCATCCCCCCTTGTCCTGTCACCACCCACCCTCACAAACAGCCGTTCCCCTCTTGTTTATCTGCTCCCTTCAAGTACTGGAAGGTCACAATGAAGTCTCCCCATAGCCTTCTCCAATCTAAAAGAACTTGGAAGAACTGGTTCCCAATGCAGGCAAACTGCTTGTCCTACACAAGGCATCCTCTCTGCTAGTAGAAGGGCAGCGAAGCACTTGCTGTGGTCAGGGTGTGGCTATTGGATTTCGCTTGTCACATAAAGACACACATTTATGAGTAGTTTTCCATACAGGAAAGACACTGTTTATGTGATTGCCTGATGATGTATCTGGTAGGGAGCTGAAATAATTCTTTTTTAAGCAGCAGTTAGAAAGCTTACAAAGTAGACCCACATGGACCTTTTAGAACTATTTTAGAGTCAGCTGATGTGCTGAGCTGTTCGGCAAACATCAGCGGTTAGCTCAGGCAATGAAGATAGGGGACAGGCACGTTTCCTTTGCCAATTTTTTTTCCATTCTGTTACTGGTGGCGTAAGAATCCTGGAGATAAGACGTGGGGGTGGGACTTTTTCTTTTTTTTAAAGAATTTGTTATCTTGTTCTGTAAGGAGAACCTGGGATGGGTTGGTCATTGGGATGTGGCTTGAGCTGAGAGCCTGGCTGGGTGGTTCCCCCTGGTGGCTTGCAGAGCTTGGCAGGGGCTGGAGGAGGGCAGGGCACTGTTTGGCAGTGGGATCAAAGGGAGGAGTGGGAGGCAGGCAGAGTCTGTCCCGAGGGGCAGGAGGAGGTGGCAGCCACCTGGCTTTTGTGTGACTGCACACGAGGAGCTGCTGACTTGTCTGCTGTGGCCCACTGGTACATATAGATGTCTTTAGTGCTCACAGTCTGCAGCTGATAGAAGCTCTGTTCTGTGAGGTTATCACCTGGGCCAGTTCAGGCGGGTGGTGAGGGCACCCTGAGCACAGCGCTGTGCTTCAACCCTGCACGTGGCTAAGCACCACACAGCTGTGTGCTCACTGCCCTCCTCTCAGTGGGGAAAAAAGCCAAAGTAGAGTTTGTGGGTCGAGATAAAGCTGTTTACTAAGATGGAGGGGTAAAAAAAAAAAAAGTATAGTAGTTGTGACTACAAATACGTGCGCAACAAGAGATGCACGAGCCGTTGCCACTCACCAACTGATGGCCTCCAGCCAGTGGAAGAGAGCGAGATGAGCTCTCAGCCCCCTCAGAGCTCCCCTTCCACCTGATGCCATACATTATGGAATATCCCTTTGGCTGTTCTAAGCCAGCTGTCCCGATTTCATCTCCTCCCAGCTCCTTGGGTCCCCCAGCAGCCCTCACTGAGAGGCTGGGATGGCCTCAGCTCTGTACAGCACTGCTTAGCAACAGCTACATGCTGTGTTACCAGCACTGTTTTACTGCAAGAATCAAAACAGATTCATTTTGCCAGAAGATGCTGATCTGTACTGAGTAGGAGAATTCTTTTTTAGTGAATAGATTTTAATGGATTTCTTTGCTTGGAATAAACTGACACCATAGAGGAAAACTGTATTTGTTCACTTTCATACCTTGATAGCTCCTTGTGATAATGATGTGGAATATCCACAGCAATGTGTTTGCATCTGTGTGTTAAAATGCACGGCTGGTACTGACACTGAATTGTGAGTGGGTCTGAAAGAGGCAGCTGTGGTTGGTGCAGGTTTGCGATGAAAGGAATGCAGGGAGCATTGGTTGAAATCAGGAAACATCGGGCTCAGGTGATACCTTCTATCTGATGGAAGGATCTGTTCAGACTTCTGTTTCTAGTTAAACTAGAAACCATCCTCGGGTTGTTGAGGTAAAATCCCAGTTTTCTTCTGAGCTTTTTAGGCTTTTCTGAACCTTCTGCACTCTCCCATTAGAACAAGGGAGAGATCAACACGAATTCATTGCTTTCAAGGTAACAAAATGGATGAATCTGTGTAGGCACAGCTCTTTATTTGTAGCTTGACCCACGGACGCTTTGCAGCAGTCAGCCAGCAGGCAGCTTTCTGATGTCAGTAATGTCTGTCTGGAATAAGTGGTTCCCCCACCCCCTCCCTTTAAATGGGAGCACTCACAGCTCTTACTGCCACTTCCTGAAGCACTGTGGTTGAATTAATGACTACACGGGCTGCTATTTCACAGCCAACTTCTGCTTCAATCTTCACTGCTTAAATATGAAATCTTTTTATTTCTGTAGGACAGCATGGAAAACTCAACTATGCAGAACTCAGATAATACAGAGGAGGAGAAGACAACCACAGCACCCACTGTAAGCAATGACAGCACTGGCAATGGTGCTGAAACAGCAACAGAAGAGCAGAATATGGACTTCAGCACAGAAATTATGAGTGTAACTGAGATGGAACAGTCACCTGATAGTTCCCCTGACCTGAATGAAGACAATGCACAAGAAGAGGGTGAAATTCCAAATATTGGGAGTTTACAGACAACAGATATTGAGGCTGGCTTCCCTCCGGATTTTGACAAGTTCTGGAAAGTAGTAGAGGACAATCCCCAGGATTTCACTGGATGGGTCTATCTACTGCAGTATGTAGAGCAAGAGGTTAGTGTGTGCCCTGCTTCCTTGGTCTGCCAGAAACAGCCAAACCAAACCAAACTAGCTCCTGATGTGCCACTAACAAATCAGAGCTGTACATCAGGCTTTGGTGTGTGCTACTTTAAGGTGGTTGTCAAGATCATAAAATAACAGCTATTTTTAAGATGATACTGAAACAATAACTAATTTGAAAATGGGAATAATGTGTTTTTTTGATTGTTTTCATTCTTGCAAGAATTTTGTTCCAGCTTCTAAAGGTGAAAGTATCTTTGCACTTAGTCTTTGGTAGTAAATAATTGGCTATAATGTAAACAAAATTCTTGCTAGTTTTTTGAATGCTGTGCACTGGAGCACATTCAGCATTACTTAAAACATTGATTGTGCTTGACTTTTGGAACAGCCTTCTCAGTTTTTAATTAGAATAAGCTGTGTGTAACCTGCCTTGTGTTAGTTTCTTCTTAGCCACATGCACCACAACAACCAAGGACCAATGTCTTTTCTTGTGAGAGGTAGAAAGCTGTGGGGCTTCTTGCAACAGGATATGTGAAAACAGAAGTTTATGTTGTTGTTTGTTGAGCCTGTGTAAATTCTCACACACAGTGCATGGCTGTAATGTCCAAATGATTCTGTCTACGGGGGTCTCTGAACTGCAAATTAAGGTGGCCAGGAAAGGTTTCTGAGGAAGCTTTGTTGTATGTTTGCCCTGTTCTTACACTTCTCTGGGTCAGTCTTTGGGCTGGGCTTAGTGCATTAGGTGCAACTTTGGTCTGAGTGCACCTGATCCCAGGACGAGCTGCTAGCTAGATAGATGCTTGTTTTGTCCTTCAAACTTTGTGTTGGAAACAGTCTGTTACCTTTTTATTATGTATTTCTTTGCAGAACCACTTACCAGCTGCCAGGAAAGCATTTGACAAGTTTTTCACTCACTATCCATATTGCTATGGGTACTGGAAGAAGTATGCAGACCTAGAGAAGAGGCATGACAACATCAAGCAGTCCGATGAGGTACGTAGGTAGCTGGATGAAGCTGTTGCCACTGATCCTGTTAGCCAAATAATGACTGAGCTACCACAAGTCATTTGGCTGCCAGAACCTGCCATATATGGTCAGGTTTGTAGGGATTTTGTTTGCACTTGTCACTTCTGTGGCATTTGTAGCTAATGTTTTCTCTCTTTGTTGGCAGGTGCGTTAAACCTCTACAGTTTGTCAAGCTTTGCAGTGCAAGCCTCTGTATTACACTGCAGCTTAACAAGTAGGGCAGGGCTTTTCTCTCACTTACATTTATTACTCATTTTCAAAACAATATAGTTGGTTTGCTGGTCACAATTGCTACATCTTATTGCATTTTTGGTCAGACGCTGTCAATGATGATCTAATGGGTCTGTGCCCTATGGTCTATACCCCAAAGCCTGCCCACACAACCTGGTCAGAATGCAGGGACCGCTGCGCTTTGAAGATCAAGACCTGCACGTGGAGATCAGAACATTGCCATGTTCTATCCAACCTCCACCCGAATGGTAATGGTAGATTATTTAAACAAAATTCCAGTAATTAGTATTTCTAAGGTTCACCGGATAACACAGTGTTGCCTCTCTATTAGGACACCATTAAGTATTTGAAGTACAGTTCACGTTCTCTTCATAGGTTTATCGCAGAGGGCTTCAGGCAATTCCTCTTAGTGTTGATCTTTGGATACATTATATAAACTTCTTAAAAGACACCTTGGACCCTGATGATCCTGAAGCTAACAGTACTATTCGAGGGTAAGTTGGAAGCAGAGTAAGTGGTACAAGAAAGATGTGTGGATAGTTGCATAGTGCAGTCAGATGAGTGTGTCTGAGCTAAGGGGCCGGGGGAGGAAGTGCAAGTGGGAACCTTCTCAATTTCTAGAGATCTTACATCTGACATATAGAAGATAATATGAAAAATTATAAGCAAGCAATTTAAGTATGATTGCAAGTAAATGAGGACTTTTCTTAGAACCTTTCTTCCTTGCGCTATGACTGCATCCAGAAACAACTAAATTATTTTTCAGAGCCTATGAACATGCAGTTTTAGCTGCTGGGACAGATTTCCGTTCTGACAGACTGTGGGAAATGTATATAAACTGGGAAGATGAGCAGGGAAACCTGAGGGAAGTTACATCCATATATGATCGTATCCTTGGAATTCCAACACAGCTCTACAGTCATCACTTCCAAAGGTAAGAGGAAACAGAGATGTAGCTAATGCTGTGAATTTCTTAACCGTGTGCAAACCTACTTATTTGTATGTGAAAATGTTCATTTGAGGCAGCAGTTTAAAATAGTTCTCTTTTGTTTATTCATACATATTGACTAGCTGTTTTAAAGTATCGGTGCACATTCTAGAAATATGATTTTAGATTAGATCTGAAATTCTTCTGCAGATTAAAGGAATACCTTGGAATTGTCAGTCTTTGAAAAAAACAGAATCACAGAATGAAAGCTCTTGTAGAATGAGACCTTTTTAAAACTTCATACCTCATGCAGTGCTCACTTGTGGCAAAACACTTTCGTAGAATCACAGAATGTCTTGGGTTGGAAGGGACCTCAAGGATCATCAAGCTCCAACCCCACTGCCACAGGCAGCATTCCCAGCTGCTGGGTCAAGTTCCAGATCACATTGCCCAGGGCCCATCCACCCTGGCCTTGAACACCTCCAGGGTTGGGGCAGCACAGCCTCTCTGAGCAGCCTGTGCCAGCTCCTTACCATCCTCTCAGTGAAAACCTACACTGACATCTAGTCTCAATCTCCTTTCTTTTAGTTTAAAACCGTTCCCCTTTGTCCCACTAATATCTGCCCTTGTAAAAAGTTGACTTCTCTCCTGTTTGTAATCTCCCTTTAAATATTGGCTGGTCACAATGATATCCCCTCACAGCCCTCTCTTCTCCAGGCTGAACAAACCCAGCTCTCTCAGCCTGTCTTCATAGGAGAGGTGCTTCAGCTCTCTGATAATCTTTGTGGCTCTCCTCTGGACCCTGTCCAAGAGCTCCACGTCCTTTCTGTAGTGGGGGCCCCAGACCTGGACACAGTAGTCCTGATGAGGCCTCACAAGGGCAGAGTAGAGGGGGACAGTCGCCTCCTTCTCCCTGCTGGCCACCTCGCTTTTGATGGAGCCCAGGATACCATTGGCCTGAGCTGCAAGAGCAAACTGCTGGCTCATATTCAGGGACCCTGAGTCCTTCTCCACAGGGCTACCCTAAGTTCTTCTCACAGTCTGTACGCAGACCTGGGATTACCCCAACCCAAGAGCAAAACATTGCACTTTGCTTTGGTTCACATGTGCCTGCCCACCTTTTGAGTTGGTCAGGATCTGGTGTGACTGGTTTACCAGACTGGTAGACAAGGGAAAGGCTGTTGATGTAGTCTGGCTAGACTTCAGCAAAGCCTTTGACATGGTCTCTCACGGGCTTCTTCTGGGGAAATTGGTTGTCTGTGACCTGGACAGGTATAACCTCCTTTGGATAAGGAACTGGCATGATGGCTGTGCCCAGTAGGTGGTGGTTATGGAGTGAAGTCCAGCTGGCGACCTGTTCCAAGTGGTGTCCCCCAGGAGTCGGTACTGGGGCCTATCTTGTTTGATATCTTTATTGATGACCTAGACGAGGGGATTGAGTGCACCCTCAGTAAGTTTGCAGATGACACCAAGTTGGGAGGTGGTATGGATCTGCCTGAGGGTAGGGAGGCCCTTCAGAGGGATTTAGATAAGCTGGGCTGGGGTGAATGGGATGAGGTTCGACAAGGCCAAGTGCTGGGTCCTGCACTTTGGCCACAACAACCCCATGCAGTGTTATAGGCTTGGGGATGAATGGCTGGATGACTGTGAGGAGGAAAGGGACCTGGGGTGTTGGTTGGTGCTTGGCTGAACATGAGCCGACAGTGTGGCCAAGAGGGCTGACGGCATCCTGGCCTGCATTAGAAATAGTGTGGGCAGCAGGAGCAGGGAGGTGATCACCCCCTGTACTCAGCACTGGTGAGGCTGCACCTCGAGTGCTGTGTTCAGTTTTGGGCCCCTCACTACAAGACACTGAGGCCCTGGAGCGTATCCAGAGAAGGACAACAAAGCTGGTGGGGGTCTGGAGCACAGATCTTATGAGGAGCGGCTGAGGGAGCTGGGATTGTTCAGACTGAAGAAGAGGAGGCTCGGGGCTCATTGCACTCTACAACTTCCTGAAGGGAGGCTGTGGTGAGGAGGGCTTTGGCCTCTTCTCCCAGGCAACAAACAGGACCTGGGGAAATGGCTGCAAGTTGTACCAGAGGAGGTTTAGGTTGGACATGAGGAAAAGCTTTTTCTCTCGGAGAGTGGCCAGGCACTGGAATGGCTGCCCAGGGAGGTGGTGGAGTCACCGTCCCTGGCAGTGATGAGGAGCTGCAAGATCTGGTTTAGTTTGTGGTAGCAGTAGTGATGGGAGGACGGTTGGACTAGATGGTCTTGGAGGTCGTTTCCAACCTTGTGATTCTATGACCCCTCTGGATGGCATCCCTTCCTTCTGCCATATCAACTGCACTACTGAGCTTGGTGTCACTGTGTTGTTTAAGCATAAATAGAAATGCTTAGCTAAGTTTTACATAGTTGAGCTCTACTTCAGTATGGAGAGATTAAGAGAGAAGCAGAAGCCCTAGTTAAATTATGCACTAATCTTTCTTGTAATTTCTGCAGATCTAAGTGGTCTGTTTTCATTATTTAAGTTCATAATTTCATTTTTCTTTGAAATGTGAAGCATGTGAATGTCCAGTATGTAGTAGAAGTATATATATCTACATTATATCTACACAGTATTTATTTTATATATATTTTGTACTATAAAGTAGATACATCTAGCATAAGATACATAGAACATGTGTGTACACGCTGTCAGACGTGTGCTCAGTGGTGTTCCAGTTCAATAAGGTGATTTAGAACCTGATGAGGATTTATTGTGTTCTGATTGTGCAGAGTATGTAAGCATAAAGTGTCAAATTAGTGTTGATGTGTTTCTGACTACTTTTAGGTTTAAAGACCATGTCCAGAACAACCTGCCTCGAGACCTGCTGACTTCTGAGCAGTTTATTCAGCTGCGCAGGGAGCTGGCATCTGTGAATGGCCATGCAGGGGGCGATGCGTCGGCTGGCGACGATCTGCCCTCGGGTACCGAGGATATAACTGACCCTGCCAAGGTACATATGCAGAGAGTTTCTGTCGGGATCTCTTCCCTTACTCTTGCATATCACTGCTCCTTGCCTCATGCTATAGACAGACAGCTTTTGTCTGTAGAGCATGCTCTAACAGCACTTCCGTAGGTGTCAAAGAAATGGAGCTCATCTTTAAGATAAGACCAAAACTTCACGTAGAAAACCTTTAGTTGGGTTGCACTAAGAACCAAGGCATCATCGGGGTAATACTCCTCCCTTCCCCAAGCTGTTTTGTGCAGCATTTAATGCATCCGTGCTACTTTTGATTTGTGCATAGTTCTGTTGTCATAAAGTGTGTTTGCAAAGCTGATGTAGCGTCTCCTTGTGTTACATTTCTGAACAATTGTGTTTTAGCTAATCACTGAAATAGAGAACATGAGGCACAGAATCATTGAGATTCATCAGGAAATGTTCAATCACAATGAACATGAAGTCAGTAAGAGGTGGACATTTGAAGAAGGGGTAAGTTTGTTTTTTTCTTTGTAAGGCAGCATGTGAGAGTTCTGAACGTAAGACTGGGAGCTAAGAGCTTGAGTAACAGTTAGGCCTTACAGTTTAAACTCTTGGGAGACTTTAAGTGAAGATCTCGCTTCACTTTTCTGCTGTTCTTGTCAAAAGCAGCTTGTGAGGTCAGCTCTGTCATCTGAGGTTGTGAAAGCCTTTAAGCACTATTTGCAGAGAGGCAGGGTAGCGTTGCCCTGTTTCACTGAGCAGCCTTTAAATGTACATACCAGGAGCTGTGCAGTGCTGTGATGCTACGGTACTGCCTGCTTGATGGGGGAGTTGGACTTAGTGGTCCTCAGAGGTCCCTTCCAACCTTACAGCTGTGTGGTTCTGTAATTCAGCCTTGCTTTGTGCATGCAGTGTTACCCAGTAATTGGAATCGCTGTCTTCTTCCTTAGTTAATTTGAAAGGAAGGCAAATCCTAAAAGAAAAAACAAATTTTGGTTTGCAAGTGTATTTTTGGATTATATTCTTGCATCTGAAATCATTTAGCTTCTGTTTTCCAGAAGTAACCATCATTAACATGCTGCTCCCATGTGTAACATGTTGAAAGTAGTTAATTAAACTAATAATTCAATCACAGCAAATAGAAGACATTTTCTGTGTAGAATTAAGTTGAACTCCTTTTGACAAAGCAACCTGAGGTTTTCAATTCTCAGTGTTTTCTGGTGAGCGTGGTGCTGTGTTGCAGCACTGAGAGGAGGAACAAAGAGCACATTGTGTCCAAGAATTATGGGTGGAACGGCCAGAGATTCTTTAATAGCCTACATGATCTCAGGCCTGTTTCTGTGTTCCTTGTTGTGCTTTGGTAAAGTAGGCAAGGTGCTTTATAAGCCAGGGGATCTCAGATCTGTGTACCGTGGCCCATCCTAGCAGGCAGTCAGCTCCAGTGAATGGACACCACAGCCTGAAGGGCTGTCACCAGGTGCAGGTTTGCAGGATCTCCTTTGTGCTGGAGGGAAGCAAAGGGTACAGAGAGAGTCTCAAGAGGAAGCGAGGCCCAGGTGTGCTGTTGGGCACCACAGAATGGTGGTGACCGGAGCTGTTACTGGCTCAGGTTTAGCTACAGGGTATTGAAGCTTCAGAGAATGCTCTAAGTGTGGATGTGCCATGGAAAATGTCTTGGAAACAGGTTATTCTGTAACAGTCCTGGCCAGAATCTCTGCCTGCTCTACCAAGAGAGCATCTGCTGTGTAGACACACTTTGGATCTATGAAGAGTGTGATATGTGATGTTAAATGTGTCTTTACAGCAAAGATGGGGAAGATGTGCAGCAGATGTCAGGTAGTGACAGAGGCCTCTCAGACCTGTGTTACTTTTAATTAGCACAACAATGTATCTGAATTTATCACCACAACAAACCACTGGGGCTCACAGTAGGATTCAGTAATCACAGAGAGATGATGGGCTTTAAGTTTGGAGTGGCCTTGAGAGATTGAATATTCCTCCTTAACCGTGATAACACTTATAATAATTCAGCACTTGAATGGGTGAGTGTATACTGAGGTGGAACTGCAGTATGGGCAATAAATAATCAAGTAAAATTAAATGTGAAGAGAAAGAAAGGACATCTCTGGAAGGATGCTTTGCCATGCTTAGTTTAGAGCAGGGTTTATATTTCCTGTGCTGAGCTCAGCCCAGCCCAGCTCTTTCTGGCAGCAGTGCCAATGCAGTGACAGGATCAGAACAATGTAGGTTGGGGGGGACCTTAAGGATCGTGTGGTTCCAACCCAGCCACAGGGTCAGGCTGCTCAGGATCCCATCCAACCTGGCCTAGCAGTCTCACTGCTTATGGGATCTTCAGCTTACTTTAAATGTTTGATATGGAATTCAAATCAATGCTGTCTTTCCTTGCCATGACTCTCAACCAAATTTGGAACTTGACTTGTAGGATGTTTATTGGTGCAGTGGTGAGTGTTTGGACAGTATGTTTGTGCACAATAAGTGTTGCTTATAACGTTACTGTTACATTGCAATGGAAGGGTTTGCAAGGTAGTAACTGTTTGTCACCTTCTTCACATTCTGGGTACATTTGCACTCAAAAAGCTTTCTGGGTAAACCAAGTTCCAGACTAAAATGTAGCTATCAACAGTGTTTCTCAGTTAAGTGGGGTCAGCCCAGTTGACTTGAATAGACAATAAGGTACCGTTTTGAAGGCCTGCTATAAAATTCCATTACTTGAATGGTGTGTGGTTGTTTTTTAACCAGTTTGACTGTGTGCTTGTTAGTCTTACCTCACATCCTGTGGTTGTTGCAGATAAAGAGGCCTTACTTTCATGTGAAACCTCTGGAGAAAGCTCAGCTAAAAAACTGGAAAGAGTACTTAGAATTTGAGATAGAAAATGGGACGCATGAACGAGTTGTGGTCCTCTTTGAGAGATGTGTTATTTCATGTGCCCTCTATGAGGACTTCTGGATTAAGGTAAGGGAGGTGGTTTGCCACTGTTCCCATGGCATACACTGACCTGGTGACTAACCTTTTGTACTCTTGTCGAACGTTGTTCATATATAACTATATCTGTTGCATTAGGAGATGGTCTGCTTGCAACCAGATTTGACTGCTGCATATGCCAACTTCGTTGCCTCTCTACGTCCTTCCTTACAGAAACTAGTCTAGTGGTTCAATAAAGGTGCTGAATGGGTTTACACAAAAGAATTTTATCCTTCTGTCCTGTACTTGAAGGCAAATATAAGCTGTAAAATTATTCAATCTCTGCTCTGTTTTCAACTATAGTATGCCAAATACATGGAGAATCATAGTATTGAAGGCGTGAGGCATGTCTACAGCAGGGCTTGCACAATACATCTTCCTAAGAAACCGATGGTTCACATGCTGTGGGCTGCCTTTGAGGAACAGCAGGGTAAGAGCAAAGTTCACCTTTCCTGGGAGGGGTTGTATTTGAAGGAAGCAGTTGGAAGTGTCACATTTTAAAGCGTCTTCCCTGGTGTTTTAGGCAACATCGATGAGGCGAGGAGAATCCTGAAGACCTTTGAGGAGTGCATTCTAGGCCTAGCAATGGTTCGCTTGCGCAGAGTGAGCTTAGAGCGCAGGCATGGGAACATGGAAGAAGCTGAGCGCCTGCTGGAAGAAGCTGTTAGGAATGCCAAGTCAGTTAGTGAATCGTCATTCTATGCCATCAAATTAGCTCGGCACCTCTTCAAAGTGCAGAAAAACCTTCCAAAGGCAAGAAAAGTGCTGTCAGATGCCATAGAAATCGACAAAGTATGTGTTCTTTCTTTGCTGTACTAAAAACAAAAACAAACCGCTGTTTTTTTCCCCATTTCTTAAAATATGGCAACAATGATGACAGGTACTGTAACTGTATGTGATGTTTCGTTACTGCATGGAGACACCAGTCCCTCTAAACTGATGTTGCCATATTTGCAGTTTGCAAATGTAACTCTTTAATGGGAAGTAGGATTTGCTTCGTTCCGCCTTCTGGGAGTAGTAAACATGATGGAAGTGTTCCCATCTCGAGGCAAACCAAACTGGTCACGTAGGCAGTACTCCTGGATTGCTTTGTGTAACTGCTGCAGCCCTTCTGCCTGCTCCACACAGCACCTGTTTGTGTGGTGTCGGATCACTTCGATCCTTTTGTGCACCAAACCAGATCAAAGATGACCAGTATGAAAACAGAATGCTGATGTTGGCTGTTCTGATATATCCTCGTGGTGTCACTTTTATGGAATGTGTTCAGTAGATACACAGCAGTGTTAAATACCTGATGCAACAGGTCGACTAGTTCTGATTTTATTCCTTTTCTTTTTTTTTCTTTTGTACAGGAAAATACAAAACTGTACCTCAACTTGCTTGAAATGGAGTACTGTGGTGATCTCACACAAAATGAAGAAAACATTTTGAGCTGTTTTGATAAAGCTGTTAATGGCTCTTTGTCTATAAAAATGAGGGTTACATTTTCACAACGAAAAGTGGAATTTCTTGAAGATTTTGGTTCTGATGTAAACAAGTAAGATACAGTGTGTGCAGTGACCAAACTGAGGTCACAGAGTGCCTGTAAAAGTGGCAGGGAAGGGGATGGCAGGGAATGGGGGTGTACCCATAAGGCTGTTTATTTCCACCACTGTTCTTTCTGGAGGTATAGCTGCTTTTCCACACTGAAGTCCTATTTTGAAGTAGTAATCTCTTCTCTGAAAATCATCCCTTTTTTCTGCAGTACCTCAGGATGCCTCAGAGTGAGCTCTTACCACCCACAAGTTTTTGCTGTAGTTTTCTTTCCCTAACTTCTAAAGGAGGATGCTCCCCAAAGAGAATGTTTTGTGGCACGGCTATGATATGTACTGCTGTGCCCTGGGAGCAGCTGCTTGTTGGGAGCAAACTGCAGTGTTGGTTTTTTCCATCCCCTGCATTTAGAAGTGTTAACAGAGCCGTACACTTACATGGGAGAATCATGTGAGAGTGCAGCTTTTACTGAAACACTAGATGAGCTTTATTTGTCTTGATTCCCTACTGTATAATAAGCTCTTGTTTTTATTTACATTTTGCAGCTAAGTAACTTGGCAAGATGAAGCAGGAGTTAATTTTTCTGCTTTGTATGTTTTTAGCAATAGCTGTCCTCAACTTCTGCTGGCTCTGAGCATTGTAGCTCACGTGGCAGCTGGGCACTGCAGCTTTCAGGTCTACTTGGTAGACCAAACAAAGGGAGGTGTTAAGCTTGCAAATGATGCTACAGAAGGAAGAATAAGAGCAAGAAATGTTTTTCCCAAGAGCAGTACTGACAGATTAAGCATTATTCATCTGATGCCTTGTGAACTGTAGCATGCGTCAGCTGAAATGATATTTGGCTGGTTGAGTTTGATTTAGGAAAGGAAAGGAGACTTTCACTCAGCAGTACGTGGTCATCCATAAAGCACCAGTGGCACAGCTCTCTTGGGCTGCAGTGAATAAATCTGTCCTTTCCTGTTGGAGAAAAGCCCTTATGTTTTCTGCTGTAGGTTTCATTCTGTACAATACTGACTGCCAGTATTCAAGGAAATGTCCATTCCTGAGTATCAGTGCAGTGTGGGTAGCATCAGCAGCAAGGTGACGTGACGCCGTTGCTGGAAGCAGCAGCACATTTTGGAAACCTCTCTGAAGTCTGGTTATAAAAGAACTGCAGGCAGTGCAAGTTCAGCAAGTTGGGGATTTCTCAGCTGACGTTCCTGAGAAAATTCTCCCTGTGCTTTATGGAATCTCCCTTCAAATTAAGATGTGGAATTTGTTTGCTTTATTTTTTTCTTGGTTTTTCAATCTGTTTTAGGTCACTGGGTTAGAATATTGTTGTATTTTATATTTTGAAGTAGATGTTTTAAAATGATTGCTTGTGCTTAAATTGTTAACAGGGTGAGCAAAGCACTTTGTGTTTTTTTTCCTTCAGGCTTTTGGATGCATATGACGAGCACCAAGCACTTCTGAAGGAGCAGGATACGTTAAAGAGGAGAGCAGAGAACGGGTGGGTAGCCTGAGTTGTAAACTGACTGGTATGTGATGATGCTGCTAGGTAGCAGGAGCATGTACTACCCTGATAGATTGTCTGATGCTGCAGAAATACTTCAGGGAGCTGCCTCTAAAGCTGGTGGTTTGGGGTTTGTTTGGTTTTTTGGGGTTGTTTTTTAATTTTGTTAGTCTGTGAAATAGATTTGTCTTTAAAACTGACTGTCTGCAAGGACAGAATTGCTTTTTAATCGCTTAAAAGCGTACCCTGGGGCTGCACTGTGCACTTAAATAATGGGAAAGAGATTTCCTCTGGTAAGTGATTAAAGGGTATCTTCCACTAAAACTGAAGAATGCTGGTAAAAGTAACAAAAGCTCTAAGTAGAGGCACAGAGTTGATGTCTCAGTTGGAGCACCGGCATGATTTAGAAAGCAGGCTTGTTCTGAAGCAGCATGTATCACTGTCCTCAAAATCTTGTTGCATTATCCCACTTAAACAGGATGCTGAATTTGGAAATGCTGCTTACTCCTGTCTGTTACAGCATTTCTCACTCATTCACAAAAGGTGAGGTGCCATTCACAAGCATGTGCTAACTTTGCAGATCGGACGAGCCGGATGAGAAGAAAATGCTCACAGATGAGCAAACCATGGCATCAGCACAGATGATGGATGGAGACATGCAGGTCAATCAGGCAGCATACAACTATAATGCCTGGTATCAGGTAAGTGTGTGCTTTGGTTTTTCTTCCTACTGTGCACATTCTGGATATATGCAAGCTGTTGTTTTCCTGGGAACTTCTCTACCTGCAGCCAAGTGTCAGTGTTAAGGAAAGGCTGGAATAAAACCTCATCTTGCTTTTGTTGCTCTTCATCCTATTACATAGGTGTAAAATAATTCTCTCTAGCATGGGGCAAATAACAGCTTGGCTAATTCTTTAGATGAAGGGAAGTACAGCAGCAACTAGTAAGATTTTTCATCCTTAATGTCTCCAGCTAGTATTTCCTGTAATGTCTCAGTATGCATTCTCCTGCACTAGTACCTATTGCATGCAAGATCAGAGCTGTTCTTGCATGGCATTTTGTCCCCTATAGGGACACAAAGTAAGTTAATAAGCTTAGTTTCCTCTTGTTGCTGGGCCTGTGGTAGCAGCACCTCCAGTGCATGCTCTGCTTGCTTCTACACTAACAGCTCACTTTGTGTCTTGGCCGAGGGGAGGATTGCAGAGTCAGAGCATCGAAACTTGCCTTGTCTGTATGAGGCTAATCCTGAAGGTGGATAGTGCTGGTACTTGTCAGCTGGGATGTGCATCACATGCTGTGGGCTTGGAATGCATTGCCTTGTTTGTTCTGAGTTGTAGAGGGGCAGCTGAAACGTTTGCTTAAGCAGTGCAATGGAAACTTGTTCTTAGGCTGTATGGAGCTCACCAAGCCATTGAGAGCAGTGTTCACAGATACACGGGCAGCTGTGTAACTTGTTCTACAACTGCCTGTGTTAAGGACAAACGTTCACTCCAAAGCCAGGTGGGGAAAGTTGTGTCAGCTCTGCAGTGCAAGGAAACCAGTGCATGCTGGGGTAGGGGGTGAGCCCCTTGTTGGCAGTCAGAGCCAGAGGAGGAGCAGACTTGTACCCTTCCTTGGTGAAGGTCTCTGTGCTGTTGTTGAAGTGCTGAGTCCATCCCTGGGTGCTTTTCTTGTATTTCAAATCATGTGGAGAAGATCAGACAGAAGCCAGCTCTGACGGGGTGGACACTCCTGTTCATACAGACAAAAACATCCCAGGCAACAGTATCTGCCTTGCACTGTTATTGCAACTGAATGACACTTATTTCACTTCAGTAGCACAGCTGACTTCCAGCTGCTCTTCTAAGGCGGTGCAGAGTGGAGAGGCCTTGCACTGCAGGGGAACACTTGCAGCTGTTCCACCCTTTGGATCAGATTGAGATACAGGACGCATGCAGAGCTCCAGGCAGAAGGTGCTGAGGTAGAGGTATTGTGGATGTGACACAGAGCACAGTGACACCTGTGTGGCTGCAGGGGCTGCCGTGTTCAGAGCAGCTGAAATGACAAAGTGCTGAAGTTCTGTGTGCCTTTCTGGAAAGATCATGTATCAGCTTAAAGAAACAAGGGATTCTGACTTACTGATCTCATGTCTTTTTTTTTCTTCTAGTACAATTACCAGAACGCATGGAATTATGGACAGTATTATTCTCCTTCAACTTGATCAGAAGAGCGAGTGAAGTTCACTGTGCAGTATCAACAAAGAGTAAAATATATTTTTCTAAATTAGGGTTGTGAAAGAACTGTTGTAATACCTGCTTTTTGGTCTTTTGCATGTAAAATGAGCTGATGTTCACAGGGTATGTGTGAAGCAAGAATTGTGTGCTGGTAACTGATAAATTGGTATCTGTACAATTCTAGTTTACCATAAATGCATTTTTTTTAATTCCCTGCACTAACTTATGGAGCTTTCTGAAGCATTTTGTTCAGTCTCGTAATGATCCCTGCAGAGGGCTGACCCTGGCTGCCCCCAAGCTGTTCCCTCATTTCTCCTGAGGCCATGTGGAGGAAGTGTGATTTCCCAAGTGTTCCCCTCAGTGTGTTGAGGTCTCAAGCAGGGGGAGATTGCTCACCCCTTACCAGCATGGGCAAAACAGACTCAGCATCTAGAAGCTGAATTCATACCAGAGCAGGGCAGTGAGAACTAAAAGCAAACTGAGACCGCTTTCCTGCTGCTCCCCTTCTTTCCAGGTTCAAGGTCTGTCTCAACTCTTCTATCTAAGCTGTAGTATTCTTTCTCTGCTCCTCCTTTCTCATGCTCTTCCCTGCCCCAGTGTGGATCCTCCCCTTGCCTTGCTTTCGGGAGCTTCTCCCATAGGGGTGAAGGCAGGGATCCAGCTGGATGTCATCTGGGCTGCAGCTCCTGCCCGACCTCCTGCACCAGGGTGGGCCGCTCTCCCCGGGCTGCAGCAGCCATGGGGCACAGCCACGAGCTCTGTGTGGTCCCTGCATGCTGAGGGGAACAGCCAGTGCACAGCACCTCCTGACCCTGGGGGCTGCTACCCCCCTTTTTCTCTCACTGCCCCTCACACAGCTGCTGTGCTGTGTGTTGAAGCCTTTCTTCAGTGCAGGCTCACAGCAGCACAGCCACTGCAGCTTGCTGACTGCCTTGGATGGAAGGGGTGCTTGGGGCAACCCCTGCAGGCACCGTCCTGCCCCATAAGCCCAATGCAATGCTATGGATCTAATCAGTTAACCTTTCTGTTGTTTTAAAAGAAGCAGTTTTTGTCTGTTGGCCCCAGAGGCTGCTCCAGGAGATGAGCAGCTCTTTGACCTGTTCTGCTCTCCTTCCCAACCAAAACTTCACCCATTTCCATTCTGCAGTCCTGTTCTATGCCCCAGTGAGCAAATCCCAGATTACTTTGTTATAGGGTCATGGCTGAAACTTCAGATGGAGGTGGCAGCCTTTGAAAGCTGTGACGTGTATTTTCTATTCCACGTTGGGGGGGAGGGGGGGGTCAGAAATTAAAATACAGTGCAAAATGATGTTGCATTCTTTTTTTAAGAAGCACAAACTGTGTTTGGGATGATTTTTGTATCTAGAGTTTTTCATGTACACAATGTGAGCAAACGTTTTTCATTTTGATCAAAGTGATCATTCTCATTTTCGTAATAAAAGCAAGGAATTCAGCAGTTCTTGGAGCTTTCTTGGATGCCCTCATTCACACTGAGAATAAATTCCAGTTTTGTTCAAAAAAAGATTGAGTGCTGTAGTCGTAGTACAGAAACACCTCAAACTTGAGGCGGGTTGACATCACCTCTTACAGTTTGGAATGTATTTAAAGGAGAAATTTCCCATCTCTTTTAGAAGTGGACACACCTGTAACCAACACTGCTGGGTGAGTGCTGGAGCAGCTGCACTGTGATAAAGTCAAGAGAGAAGGGTGGTGCTGAGGCCTTGAGCTCAGTAAAAAAATAAATGCATTTCAGTTACAGGTCAGTACTGAAGGAATAATGAAGTTGGCAGGGATAATGACTGGCAGTGCAGAGCAGGGCTGCTGCTACAGTGCCTGGGGATTTGTGCCTTTCCCCCCTAGTAAGAGAAGGTGGAAGATAAGCAGACACAAAAGTAAGAACAGTTGCATGTATAAACAATGTTTTCTTTAGTGGTATGTTACTGTACAGCAGTTGGGGGGAGCAAATTTGATTTCAATACAAGGCCACAGTTGTAGTTATATCCTGAAGTTACGAGAGCAGAACTGCAGCTGTCAGAAGCTTTCTTCCTCAAATGCATTCCCAGCAGCAAAGAAAAAGCTTCATTTCACTCAATATCCACCAATTCCACTTCAAAGAAAAGTTTTGCATTCGGTGGAATTCTGTTGGCACAAGTTAAGGAAACTCGTGGAGCTGAGGAATGATTTAGCACCTGTTCTGCTCCTCAGTGTCTGTTTCACAATTCACTGGCCTGTGTTAACATCCTGACTTTGGTTTGGAACCACAGCTGCTGCTGAACACCAGCGGTCATCAGACATTCAGTAGCAGGGCTGCAGACAAGCTGTTACTAAAACACACCTTCATTATTGCAATAGCTCATTTTTACCTTGACTGCTTGAGAGTCGTCTCTCCTTGTGGGCAAACTGTCTCATTTCAAGATGCACTGCTGGGGAAGGAAATTTGCTCAGACAACTCTTCCAACTACCAGCACACAAGGTTAAAACAGGAGAGCAATGCCTTCCTAATAAGCAGCAGGAAGGGTTGGTAAGAAAATAAGCAGGTCCACTTGATACAGCTGTGGTTTTAGCTGTATCCAGAGCTGCTGCTCTACAAGCTCCAACACTCAGCAGCAACTTCTCCCAGCTGCACTGGTTGTTATCTGTGCTTGTGCTGCATTCAGAAGGAGCTGGAGAAAAAAGGCAGAAAACAATGAGGGATCTTTGCTGCATGCTGGAATGCAGTAATGAGGACAGAAGGTTTTCTTCCAAATATGTGAGCAGTTGGATCCATCACTTTGTGACACTTATTTATATCCCTCGGTGCTCTGAGCAGCAAATGAACACTTTGCCACTGTGTCCCAGTCTGCAGAGCACATCGTTCTGCCAAGCTGCATTCCCAAGGTACTTAAAATAGCAGTGAGTTATTGATTGTGAAAGGATACTTAGCATCCGGCTGCCCTTTCTTGCCATACGCCCACTCAGGTTCAATTTCCAGCTGAGCCTTCTCTCCTTTACTCATAGTTAAGAGAGCTTCATCCCACTAAAAACAGACCAAAACAAAAGAAAACACAGTAAGTCTTAAAACACCACCACCACCACAGTGTGCTTATCTGCTTCTCACCTTGTTTCTACAAAGCTCTGTGTGATAAAACACTTTCTTCCAGCATTTCACCCACCCACTGCACGCTGTAAGGTACTTTCTCATTCTTTCCATCTGAGGAAAGATTTACCCACAGCTGCTGTTGGCACCAACCCAATCTGCACCAGCCTGGGCCGCCCAGCACAGCACAGCCCCACACATCCACGTAGTGAACGTGCTGCAGAGCCAAAGAAGTGAACATTCCCGCTTCAAGGGAACTATCCACGGCCTCAGAGCACTTGTCAGAGCTGAACACTGAATGTCAGCACTGAGAGGTTTTGTCTTCTCCTCCATCTCCACCTCTCCATTTCCTCCCTGTCCTGACCATGGATTAATGCTTATTGAAGGCTGCTCTTAAATACTAACTTTACATCAGTCCTCATCCTTCTTCGAGACTGCCCTGCCAAAGCCAGCAATCATTTGAGCACCATGTCAGCATCACAACAACCAGCTGCTCCTCATGGCCTGTAACCAATGAAGGACCCTCTGTGGCACCCACACAACACAGGAGCATCAAACCCAGTGACTAAAGAAAACCCCAGCAACTTCTGCAGCGCTGGCCGCCTGCCCAAGGCTGCTTCCCCTCCCCAGTTCCACCCAGCAAGGCTGCCTTCCTGCACAGCAGCTGCACAGAAGGTCACACACAGGAACAGATACGAAGTCAGGTAAGCATAAGATCTTTCCTGTATCCTTATCTGCCACAGCCAGCCAACTTCAGCACAGGCTCAGCGCTGCACTGCTCTGTGCTGGTATCTCCCCCACACACTGAGCGCACCGGTACCTGCGAGCTGAAGATTTAAGCAAGCTGGTGGATCTGCAGAAAGGCTCACAGCTCTGTTCATGACAGCAACCAGAATTTGGAGGCTCAGCACACAGAGCAGCACTGAGGCAAGCAATAAAGATGCTGACAAAAGCCGCTCAGAGCACACGGCACTGCGGCAGCTGAGCCCTGGGAACCCGATCATCCCCTGCGGTGCAGCGCTGTGCAGACAGCAAGGGGCTCTGCTTCCCCTGCACAGAGATGCTGCGATGGATGGCCGCCCCCAGAACGGACAAACAGCACCTCCTGCTGATGGCAGAGCTTCCCCCTTTTCACCTCAGCAGGAAACAACACCAGCTCCAACTCTGCACTGCAGCCATATAACTGAAGACTGCAAACTCTCTGGGTCCCGAGGGAATCAGTTCTGATCTGTACTTACACCTCTGATAACTTTTCCTATGCCGACTTTGAAACTTAAAGGCTTGGCTGCTTTCTTCTTCTTTGAACCTGAAAGACAGTTTTACATTCACGTGCTTTAACATCACACACTGAACTTTATCTGGAATTACTGCTGAGGTCATGCTTCATATAAATACCCATTCTCACTGTATTACCTCTAGGAGACTACCAGATTTTTTGGAGAAAATTCAGTGTTGTGCACTAAAAACACCACTAAATGTTCAGGTTGCATGCTGACCCACTGAACCTGAGACTCATTTCTGAATTTCTACATTTGATGGCACACATCATAAACGTGTTACTGAAACAACAGCAGAGCCAGCAGGGAACAGACTCTGCTCCGCATGTTGCAGAAGTATTTTAAAGCAAGCAATGAATCACTGGCAGTGTCTGAGCTCCTCGCAGTGCTGGGCAGCGCTGCTGGAAGGGCTCCTGGCACTTCAGTGTCACACACCTGAATCCTCTGACTGGCACCAAATGATCTTTAAAGGTGCCTCCCAACCCCACCATTCCATGGCTGTGCATTATCAGCACATCTGTGCTCTGATGGCCCCGTCCATCTCTGGAGGTGTTCAAGGCCAGGTTGGATGGGGCCCTGGGCAGCCTGGGCTGCTGTGAGATGTGGAGGTTGGTGGCCCTGCGTGTGGTGGGGGTTGGAGCTTCGTGATCCTTGAGCTCCCTCCCAACCCGGGCCGTTCCGGTGTTCTAGAGGAGACTGCTTCAGAGCCCTGCTGATCCAGTGCTCCCACAGTGCAGCTGTTCTTACAGAAGCACACCAACCAGCATCTGATTAGAGGAGCTAAGCACGCTGCCCCGCCCCACAGCTCTCCTTTCAGACCCCATCCATCCCAAGCAGCTGCAGCACCGCCGGAAGCGCTGCGCTCAGCGCCGGCCGCGGCTGCAGGGACGGCAGGAGGGCGGGAAGCAGCGGCGTCGCACCGCCGCCCGCAGGAACGGCCGGCAGCCCCGCAGCGCGGCTCCTTCACGTGCAGCGGGCCCTTACTGGTCTGGACGTTGGTGTCGAAGACGGTTCCGTCCTGCAGCTTCCCGGTGTACCAGCAGTGCACGGTGTCTCCTTTCTTCGGGAAGTTGGTTTTGTCGCCCTTCTTCAAGACGTTTTTCACGTACTTCGGCGGCCCCTGACGGCAGAGCGGCTCGGACAGCGGCGCTCGGACAGCGGCGCTGCGCTCCGCCCCGGCCGCCCCCCGCTCCCATCCCGCCCCCCGTTTGCGGGCGCGGCTCCCCGGCCGCAGCCTCACCGACCTCCTCCGCGGGCTCCTCGGCCTTCGCCGCTCTCTCCTTCTCTTTCTCCGCCTTCCCGGGCTTCGCCTTCTCCGCCGCCCGCTCGGCTCCGTCCGTGCCCTTAAAGCGCTGAGAGCCGCGGGGCGCAGCTCCGTCACCGCCCGCTGCGCTCCGCCCCGCCCGCCCCGCACCCGGCGCCCTCCCGCACCTGCGTGAGGAACAGCTGCGTGTAGGCCGCGATCAGCTGCTCCTTGTTGGCCGTCTTGGCCACGTTCTTCACCTGCCCCAGCAGGCGGTGCTCGGCCAAGAACTGCAAGGACACAGACGGGCTGAGCGGGGCGGAGGGGGCCGGGGCCGCCCGCAGCCGTGCCCCGCACCGCGCCCCGCACCGCGCCGTACCGCCTGCGCCGCGTGCTCCTGCAGGAACTTAATGATGTCCTTCTTGGGCAGCGCCTCGCTCCGCAGCTCCTCCGCGCTCCAGGGCTGCGCGGGCGCCGCGGCCGCCGCCATCTTCCCACCGCCCCGCCGCTGCTGCTGCTCCTCCTCCTCGCCCTCCTCCTCCCGCTGCTGCTGCCGCTCTTCCCGCTCCTCCTCCCGCGGCGCAGCGCCCGCCCCGCCCCGCGCGGGCTCACGATGAGCGGCGGCCGGCAGCGCACGCTGCCCGAGGCGTGGCGCCGAGCTGCGCACCCCGCGCTGCGGGCCGGGCGGGATGCGGGCGGCAACGATGACGGCGACGACGACGACGACGAGCTGCTGGCGGCCGCGGCCGCGGAGCTGGACCCCGACCCCGACCCCGGAGCCGCGGCCGGCGGCTTCTGCCGGGCTGCGGGCGCGCTGTGGATCTACCCGAGCAACCGGCCGGAGCGCTCCTACCAGCTGCGCATGGCCCGCGCCGCGCTGCTCGCCAACACGCTGCTGTGCCTGCCCACCGGGCTGGGAAAGACCTTCGTGGCCGCCGTGGTCATGTACAACTTCTACCGCTGGTTCCCGTCCGGAAAAGTGCTCTTCCTCGCGCCCACCAAAGCGCTGGTGGCCCAGCAGATGGAGGCGTGCGCTCAGCTGATGGGGATCCCCGGGCGGGACATGGCCGAGATGACGGGTAGGGGCGCGGAGCCGCTCGGCCGCAGCGCGGGGTCCGGGCGGGTGGGAACCGCTGTGCGAGCGCGGAGGGGGGAGCGGAGACGGCGGGGACGCCCGGAGCGCCTCCCTATGGGACGGAGGACTAGGGGAAATGGATCCAAGTTGAAGGAGGGAAGATTTAGGTTGGATG
>JAPSGF010000001.1:56005985-56044315 GCA_035772895.1 Perdix hodgsoniae | reverse complement strand
CTGAGCTGAGGGCCTCTAGTTTAGGTGGAATGTGGTGGTGCTGGGAGGTCTTGTGTTGTCCAGGTTGTGCCCAGCCTTCTGCAGAGCTCAAACATTTTCTCTGACTGAGGCTGTTCTTGAGAGCTTTAGCTCATCTGTGCGTTCAGTTCTCCTGTGTTTGGAGAGGGTAGGACAGCTGATAGGAGCCACTTGAATGAGAAGGTAGGACGTCTGCTGTGCCCCCTCTTTGTGAAGCACTGCATCTCTCCAGTTGGGTTCTGAAAGCACCTTAGGCCATGGGAAGGAATGGGTGTGCAGCCCTGCAGGCTGCAGCACGAGGATGTGTCCATACAGCAGAGCGTGCACCGACTCTGAGTGCTGCTCAAATCTTTTGGCTCTTACAGTGACAGTCTCAAATGCAGGCCTCAGGTCTCTTGCAGCATCAGAACTGCATCTTCTGATCTCTGTCGTTTCCATTCAGAGGAAACGCAGCAGCAAAGAGACCTGACACAGCGAGTTCTGCAATCAGGGCTGACAAAGGCAAGGTGTTGTGTGGCAGAAAAATGAAACCCAAGAATGCTCTGCACACAATAAAATCATCACCTTTACTTTGAGAAACGGTAACAGTAAACAAGACAACACAGAAGTAAAAATAAAGGGCAGCGTAAAACAGCACAGCTTGCCAATGCTTGTACTTGTATACACACAGTAAGCAAGGCCCTGAGTATCACAAAGCTGGAACAGACGTTTTAGGCACTAACACTTCGGAAAATACACAGTATGCAGGACAGCATTTATCTGTTAAGGCTACAGCATCTCATCTTCCACAAATAGGGGGACATCTGTTTTACTGTCTCCTTTGGATAGCAGAAATCAAATACGTCTAATTTCAAAATGACAGTCCTTAAATTAACAGCTTACGAAGCAGAGCTGCAGGTGGATAATGCAGTGCCTGTTCCAATAGCAGGGGTGAGGTACTCGGGTGGGACTTGGAGGTGATCCATCTGAATCCCTGTAACGCCTCCTTGGCATTCAGGGAGTAACCATGGGGCTGATCTCGTGGTGGCAATTAGCAAACGCAGCTCTGTGCCTCAGAGGGCCATTTACAGAAGTGTTCCATAGCCATGCAGTGTATCTTCAAGTGTAGGATTTGTTGGTTCTTTCTCAGCAGCAGAAGCAGCCTAACCTAAGTCAGCATCACTACTACCCTGGACTTCACAGTTTTACATTGAACAACACTGAGCACTCGCTGCAGATATTGCCAGCACACTCAGCAGCTGCTGTGTGTTTGGTAACAAGGTGTTTCTATGACATACCCACAAGTAGCTGAGCCACAGAAGTGTTTCGGTGAGGGTTGCCTATGGAAAGAGACATGATACAGCAAACAAAAGGCATTTAAAGTATAAAATATGTACAAAGCAATGCTTTCTGGTGAGAGGACTAACTGCTTCCATTGGGTACTTTGTGTTTGATGTGCCAGAATCACAGGATGGCCTGGGTTGCAAAGGCCCACAGTGCTCACCCAGCCCCAACCCCCTGCTGTGTGCAAGTCGCCAACCAGCAGCCCAGGCTGCCCAGAGCCACATCCAGCCTGGCCTTGGATGCCTGCAGGGATGGGGCACCCACAGCCTCCTTGGGCACTTTTGTCACTGGCAAAATTTAATTTGACAAATCTTGTCGAAGGTGGAAATCTGTTTTTTATTTGCTGTATTGTTGGAGGGGGGTGGGGGAACAAGGGAGTGAGAGGAGCAAAGCTTATCATTTCATGCCTCCCTGAGCACTGTACTCAGATCAGCTTTAGAAAAGTTATTTTCCATTAGTTTCCATTAGTTTGTTAGCTTCCACGTTGATGCTGGCACTTCCAGCAGGGTCTGTGGGGGTGGCATTGCCCCAGAAGAACCCCTTAAACCCTCCTAACCTGTTAGCACTGCACGCACCAGCGCTGGGCATCACGCTGTGTGTTGCAGCTGGAGAACACAGAGCTCCCTACGAAGCATCACTCTGGTAATTGATAAATAACTGGTGACAGGCTTCATTACATTTTGTATAAAAAGATACTAATTAAGTCCTGCATTATCAGGTAAGGGGAGACATTAAGGAGGGATTTCTGAGAGCAATGCCATTTGCTAACCTAATGCTAAAGTGTCAGGTGCTGTAACTGCAAGTGCAGGAGCTGCCCTAAGAATATGGCTGAAGGAAACAAGCTGTGATGTGGGAAGTCAGAAATCAGGAAGGGACTGTCACAGTGAGGGTGGTCAGGGGCTGGGACAGGGCCTGGAGAGGTGGGGGGCAGCCCAGCTGGAAGGGATGCCCTGAGCGACCGCACGGGGCTCAGTGCTGCTGTGCCAGAGGGCATTTCTGGCTGAGGTGGTTCTGCAGGGCCTGAACCTTGATGGCACTGCTGGGAGATGTGGGGAGCAGCCAACAGGTGGCTTCAGTGGCAGCACTGCAGCGTTCTGCAAAGACTAAAGGAAAAAGTGCTCAGAAAACCTTTCTGAAAGAACTGAGAGTGAGCACTTTCTATTTAGCAGTGCTAAGTGTGGTCATGGGGCTGCTGTGTTTGTCAATGAGGTGAACTGTAACTTTTCCCCTCAAATTTCAGTGAGCATTAGTGCTGTTCTGCCTTTCTGGTCTCTTCATGAGGTTCAAGTTACTTTGGTTGAATGATGCTTTTTGAGGTAAGCACTGAGAGCCTCTGCTGCACAAGAGATGGGAGCAGAACCGCTCAGCGCTGGCTGGGCCTCGCTCCTTGCTCTGGTGCCAGTGGCCTAAATCTGAGCAGTCTCTTTAGAAATGAAGAGCTGGTGTTTGTATTTCAGGAGGTGGGCTCGGTGTTGTGCTGTGTCCTGCTGGCAGCGGCTGCAGCTGGTGCTGGGGATCTGCCCTAGGGATGGGATGGGGGAGGGCTCTGTCTCCCTTATCTGATAGAGGAAAAAATAAATAAGGTGAACTCCTCTTTGTAGTGCTAAAAATCTCTGTGATGATTGGTTAGAAACTGTAGAAGTTGACATAGGAAATGATGTCGGTGCCAGGCGTTACCTCCGTGTGCTCACTGAGCTGCAGGGGTTGTGCTGCGCTGACAGCCGCCGCTCTGCCACTCCTGGGGTCTCACAGCCAGTCCTGCCCTTCCAGTGGTGGGATTGTGCCAGCAGGTCAGGACTGGCTCTGGGGGGGGCTGAGCACCAGGAGCAGGAGGCTATGGCCTCTGCAGGAACCAGATCTCGTTGTGTCTGTTGGCAGCAGCGGGGTTTGTGTACCCGGCGATGATGAACGTGTCCTGCAGGCACAGCTCGGGGCTCTCCAGGATTTCCGCCAGCAGGTTTATTTCTCTCATGATTGAGTCTTCGTTGGTGATTCCTCTGAAGCTCCTGTAACAAGCAACTTCATATCAGGTTCTTTTCTAACATCTGCATCTTTTCCAGAGCCTGGAAGCGTCACTTTCTCTGCTAAGCTATTTGGTCGTGATTCACAAGTGACACTGACTGTGGCTGACCTCAGGCAACAGTTTTTCTTAACTCGGTATATTCAGTGATAGCTGGATGGTTTGTCCCAGCTACACAAATGCTCTGTTCTGAGCAGCAGTTACACCCTGTATTTACACGCGTCGCTCTCCCAGGTAAGTTGGTAACAGTTATTTGCTGAGTGCCCTCGTTTCACACAGCAGGCAGCTTTTAGAAAGTCACGTTTGAAGTTTGTTAGCTTTAAGAATTTGGTTTGAAAAACGAAAAGGTTTCTTACCTACTATAAACAATAGTAGAAGGCCATTCTTCAATGATGATGTCGGAGTCAAAAGGATGAGGTGGCTGATCCTGCAGCACCTCAGGCAGGTAGTATGCCACCGTCACCGCCTGCCTCATCTCCGACTGAGACTCGTTGGTGTGGACGATGGTCACAATGGGGATGGTTATCCCCAGGTACAGCCCTGAGGAGACACAGATGGCTTTTAGGAAGTGCAGAAGGATGTCTGTGTGCTGTACCTGGCTTGTGAGCTCATAGCGAGCAACAGAAAGGGAGCAGTGCTGAGAAGAAAGGTTTCCATTGTCCAAAGAAATTCAGTGTGATATTTCAGAAAGTGGGTTTCTGTATTCCAGATTGGAAGAGGCACTGAATTAAACCTTGTAATTTGTGTGTGGCTGTGTGTATGTATACACACAGAACCTCAATTTGCAAATACATTTGCACATCTGTCTAAAACGCAGTAATCAGTGAGCTTTCCTATCTTCATGTATGATTTGACTGAACTCCTTTCCCCCATTTCGAGATGGCTGTGTTTACCTTGCATACTGCTCTTGTGTCATGTTTTGAGCGTTTGGGAACAAAGTGTAGGCAGGACGGGGTCTGCACTGTGAGCTCTTGTAGGGTTTGCTGCTGATAAACACGGTGCTTCATCTGTGTGGTGCTGCAGTAAGTGAAGTTTGTAGCTATGAGGGTGCACATAGCAGTGATGATTGGGAGTGAGGAGTTTGCTTCTCTGTGCAGACTGAAAACAGCACTGTACTGTTCTGTTTTTTAAAGTTATTTAAGCACTGACAGGATGGGGAGAGGGGAAAGTACCTGATTAAGGACAAACTTATGAGAGCAGTGGTTTTAGTTTCTTGGAAAGAAAATGGAGGATTGACTTGACATGGCAGAACAAAGCATTGGAGGCTGCAGTACTTCCTAATGGAGGGTGGGAAAATGAACATCAAGGGCATGGTGCATTTGCCACCCTTGAAAGTTCTTGAGTTAAAACTGGATTATGCTTTTGGAAAATATGCTTCAACTGCACACGTTTCATGTCATGCACAATTTGAGCATCATGAGCTCCAGCAGGGCAGGCATCGCGTTCTGCCTCTTTAGCATTAAACTGTGAGCAGGCAGTGCCACTTCTGCTGTGAAAGCTACACCATGACATCCTGCAGCAGAGGCCCTGGGCCCGGCTGGCAGCATACAGAACCAGGCAGCATCGGTGCCACACAGCCTTGGAGTGGTGGCCTCCTACAGGTGCTCTCTAACAGCAGGTGCGTTGAAGGAGCTGCCTGGTTCATGTTGTGCTGGAAAGGCTGCGTGGCACGAAAATGTCAATTGATGTGGGGTGGTCTGCTTGGGACGAGGAAAATAAAAATATCCATCTAAGTGGGAGGAGCCAATGCAGACATGTGCTGCTTTTACTCCAATGTGGAATTGTGGAACCAATTACCTGAGGAGTTCTGCTCGCAGATGTACCTCATGAGCTTCATGAAGCCCAGGCAGATGCTCTGCTCGTACTGCTTCTCCTTCATCTTGATGCAGGCCCACTTGGCCTTCCCATACTGCCGCTTTTCGTACAGCAGGTCTCCGAGCTGCAAGCACAGGAGGATCATTGCTTTGTATTTGAAGTTTGCCAATTTAAAAACCCACAAGCAAACAGAAGCCATGAAAAGTCATCCATTATTCAGTAGCTTGACTATAATATAAAGAAATGCTGTTCCTTAGAGAATAGCAAGCACAAGGAATGGTTGGAAGGGTTGGTGCAGGCTGTGCCAGCTGCAGAGCTCACACACAGTGTGCTCTGAGGCCCCGGCTGGCACGCAGCAGGTAGGCTCTCAAAACCAGCACAGTGTTTGCATCTCGCCTGAGAGCAGGAAGGGCTGCATCTTTTTCTGCTGTCACTGAAATGGTCTTGGAAGGGACATGTAAACTTCAGTCCTTCCTCGTATCGGCCAGGAAGGGATGTAGCAATGACTGTGGACAGGGAGCTCTTGGCAGACTCACAGGTGGCTCTTCTTTAAAGTTTATTTATGACAGCAGTACTCAGACATTGCTTTGAGCATTGCATAGCAGTGCAAATGCAAAGTGTAAGTTGTAAGGTTAGTGTAAAATGCAAGCTGTAATGGGAGCCCTGAGCAGGTTAAATGAAATGCAGCCAAGTGGTGGTATTTATAAATTTGAATTATATGGGTCTGTTTAAAGTAAACGTGGCAGGAAATCTTCATACGTGATTAGGAAAGGTTTGTTGATTTGTCATTTGCCCAACTTGCTGGGCATCACTTTGAAGGTTATATTAGATAAGAGGTGGCTGTGGGGATATGGATTTGCAAGTTGATATTCTCTTTGGTAATGACCCATGATACAGAACTCCCAACTTTTGTTTCCAACTCCAGTCTCTGCTGAGCACCCTTTGCTGGTGTTTAATTACCGTGACTGTGAAGAAATACCACGATTAAGGTTTAAATACCATGATTGTAAAGAAGCAAGTGCATTATTTTAGATGGAGGAAATGCTGGGTTTGTTTCAAGTCTCAAAATAGGAGATTTTTTTTGTTAAATTAATTCTAAAAAGTCACAAGGACTGCAATACCTCTCTGTGTTCTGACATCCCTGCTGATTTCCAGCTAATAACAATAGGAAAGTTTGCCCATGCTTGAAAAAATGGGGACAGGTTACAAATGAAATGCAGTTATCTGAATGTAACACTTTGCACTTACAATGCCAAAAATCCTCAGTAGGGAACTTCAGAAAGGAACACAGCTTTAAAATCTCAGTTTGGATGCTGCCAAGTCTGTTACAAAGGGAGCTGGGAGGGCTGGGTACCTTTTCTTTGCGCTGGATGAGGGTGAATGGGATGCTCTGCCTCTCCTGGGGGCTGTTGTTGCGGGTCAGCTGTTGGATGGGCTCTGCCATGTCTGCAACAAAATACAGCATTCCCAGTTTTAGATGCAAACATTTCACATTGCTTTCTATCAGTTGAATGGGAGCAGACTCAGTGCTTTCGTATCACCAGGTGCAGTCAGCAGCTTTGGTCTGTGTGCTGCACGTTACGGCTGTGTCTCCTGGGGTTTGGCAGTGCCCACTTGGCTCTGTGTGGGTGCTGCCAACCTGGCAAATCCTTCAGTGCTGGATGCGTTCACATGAAAAAGTAAATGGTGTCAGCTGCTCTTGTTTGCAAATACAAGGCACCTGTAATGCAAGCCCTGCTGATAAGGCTGCACAGCTGGGAGGGTTTGGATGCTGAGGCACAGGGTGTCCAGAGAGGTGCTGGTGTCCCAGCCCAGAGACTGCTGAGGTGAGGGATGGGCTGTGAGCACTGATGGAGCTGTGGGTGTCCCTGTGCATCGCGGGCAGTGGGACCAGAGGGCCTTGAAGGGCCCCTTCCAACTCAAACCATTCTGTTCTGTACATCAGCGGAGAGCACCAAGGTGTACAGTGGGAGTCAAGGATGCTGAGAGCAGCCCATGGGCCAGGTGAAGTGGGCAGGTGGGATGGGAGTGCCTTGCTCCCATCACAGCTGTGATCAGGATGCAGTGATGGAGAACAGGCAGCAGACAGAAGTTAGCATAGAAAATTCTGACTGCATACATAAAGAAAAGCACAGTGCCTGTGATCAAGCCCGGGTCCTGGGTACGTTAAGGAACCCCTGCCTCTGGGAAACTGCAGAGATGGATGACTCTTAATGTAAGATGTTCATTTCTTTAACAGCACCATAACTACAGATAAGTGTCCTGTTACATTAAAGGAATAAGAGATGAGCAAAACTGAAATTCCTCAGTGCATGCTTCACTGGAGAAATGCATCTTCTGTTTAACAAAGGAACTAGAATAGAACTTTTGTGTATGTGTGTTAATTTGAGGCTGCTTCTTTTTGGTGTGTAATAGTTCTATCATAGAATCATTCAGGTTGGAAAAGACCACTAAGATCATCAAATCCACCCAGCAGCCCCCCCCCTGTGCCCACTGTCTGTGGTTGGATGCTGAGGATCAGGTGCAGGCTCTGAGAGGCCTGGAAGGGGCAGAGGGCTGGAAGCCAGCAGTGATGTGGGTGTTCCAGCAAAGTAAAGCATAACAGCAAGGTGGGAGTAGAGCAAAGCAGCTGTATTAATCATTATATTCCCAGCTAAGCTCACACGGTTAGTATCTATATCACATGTGAAATACCAGCACATCCTTGTGCTTCTGTTCCCCTGTGGTTTTGCAGTTTAAATATGGCTGGGGTGAACGTATTTGTGTTCACCTCTGGCTGCAGTTGGTAAACAGGCTTTGGCCAACCCTCACAGGCAGCTTCAGCAGCTCTGGCTGCAGGGCTGTGCCTGGCAATGCAGAGCCTTCCTGCCAAAGGAGCTGCTCCCTTGTTTCTCCAAGCTGGGGTAACACAAGCATTGGTGCACTTGGGTAGGGGTTAAGAAACTTGTTTTTTCTGTACAGTGTTTGAAAACGTGTTTGTGAGTTTCTGCCATACGTCCCCATCAGACACGGGTGTGCAAAGGACTGGAAGTTTCAACTGAATCCCTTTCCTGTGTTCCCAGTGCCTTCAGCAGGGAGGCAGGGTGCTGGGGGCACACAGCTGCAGAGAGGAGGGGGTTGAAGTGCAGAGGAATCAACTGGGGCTGTGTCACTCAGTAGATCTGGAGCTGAGCTGGGAATCAAACCTGCATCTCCTGGCACTCAGTGCGGGGCTCTACTGCTGTTTGGAGCAGGAAAGATGCTATTAATTAGGGGCAGAAAGATACACTTCGGCTTATTTTAAACCTGTTTTTGTAAATGTCATTGGGAAATAAATTTAAAATGCGAGTAATGACATTTAAAATTGATCTCCTTGGATGCTGAGGGAAAAAATAGCACGTTAGGCTTCAGCTCTGGATTTGTAGAGTGGTGAATTAGAAGATATTTTAGGGCCCTGGAAACCTTAACTCTATTTCTGATTCTTTCACTGATAAATGTGATCAGATTCTTTTCTGCATGTTAACACATGGGATAACAGTTAAAGTGATGGAAGTCCCTTCAGTTTTACTCTTCAGTCCACAAATCCGTGCCCACCAGCACAGCAGCAAGATGTGCGCTGTAACACAGCCCTGCACAGCTCTCAGCTTGCATGGCTCAAAGCAAGGGAGTTGTTTCATGTACAAATGCTCAGTCCAGGCTTGGGAACCTGAATCCTGGTGTGAAAAAATGAGGTGAGATGATAACGAGTTGTAGCAGTGCACCTGGGTGAAGGCTTGGTTTAATTGTATTTCAAAATTGTGAGTTAGGGTTATGAAATAATTGTATCCCAACCTATGGATGGGTATTGTGAAAGAGGCTCATCTTTACAAAGGGGTTTCTGTAGATGATGCACACTTGACAGCAGCCTCTTCCTTCCATCCTTCCCCCCATGGTTCCTTCCCTGCATGCCCAGCAGCCACCATACCCACACAGATGTGCTACTGCCCACGTGACGTAACCTCAGCGTGGGGAGTGCACTGGAACTGATGGAAAATCAGCATCTGTGCAAGTCAATATCTGAAGCTTGATCTGGAGCCAGGGTGCTCAATTCAGAACATGCTGCTTTGTATGCTGCGTATCTTTAGATAGCCTAACGCTATAGCAAGTGGATGTTTTCCATGCTTAACAGCTCTCTTGTTAATCTTGTGTTGAAGTTACAATTGAGAAATGGGAAGGAACTGCTGCAGCATGTTTTCTGCTTCTGCTGGGAGTAGATAACATGCAGTTCTCAAGCCATGAAAGCTGTATTGCATCATCCTACACCTGTACCTTCCTTTTGGCTGCAAGGTTTGGCACAGGCTGATCAGTCACACTGCAGGATTACTGTGCTCTTGCCAGCAGCGACAAATCGATACATCAGTCCTACCAGCGTGGTGTTCAAATCCCACAATGCCTGATGTTTGTAGGAGGGCGATGCTGCTCCATAACCCTTACGAGGTACCGACAAAAGCTACAAGCAAGGTATCTTTCTGCAAGGCATGCTGTCACCGTGCAGCAAGGTGCCAAGCTTGCAGCAGCCCAGAACTACGGACACAGGAGCAGTTTTGCTCTTATTTCACAGACTTTACCACTAGGCTACAGCGAGCATATGCTCTGCTGTTAAGATTGCAGTGCCCTGGCTGCACAGCTACCACTGCGGCAGCAAATAAATCCCCCATTTTTGTGCACTGTGGCATCAGCTGCTCGCATGGAGCAGGGGGTTTGTCTTCACAGACTCATCCATGTTTCCTCTGGGATTCCTGAGGCTGGGGGTGCTCTACCTGACCGCATGCTACCCTGGGGGATAACAGCTCCCCTGTACTTAGAAGGGAGCCTGCAAGCTGATCTGACAAGCTCTTTCTGCTAGGTAAGGTGACAGCCCCAGGCAGGACCTGAAGGAAGCCCTCTCCTGATTTTTGTAACACCTGCTTCGCATTATGAAGCAAACCTTTTTACTATTTTACTGCTGTAGTAACCAAAATGTGGCAACTCCAATGTGTGTGATATGAAATAGATATGAAATACTACTTCGACACATGCACTACTTTTGACTTTTTATAAGGGCAGGTAGCAACAAAACAAGGGGAAATGGCTTTAAACTGGAAGAGGGCAGATTTAGACCAGATATCAGGAAGGAATTAATTACTGTGAGGGTGGTGAGACACTGGCACAGGTTGCCTGGTGAGGCCGTGGGTGCCCCTCCTTGGAAGCACTGAAGGCTGGATGGGGCTGTGAGCAGCCTGGGCTACGGGAGGTGTCCCTGCCTGCAGTGAGATGACCTTGAAGGTCCCTTCCAATCAAACCATCCTATGATTCTCTGAACTTGATATCCTAAGAACCCCACAGTGAGTACTGGGGCCAGGGCTGCCCTGCTGGTGCTGTGCATTCACAGTTCTCAGCCAGGCTCGAGGCGTTCTGGTACCCGAGGAGCCATCAGGTCTCCTTAAGGCATCAGAAAGGTAACATGGAATTTCTGGGAATGACTTGAAAAGGAAGGAAGAAAGCAAGCTTGTTGTGCTGGCGTAAAGGAGCGTCAGTGAGGGCGGGTCCACGTCAGCAGTACCTAAGGAGCCTCTTTGGGGCTTGCTGCCTCCCCCTCTTTGAAGGCTGCTTGGCAGCCCGGCGGCAGCGCCGAGGATCCCCGCTCGGCTTTACAGGGCAGAAGGCAGCTGTGGTTACGGAGCCGCGCTATTTGCTACGGCTTCTCTGATTTTTCCGTTCTCGACGTGGAAAACACAGAGCTTTTCACTGGGGCGGACCTGGCAGGCTTGTTGTCGAAAAGCAGATGTAAGCCTTTCGTTTACTTAAAGCCGCAACTGAACGGCTGCTTACATATAAGAACAGCCGAGCGACCTCTCGGCTCGCCGCTCCGGTTTAGGAACGCCGCCCCAGCACGGAATCCCTGGCGTCGGCCCTTCCAGCCGAGCTCTTCTACGGTTCCGTCGTTCGGGGGCAGCCGGTTTAACTTCTAACGAGGGCTGTCAGCCCCCGGCGGCTCCGACCCGCAGCTCGGAGGGCGCACGCCGGCAGCCCCGTCCCCCCGCCCGTCCCCCCGCCGTCTTACCGCGCGGCACGTCCACCTGGTGCCCCCTGCCCACGCTCTGCCAGTAGTTGAGCAGCCGCTCCTGCTCCTCGTCGTCCATGCGCTCGGCCCCCTCCTCCTCCAGGCTGCTGCCGTGGCTGTGATACGCCGAGTCCGGGCTCTCCTCCTCCGCCACGCCGTCCAGCTCCTCCAGCGTGATGGCCGCCGGGCCGCCCGGCTCCGCGCCGCTCATGCGGCAGCCGCCCGTCTCCATCGTGCCGGCCGTGCCGTGCTGTGCGCGGAGCCGCCTTATGAAGGGCTCGGAGGGGGCGGGAGCGGGGGGCGGGCACGGGGACGGCAGGTGTGCGTGTGTGTGTGTGTGTGTATGTATGTATGTATGTGTGCACACACACCTGTGTGCAGCTGCCTTTCTGCCCTGCCCGCTGCTGCCAGCTCCCAGCGGTGCCGCTGGCAGGGTGTTTGCATTTCGTGTGCTTTGAGGTATTCGCCTTCCTAGCTCCACTCCTTTCCTTTCCCATCTCCCTTTCCTTGCTTCTTTCTTTTTCCCAGCTCCTTCCCCTTCCACTCCGTTTCTTTTTGCTTCTCTCCTTTCACAGCTCTTCTCCATTTCCAGCTCCTTTCTCTCTCCTGCCTGCTTTCCTTTCCCTCCCCAACTCCTTTCCTTTCCCTTCCCAACTCCTTTCCTTTCCCTTCCCAACTCCTTTCCTTTCCCTTCCCAACTCCTTTCCTTTCCCTCCCCAACTCCTTTCCTTTCCCTCCCCAACTCCTTTCCTTTCCCTCCCCAACTCCTTTCCTTTCCCTGCTGCCTTTCTTTTCCTGGCATATCCATCATTTTTTTTCAGGAGTCCCTGCAGTGTTAATGGAAGCTGACCGCACACACAAAACCTGGGAGTCGCTTTGTGCTTGAATATCCAGCTTTGGGATCTGACAGCTACATCACACTGTGAAAAGGAAAGGCACACAGCTGCCCAGAATGTGGAGGGCTGTCCCAGAGCTGGACCTGACTGTGGGCTGTGCGGAGCGTGCAGCTCTGCTGGTAGCTGCCCATCCTTGGTTCCCAACGCTAATGAGAGATGAGTTGCACTCCCTTTGTCTCAGGCAGGAAAGGGAAGCCATAGGCCTTTCACTTCTCTTTAGGGAAAGGGATCTTTCCCACACGCTGCTGAGATGCCTATGGGAGAAGGAGAACATGGGTTGGGGATGCAGCTGTTATCTGTGAGATGTGACACTTAATTCTCCTTCCCAGGCTCCGTTACCTGGTCCAACAAAGTATGAATTGCCTTGTGAGCAGGAGTTTGCTGGATGCAATGGCACAGAACGGACTGAAATCAGTTCTGTGGTGTGTTCCTTCTGCCAGCCAAAGGCGGCCAGCCGAGGTAGGTTGTCTGCTTGACAGCCTTGCTTGGTGATCTGATTTCATGGTCATCTCCTGATGTGCAGAATCACGGGATTCACGGAGCTCCTGCTGGCAGGAGCTGAGCTGTGGGAGTTACCAGACTTCGTTCATCAAGGTGTTCCTATGTGGGGCAGCTGCTTGGCTGCAGGTGGATATCGTGAAACAAGTCGCTGTGTGAATCCATCCACATCACAGGTAACGCCTTGAACAGTGCTTCAGTGCAGTACCAGCACCAGCTTCACTTGTGAGGACTGGGAATTTCTGCATGGTTGGGCAACTTGAATTACTGCAACTTAACCGTGGCACCTCAGGTGGCTCCCAGCTGGTCGGTGCTCTGGAGATGGGCTGACTTCTGGGCCCAGCGTGCGGAGGCTCCTCCTCAGCCCACCCTGCAGAAATCATTCTGATGCTCTGTAACAGAAATCTGTTCCAACCCTTGCTGTGGCATCGTTTGGAGGGTAAGTGGCTGCTCCAAGGGAGAGGCCAGTAGGAATTTAAGATCCTCCTTCAAAGATCTGCTCTTTGTTTATTTCACTGGATTTTATTTTGTGATGTGCCTGGTGATTCTGTGCAAGAGGCTGCCTGACAGAGTGCTGAAGATGTGCCACGGTCTGTGTCTGGTGCTGTTACAGCACAGGACTATTCCTAGAGCTGAACAAAGCTGATTATTTTTTTCCTGCAATTTACTGATGTTGTGTGTAGCTGCTGGGTCTTGGTGGTTTTGTTAGGGCTGCATTCCTGGTGTTTTCCTAAGGGTTATTTCTCTGTGTATACAAGAAGTATAAATATTCAGCCTTGCAGATGGAGGATACAGTTATTTCTGTTATGTGCAAAGTGATGACATTTACTGAGCTACAGATCTGTATAGAAATACTGTTTCTTTTTATAACTTCTCAAGTAACAGAGGAAAATATTCTCAGTGAAATTAATTGAAAAGTACAAACTCAGGGCCTTTTTTATAACTGCTAAGAAGTGAAATGCACTGTAATAGAAGATTGTGCCAGCCGTGTGCACTTGCAGTCTGGAAGCCAACTGCACTCTGGGCTGCACCAACAGAGGGGCTGTCCTCTGCTCTGCTCTTGAGTGGCCCCACCTGCAGTGCTGCATCCAGACCTGGGCCCAGCACAGAGAGATGTGGGGCTGCTGGGGTGTCCAGAGGGTGCTCAGAGGTTGGAGCACCTCTCCTATGGGGAAAGGCTGAGGGCTGGGGGTGTTCAGCCTGGAGAGGAGAAGGCTCTGGGGAGACCCCATTGCGGCCTTCCAGTATTAAAAGGGAGACTAAAAGGAAAGAAGTCAACTTTTTACATGGGCAGACAGTGCTAGGACAAAGAGGAACGGTTTTAAACTAAAGGAAGGGAGATTGAGACTAGATGTCAGTGTAGGTTTTCACTGAGAGGATGGTAAGGAGCTGGCACAGGCTGCCCAGAGGGGCTGTGCTGCCCCAACCCTGGAGGTGCTCAAGGCCAGGGTGGATGGGCCCTGGGCAATGTGATCTGGAACTTGACCTGATGGCTGGCAATGCTGTGCACGGCAGTGGGGTTGGAGCTCGATGATCCCTGAGGTCCCTTCCAACCCGAATCGTTCTGTGATTTTATGAATTAGCGTCAATGTGACAAAGAAACTTTGAGAGGAATAAAGATGCTTTACCTGTTGATTGGTACTGGTTTTGGAGAATTAGAAGATCATCTTAAAAACACCGCTCCCTTCTGTGTCCCTGTTTCTGTATTTCTGCTTTGAGGAGATAGGCATACGTCAGCACAAAGCTGACATGTAACAGCACTCTTCTCGCTTACGGTTGGAGTTTACTTGTCGTTGGTCACAGCTCTGAGATACGCAGGGAGAGTAACTCAACCTGAGCACCAGCTCCTGTGCCTTCCTCAGCCATCTTCTGTTGCAACCCCACACCTTTTCATGTTAATAACTGTCCTTCTCTTTGTCGACATGCTGTACTTATGACCTGAGAGGTTTCCCCAGACATGCCCACAAGCTGTTCTCCTGTGCACAAGCAGTTCAGGGTTCTCTGCAGCTGGTGAGCAGTGTGTGAGCTGCCCATCCCCCTGTGTCTCCCCCCGTGGGGCTCTGTGCTGCTGGCGTCCCTGGGCTCTCGCACTTGAAGCCGAGTTACAGTTTGCAGAGGTGGTGCACAGTTCCTGCTGGAACTTTTAGGTGATGCTAGGCTTACTCCTCCCAAGGCAGCACACTTTGTTAAACTGTGTTAAACTTTTAGGAACTTTGTTCCTAAAACAAAGCAATGAATGCTCCAGATCTCCAGCAGTTTCCTGGATCTATTGGAAGACCCCTGTTGCCTTCACGCCTTCCTACAAAATCACTCCGGCAGCATGGTACAACCAGAACCCTTCCCTGAAGACCTGTGACAAATACACTGCTGAGCTTTCCAGCTGTGAACTGTGGGTCTGGACCTGGGAAAAGCCTCCTCTTTCCTCCTTTTCTTTCTTCACTCTGTTGAAAAGTTGTTACTCCAGAGCTGAGCGTTGAGCAGTGCAATGTTCACGTGGGGCACAGCAAACCCAGAGGAGTGCTGTGAAGCCGCCTGGCCCCGTGTCCTAATAGGCCACGTGCAGATGGAGGACACGCTGATGTTCCCACACGGGAAAGGTGTGATTTAGCTCTCCATCACACCATGCAGCCTCGTATCTTTGCATATAGGTTCTGTGTTTGGCATGGCTGGAGCTGGGAAGGTTCTTGTTCTGCCAAAACCTTTGTGTTCTCGGCACTTTTAGTGCAGCGTGGGTAACTTCACTGGCTGCCTTGTATATACTGGTAGTAAATCTGTCAGCTGTTGTAATTGCATTTAGCTAGCTAGAAAAAGTCATTAGTCCTAGCAAGAAATTCATCCAAATGAGTGTAATGTAACATGTCAATGTTTTGGAAAGGTTCAGGAGGCCTAATCCAGAAGTATTATCTTTTCAATTAAAAGTAAAGGTAGGGAGACCAGATAAAAGCAATCACTCTGAGTAGTGCTTGTTTCTGTATCTCCTCTAAGTAGGTTATGTTTACTGTTCCTGTTAGTTTTGAAGCTCCAGGTGCCTGGATCCTGCTGTCTTTTGTAATAGTCTTCCTTGGTTTGTTTTGCAGAAGATGATTAAATCGGACACTGTGCAAACAGTGCCAGTATGATTTTTTTGCATGTTATAAACCAGGTCAAGAGAGGAAACATAAAAATACAAGTAATTGGAAATTAAAAAACAAAAAAATTATGCAACAAGCGTAGGAAATAACAAACCAGCGCAGAGATATTATACTCATGTGGGCTTTAATTTTTATTTGAGCATTAATTTCTTAACTAAATAAATATTTTTGTGTTCAGAGACTGACCCCATTTTCACTACTTGAAACCAAAGTTTGATCCTAAGCATCTCCAGTGTTTTCATCACTGAACTGCTTGGGGTTTGATGGAAGCAAAAAGTGCTGTGCCAGTGGTATCCCATTAAAAAAGGAGCAGTTTAGGCTCCTGGGTGGCTCTGTGTGTGTGTATGTATGTATATGTGTGTGTATGTTTAAATATTCTATAGTCTATCTTTCTGATGGAAAGGGACCTTGGTGTACTGATGGACAGTGGGCTGAACATGAGGCAGCAGTGTGCCCAGCTGGCCATGAAGACCAATGGCGTCCTGACTTGGATCAGGAATGGTGTGGTGAGCAGGACCAGGGAAGTCATCCTGTCCCTGTGCTCAGCATTGGTGAGGCCTCACCTCGAGTGCTGTGTTCAGTTTTGGGCACCTGAGTACAGAGGGGACACGGAGGTGCTGGAGCAGGGCCAGAGAAGGGCAGCAAGGCGGGGGAAGGGCTTGGAGAATATGGCCTGTGAGGGGAGACTGAAGGAACTGGGGCTGGTTGGTGTGGGGAAAAGGAGGCTGAGGGCAGACCTTACTGCTCTCTGCCAGGGTCTGAGAGGTGATGGCAGCACAGCGGGGTTGGTCTCTTCTCACTGGTGACAGGCGGAGGGAAAATGGCCTCAAGTTGCACCAGGGGAGGTTTGGGTTGGGCGTCAGGAAGCACTTCTTTACAGAAAGGGCTGTTGAGCACTGCAATGGGCTGCCCAGGGAGGTGGTTGAGTCACCAGCCCTGGGTGGTTAAAATCCATCTGGATGTGGTGCTCAGGGCCGTGATTTAGCGGAGGGCTGTTAGAGTTGGGGCAGGATGTTGGGTTGTGGTTGGACTTGATGATCCTTAAGGTCTTTTCCAACCTGAGCAATTCCATGATTGTATGCTGTTCCTGTCTGAAGGCCCAGGGCAGCCTGAGGTGTGTCGGTGTTCGGAATTTAGGCTGTGTTTCTATTATTTCTCGGCAGCCTTTATCTGTTGTAATCCGCTTAGCTGCCGACTGCAGAGAGTTGGTTTTGAAAGAGCCGTGGGCCCACAGCCAGCAGCATGGAAATTCCCCAGCGCGTTGTTTTCTCAGTTCAGCTTCTGCTTTCACCATTTTTCCTTTGCCCGATCAACGTCCTCTGTGTGCTTTTTGTTTCTTTGGGGATTAATACTGCTGGAGTTGTGGTGGCAATCATTGCCTCTCCCTTGTCTCAGGATTTACCTCTTCGTGCCATGCAGGCACCATACACAGAGCAAGAAGCTGGGGCAGCACCAAACTATGAAAACACCAGAGCAGCAGAGAGCAGTTAAAGTAAATGCTGCTGCTTGACAGTGTATGGATAGTGCGGATATTAATAATATTTGTGCAACTTAATTTGTGAAAACCCAGCGTGGAATGCATGCGGAGGACGAATGGAGCGTTGTTACTTAGTGTTCAAACATGCATCGCAGTTTTCAAATGGTTTTTGTTTTCATCTTAGGGTATTTCATCTTCAGAACCTGAGGACACGCTTCAGTCAGCATTGTGTGAAGCCTGAAAGCTGTCGTCGGTGGTTCAGTCAGCCTCGATTTGCACAGGCTGGGAGAAGCAGCACAGGGTTAGGGGCTGTTAGGCTGCAGGCTCAGTGCTGCGGATGGGCTGAGCTGGGGCAGGCTGCAGCAGGGCAGGGAAGCACCGCATGCAGGTGCACAGCTGTCGGGGGCTGCCTGCTGCCACGCAGCTCTGGGTGCCTTTGGACAGGCGTGTCGTCGTGCTGAAGTGCACAGAGGTGCTTTGGGTTCTGCTCGCCAAGTGGGCTGATGGATTGTAAGTCATTCCGTAGAACAAAGCTGATTACTCCAATTATTGCAGTTAGTGCTCCTGCAAAGCTAAGTCTGTATAAATAAAGAAATAAATAAATAAGTCCTGGCCGCACAAGGCTGAAAAACAAAGAGGAAAAACAAGATTACGGTGAATTAGTGCAGGTCAGCTCCCTTGTTTCACCAATGTGGAAAGCAGGTACATGTGGTGCGTGAAAATAAATTGCCTGCTGGCTGGGGGAAGCAGGACAGCCTGTGTTCTGGGCCAGCTGCCTTCTGCTCATCCCTTGCTGCTCACCTCTGCTCCCACCCCTGCCACGCACACCTCCAACCTGGGCTGGTCGTCTGCTGGTGCTGCTTTGGGCACTGGGGAGGAGGTTGGGGTTGGCAGCACATGGAGGAGCTGCCGTGGCGAGCACAGATCCTTAGGGACCTGCACTGTGGTAGTTCTGTGATGGTTGTGTCTGCTACAGTCACAAGTTACTTTGAAACCACCTGGTTTTGCAAAATTCAACATTTCAGCATTTACAAATTTCAACAGAAATTTCAACATGACTGGCATCCTATTGTACAAGAGATGTAAAAATAGAATGACTGAAGGAGGCCGAACATCTTTAACCTTCACACATCTTGGATACTTGTGTTTGCAGGTGCTAGAAACATTTGCTGGACGCCTGATCAAGATGGGGGTTTTAGCAAGGCGGGACATTCCCAGCCTCACCAAGTACCAGATAATTCTAGCGAGGGATCAGTACAGAAAAAACCCTTCTCCACAAAATGTGGTGAGTGTCATCATTTATTTCGTGCTATTAAGCACAAAAGTTAAACATATTAGTTAAACATTTACTATGTTAAAATAGTAAATAAAAAGCACCACTTCAGAGTTTATGAGGTTTTTTGACGTATTTAGATTTCCAGTGTAACGTTCTGTTTTTAGCTTTGGAATAAAACAGGCCTACTTGTTCCACTGTTCTTGATTCTGTTATGGAAGAGGATTGTTTTGAGAAATTGCATTGTAGTGCATGATGACCAAAGTTGCACTTTCCCCTCAGAATGACATTACTGCACCTCTTTCCTGTCAGTTGCCATGGGGTGCCCACGTCCTGTAACCTGCCTGCTGGAGGTGTGGGCAGGCAGGCGCTCGCTGTGCATCGCTTTGTTCTTTGGCTCTGTTGCTCAGATGCTCGTCTCGTATTTGCTGTAAGAATGGCAGTACGAGTCCTGCTGTTTGTCATCTCCCTAATTTAATGATGAGTCGGTTTTATTTTCACAGGGGATGCAGCAGGGCATAATTGAAGGAGATTTTGCGCTCTGTATCAGTTTATATCATGGTTATGAGTTGCTGCAGCAAATGGGAGCGCGATCGTTATTCATCTACCTTTGTGGAATTATGGATGGATCAAAAGGTGAGCTGTCTTCACAAGCATCCTTCCTTTTTTTCCCACTGCCCCTCAATTAATTTACCTCATCTGTCTTGCTAGCTTTGTACAAATCAATTAACGTAATGAGTGGGTTGCAAGTCTAATTGGTGTTTGTTTTTCCTTTGCCCCCAGAGGAATTGCATTAAGTCAGTGTTACAGATGGAGTAGACTTGGGAAAGCGTGTGTGTGTATGGCAGTGATCCTGAAAAAAAATAAGGCACAAAAAACAAACTAAGAGGCAGTAATACCTCAGGACAGACAGAGATAAAGTGCTAAACAATTTAAACCAAAACTGCTTGGTAAAGCAATTCCTCCAATATTGAGCTCCCACTGTAGCAGAAGTACTTAAAGTGCATGCATGATTCAAGCACCTTTGCCAGAAGATTATAAACGTGGGTACGTCATGCTAGAATTTCTGTCTCAACTGTGCAGGATCTCACAAAGGGAGATATGAAGCTGCAGCTGGTTTGGTGCTGACAGCTTTGCTGAGGGGAGAAATTTCCACCTGTCAGTGTCAAACTGCAGGTTGTGTCAGGGAGGGGATGGTTTCAGCCATGCAGAATGCCCTGGGATGAGGCTCTGTGGTCCCTTGCTCAGTTCTCATTTGCATGTGTGTCATCTGGCCGTGTAACTTGGGACAGCTTAGACAGCACTCTACCCAAAGCACTGCTCAATTAAACGGCACTGCTTTGTCCTGTGTCTGACCCAGGGGTGCACAGTGCATATCACGTACCACAGAATGTCTGTAGAATGTGTATTTATGGTATGTGTGTGCTAATGTATTTTCTTGTGAATTTTATCTTCTGACCTTTTTACAATTGATTTCAGATTGTTGTTCTCTGATGGCACAGAGCTCTTGTGCTGGGGAGCATCTCATGTGCTTCCTCAACTCTCAGACCCCTAAAATTCACGTCTGCTGTTAAAAGGCGACGGAGGGAAAATATTTTTAGTAACTAGTTTTTCTGTTCTGGGTTTGGTACATTTGCTTTCTGGTTTGAATAGAACAAAATTCTCTTCTGTGCTGTCAGAAAGGCACTCCAGAAACCTGGTGATTTGTTGGTTTGAGCTTTTAAACCAGGTTTCTTTATTGTCAGTTGGTTAAAAAACCCACAACATTTCTGGATGGCTTTCCTCCTGCTGAATGGTTGAGGCAGGAGCTTTCAGTTTACCCAGGGACCCCAGGCTTCTGTTCCTACAAGTAGTTTTCATCTTTCAGTTCCCCAGTGGCATTTTCCCTGAGAAAATACCGACTCTAAAGAATGTTTCTTGTATTTCCTCAGCTAACTTATGCCTTTTAGCTCTTGAAAGGAGTTCACTGCTTTGGAGAAGTTTATCTTTTGGACTTCGAAAGTGAGATTCGCTCTGGAGAATGAATGCTGAGGTGTTTTAACTTCTTTTACACAGGCTTAACTCGTACAAAGAATGAACTCGGTCGCAACGAGGACTTCATGAGGCTGTACCAGCAGCTGACAGACATGTTTTCAGACGTGTGTCAGACTTCAGCAGATGGAAATCTTCACAAGAGTAGAACAGGTTGGTGTTTTCCCTTTAGAGACAGGATATTTACTTTCTGTTTAACAGGAACACTCAGTATTTCTGCACGGTTTGTAGATGCAGGAAGCTCTGCGTTTTGATACACCTGGCTATAGTGCTCTTTATTTGAGATCACTTTCTCCAGACTCCTCCTGGTGTTTCCCATCTCTCAGTGGGTTTAGCTACCTTCTCATGAGTTCTGTGCGTTTGAAGTTTTTAATTTGATTTAAAATGAAAGGTTGAAATATTATTATTTGGCTGCATACACTGTGACTGTGACGTAATAACAGCATGCTTTAAAAAACTGGATTTAACAAACATGCTTCTGTAAGTAGCTCACTTCAGTTTTTGTGTAGGTGAATGCAGTGAGTGTAGGCATCAGGAGTCTGTGTGCCTGACTGGGGGTTGGAGCTTGATGATCCTTGAGGTCCCTTCCAACCCAAGCCATTCTGTGATTCTATGATATCTATGATAAGAACTGTAGCAGGAGAAAATGAACTTCACTGAATCTTTATAGTTGTGGCAGCTTCATTTGTATCTCTAATTGCTTTGTGTCTTTTTTCAGTGTCTGAAGATAAAAAGGAATTTATTTACAGTCATCCAAAATTAAAGAAATTGGAAGAAATAGTAATAGAGCACTTCAAGTCCCAGAAGATGGGAAGTTCTGGTAAGTACTGACAGCTCAAAGGAAAAGGAGTGAACAGTTGAAGGTGTTGACAAAAATGAACAGAAGAGCTCACTGATTTCATTTGTTCAGGTATTTCTCTTAGGCAGGGTGTTCTGGCGGGTACTGTGCTAAGTAAACCAATTTTGTATTGTGTAGAGTATTGTGCTCTAGATTGTGTTTCAATGCAAATTACCTGGTCTGTTGATGGATATTCATAAGAAATTTGATGAACTCTAATTGAGCATTGAAATGCAGTTGAAGTTCTTGAAGGGAGACAGCTTTGACCTTGCCACAATAGAAAAGATGTTGTTGTTGTCTTTCTGCTGAGACTTGTGCTCCAGAAGGTACCCCTATGTGTTTTAAAATAAAGTATTAAAAAGTGAAGTGTCTAGAAGGCACATTTTGTCTCTGTGTAGCATTAAGAATATGCTTTTGGTTAAAGGCACCTTGCTAAGAAACCCAATACAGGTGCAGGTCTTTCTGCCTTTGCTTTGAAGCAGTGCTTATCTTTGCCACTGAGCTGGGAAATACGACTGATTGTGATGGCAGAACATTCAGAAGCAACAGAATAAGAGAGCAAGGGAAGGTTTTGAACCTTCCTGCTGTCATGGGGTCCCTATCCTGTAGAGGCAGATGTAGCTTGGGGCAGTAAGGGACGGAAAGCTGTTACACATCCCTTGCACTGCACCATGCTCTGTGCTGGACCAGTGCTGTGCTGCTGTTCACTGCTGTGCCCAGCTGCCTTTGTTTTGCTCTAGGCACTTCAGTGACATCTCAAAGTCATGTACGCTCCTCAAAAGAAGGCATCTTTAATGTTATTTCAAGATACTTGCCACCAAACCTGAGCCTTTCAAAGTAGTATTAATGACATTACCTCAGAGATAAGCCATGCTCACGATAGTTGTTGGTGCAAATTCTCCGAAATTTGAATGCTGCTTCAATTCCAGAGAGGAATTGTTTGAGGGGTGCATCTAGGAGCATTTTCTGGGAATTTAAGGTTAGCCTAAGTAGGCTGAAGGGCTCATAATTAACAGTTTTCTCCACTGTTGATTTTTTTATTTCTATTTTTAGTTAATTTAACTGTTTTGTTGGGGTTTTTTAGTTATTTTAAAACGAGTTTTGTTGAAAGAAAATTTCTTTGAAAAATCAAAATGCCATATAGGTAAAGTGTATCTTCTAATTGTTGAATCAGATGAGGGCTATGAGTGTGTAGCTCGGGAGATGTCCCCTGTTTTTGGGGGGGATCATTGTTTTTGTATCATTCACGGAAGTATTTTTCTGTCTTTTTTTAATGAAACAGATCAAACCACATCTGGAAGCACATCTGTGGACACCAGGGTGATGATCTTCTCATCATTTCGGGATAGTGTGCAAGAAATTGCAGAGATGCTGTCCCGGTTCAGCCCAGTTGTTAGAGTGATGACTTTTGTTGGGCACTCCACAGGAAAGAGCACAAAGGGCTTCACCCAAAAGGAGCAGCTTGAGGTAAACAGCTGAAACTTGCAGTTGGAAGTGTTTATAAGGAATATTAATGAAGATATGATTATTAATATGGATTGCGTGGTGATGACTGAGACTTCAGGTAAATTCCTAGGTGGTTCAGTTGCTTTCACAGAATCACAGAATCACAGAATCACCCGGGCTGGGAGGGACCTCAAGGATCACACAGTTCCAGCCCCCCTGCCTGGCAGGGCCACCAAACACACATTTAGATCGGGTTGCCCAGGACCCCGTCCAACCTGGCCTTGAACACCTCCAAGGACGGGGCATCCACAACCTCCCTGGGCAGCCTGTTCCAGGGCCTAACAACTCTCCTTGTAAAGAACTTCCCTCTAACATCCAACCTAAATCTTCCCTCCTTCAACTTGGATCCATTTCCCCTAATCCTGCTATTGTCAGCCCTTTTGAAGAGTTTACACCCCTCCTGGGTGTAGGTTCCCTTCAGGTATTGAAAGGCTGCAATGAGGTCACCCCGCAGCCTTCTCTTCTCCAGGCTGAACAAGCCCAACTCCCTCAGCCTGTCCTCATAGGGGAGGTGCTCCAGTCCCCTGATCATCCTAGTCGCCCTTCTCTAGACCCTTTCCAAAATCTCTATGTCTTTCTTATACTGAGGGCTCCACACCTGAACACAGTACTCCAGATGGGGCCTCACAAGAGCCGAGTAGAGAGGGACAATCACCTCCCTATCCCTGCTGACCACCCCTCTCCTGATGGAGCCCAGGATCCCATTTGCCTTTCGAGCTGCCAGAGCGCACTGCTGGCTCATGTGAAGTCTCTCATCCACCAGGACCCCCAGGTCCTTCTCTGCCGAGCTGCTCTCAATGACCACTCCTCCCAGTCTGTACAGGTGCCTGGGGTTCTTCCGGCCCAAATGCAAAACCTTGCACTTTGCCGTGTTGAACCTCATTAGGTTCACCCGAGCCCAGCTTTCCAGCCTGTCGAGGTCCCTCTGAATGGCATTTCAGATTATCCAAAACTGCACTCACCAAACAGAATGTAAATGGCTGTTTACAAGGTGGATGGTGGTAGGACAAGGGGGAATGGTTTTAAAGTGAGACAGGGGAGGTTTAGGTTGGATTTTAGGGGGAAGTTTTTCAGCCAGAGGGCGGTGAGGCACTGTTCACAGGTTGCCCAAGGAGGCTGTGGGTGCCCCATCCCTGCAGGCATCCAAGGCCAGGCTGGATGTGGCTCTGGGCAGCCTGGGCTGCTGGTTGGCGACCTGCACACAGCAGGGGGTTGGGGCTGGGTGAGCACTGTGGGCCTCTGCAACCCAGGCCATTCTAGGATTCTATGATCAAACATAAATACTTGCTTTGGGGACTCATAGATAGGAAAATAAGATGTATCTTTAAGTTTTGATGTAGTGAAGTTTAAAAAAAAAAATTGTAAGGCTTGGAAGGACAATTTTAGAAAAATGCCATGCTTAGAGTCAGAGTAAGGTGTTCTTTTGTCCTTGTTTTAGAATTGAAGGGCAGCACTGATAGTATTGCTGTGTGGTATTTGATCACAATGATCAACATATTTAAAAGCCTGACTGAGTTTTGTAGGTTTAAACTATAAATTTGTTTCTTTTTCAAAATCTGGCTCAACCTGGAAGCGTGCATGAGGGGCCTCCAGGCTAACTTGTGAAATCCATTCCTTTCTTCAGGTGGTAAAACGCTTTCGTGAGGGTGGCTACAACACCCTGGTGTCCACGTGTGTGGGAGAAGAAGGTTTGGACATTGGGGAAGTCGATCTCATCATCTGCTTTGACGCCCAGAAGAGCCCCATCCGGCTGGTGCAGCGCATGGGCCGCACGGGGCGGCAGCGGCAGGGCCGGGTCGTCGTCATCCTCGCCGAGGGGCGCGAGGAGCGGGTGAGCGTGAGCTGCATCCTCACTGGGAGACGTGGGGGCCTCGGGATGGAAACCGAGTGCTTGTGTTAGAAGCCAGGGGCACGTGGGAGTGCTCTCTGCAGTGCTGTTTGACCGTGCTGGAAGGTGTCGCTTCTATGGCGTATGTCAGAAAATGCGTCTGCTTTCTCGGTGCTAAGAACTTTGACTTTCAGGTTGGGAATTAGGAAAATTTCTGTAAGAGTGGTGCTGCAGTGGCACAGCTGCCCGTGAGTGGTGGGGTCACCGTCCCTGGAGGTGTTCCAGAGCTGTGGGGATGTGGGCAGTGGGCAGGGTGGGCTGGGCTGGGCTTGGGGATCTCGGAGTTGTTCCCCAACATTAAAGACTGTGTGATTCTAAGCCTTTGTCGTTAAAAGCGCTCAGTTTGTAAATGACGAGCTGAGATGCAGAAAGCAGAGTTGTGGTTTTTTTTTGCCAAGGTTACAGGACAGACTGTGGAAGAGATGAGGATGCAGTGCTGAGAGCTGGGCTGGAAGTGCCTCGCTCTGAGCTGCTGACGCACCGCGCTCTCAGAGCAGTGCTTAGCGGCAGCAGCTTGCGTATGAGGCCTGAAGAGATCAGCTTAAGTGGAAATCTACTTTTGCTAAATTCCTGAATCTCAGCACTCAACTCTGAGCACAATTAATCTTCTCTGAGTGCCGGCTGCCCCTTGGGAAACAAATGTACCGGGGAGAGCTAAGCTGAGAGCTGGGAACTGATCTTCAGCTGTACCAGCAGCCTGACCAGGGTCAGCCCACAGCTGCATGACCACAGGCTTGGGACCCGAGATGACACAGTAGTGCTGAGGTGGGAGGAAGCCTGGCAGTCCCTGGGACAGCTCTCTTTGGTTGCAGTGTAAAATGAAGCTGCACTTTCACATTTTCATCTCGCAACATCATCTTGAATGCCAGGCATTTGTAGGCTTTATCACTGTTCTGGCTGAAAGTGGATTTTGTTCTTTGTTGTTTGGTTTTGTTTACTTGCTTGGCTGGTTCTCAGGTGGGCTGGCTTTCATGAAGGTGAAGTTTGAGATCCGTGTAAGCGAACTGCAAAGCCCAGGTTTCGGAGTCTTACTAATATTTGATCTATTCCTATCAACAGTGTGCCTCTCATTTAAATCTGTAGGTAGCTGGAATTTAATTGGTCAAAAGAATCCTGTCTGAGGGGGGGGAAAAGAGGGAAGCTTATTTGGAGGGAAGTTTAAAATGGAGGTGAATGGTATTTGTAAAGAGATGTTTTCTTTTGCTGCTTATGAAGGTTGAAGGTTCCACTCTCTAATGGGATACTGATGTAATCCCTTAAATTCCTTGAAGTTTCCTTTAAGCAGTTGTGTTTCCACAGAGTTCTCCTGTGTTATTCAAAAATCTTACTCAAATTTTGTTCCATAAAACAACCTTTTTAACCTGTGCTGGGATCCCAGCATTTAACAGAATGCCTGTGGGCAGTTGAATGAAGCTCACCATTAACGCCTTCCAGCTTTATTCAGGGAGCATCTCCTTGTGTCCATCCTTTCAAGCCCTGCTTTCCAACTTCAGCTGTCACAAGAACGTCGCTGCTGCCCTGCCTCCTGCAGTGCTCAGAGCAATGTTTTAGGGCAAGAGATGTGCTGTGGGGACTGGATTCATGCCTTAGTTTCTCCATTCTCGTCTTGGTTTCTCTGTTGTGCAATGAAAGGAAGTGAAATTAAAAGGACTTGAAGCACGTATGATATTAACTAATGACTTTATACCTTAATTTGCTTGACCTCCTTTTATTCTGATGTAATCCAGTTTGCATAGTTCCTGTATCTATTGCAGATTCCTCCAGGCAAGAGCTGTGTTTCTTGCAAGCCTTGTGCCCACTTCTGGCTGTGTGACAGAATGCCAAAAGCTGCACGTTGTGTTTGTATTTTGTCTTATTTGTATTGAGGAGTTTTAAGGCATGCCTGCAATTTAGAGAACAGTCACTGTTCTTTTGGTACCTCTTAGATTCTTACTCTGCTTTGCACGTCTTGCATAGGTACAAAGAGATGATCATTCAAATTCAATTTGACTTACGTATGTTATTATGGGAGCATTTAAAAAAGAAGGAATTAAAAGGACCTGCAAGCTCTTTTTGATGTAACCATTATCAGATTGTCTGTACAACTGTGCTGCTTCATTGTGTTCTTCAAATCCTGCTGCTCCTCTGCTGTGGTTCCCATGGTGTGGATGCATGCTGAACTTGTGGGTCAACAACTTGAACACAACATTTTGCTACCTAACTGGCCATCGAGATTTGTTTTATCTGCGCTTGAGGGGGAAAAAAGCTGGTGATAGAAATGCATTACAGTACGTTCCAAACCTCGGGGAGTTCCATAATCACACGAGGGAGCACTTCTGTCCTGTGAGAGTGGCAGAGCACTGGGCAGGCTGCCCAGGGGGGTTGTGCACTGTTCTCTGGAGATATTCAGGACCCATCTGGATGCCCATGTGTGCAACATGCTCTGATAGGAGGCTGAGCCAGGTGGTCTCCAGAGAGCCCTTCCAACCCCTGCTATTCTGGGGAAGACCTCACAGACACTCAGGTGTTCTTTTGCTTTTGATCAAGCCCTGTACATTTCAGCAACATGTGACTTTTCCTTTCTCTTGCAGACTTACAATCAAAGCCAGTCCAACAAAAGAAACATCCAGAAAGCTATTTCAGGAAACAAAATGCTTCATTTTTACCAGCACAGCCCACGGATGATTCCAGAAGGCATAAATCCAGAGCTGCACAGAATGTTTATTACTGCTGAAAAATACGAACCAAACGATTCAAGAAAGCTTTCCAGAGGGAGACCTAGTTCTCTCCACCATAAATCTGCTCTCTTCTCCTGTGTCACTGGTAAGAGGATTATGGTGTTTTCTGTAAGCACTCTGCAAGCTGCTATATCATGTTGTTATCTTACAGCATATCAAAAGTGCCTGCTCACATCAGTTTGGGTCTCGAGCAGAAGTGCCCTTCTAGCAGCTGTAACCTTTCAGCTGTGTTATTCTGCTTTGATGCTGCCTTCTTTTCCTTTAACATCCTCACATCACACTCCTGTCTTTAAATGTCTGTCCTTCATATCAGACCTTTGTTTCATCCTTCTCCACACAGCTTCCTGTAGAGTCAATGACTGAGGGTCAGAAACTTGAGCTACAAAAAGAAGAGGCAAATGTTAATGTCTGCTGAAGGTTTCTGATATGCCTGTGTCAGCTGGCATGCTGGTCACTAAGTTTTTGGTGATAATTCTGTACTGGATTTGGGCTGGAGCCATGACATCTGGGCTTGATGCTTCTATTAATACAGGGAATAGATCTTTTATACTGTTGGAAATTACAGTGAAACAGAAGTGCTTGAAAACTAGAGAATGTTAAGGGACAAAAAGGAGAAAGCAAGAACAGGATGCTTGGACCTCAGAGGTCCCTTCCAACTTCAACCGTTCTGTAATTTCTTTTGTGATTTATAATTGCAAAAACTTCTGGAGAAAAATGAATTGTAAAAAGAGAAATGGCTCCTTGTGGTTCACCTGAATGGCTCACTGACATGGCACTGGGATAAGATTACGAGATAGCATGAAACAGCTACTTGTTGCAAATACTTGGAGATCATTCACAATCTCTTTTTTTAAGTACTTGCAGTACTTTAAGGACCAACAGCAAATGCTCTGAAGGAAGAAGCTCCTGAAAGACTTGAGAAACTTTATATTTCAGTATCCAAGTAGTTACACTTAAAGTGTGTTTGTGGGCTTTAAGCACTTCTGAATGCAGAATTTCTTATTATCAAGAAGCCTGAACGTAGATATGGGGAAGCAAGCTACAAGATCAGGTAGAAATTATCAGTTTCCTCTTTGGCTGCAAAACAGTTTCCCATTTCAGCATCCTTCGTGGGAGAAATGTGAAGTAGAAGGATTAGTGTCAGTGAATCAGTCTGCACATACCATCCTCAGCCTAACTTCTCTGTGTCTGCCTGTGCTGCAGGCACAGCCGTGGCACAGCTGTGATGCTCCTCCTGACCACTTTTTTTCCATGCCTCTGTAAGGCATGCTTATCTGGGCAGCACCCAGAAAGGAAAAGCAAGGGTGGTATAAAAAGATAGAGCAGAACAAAATGTGGAATTAATCACTGTAGAAAATCTGTACGTCTGTCCTAGAAAATAGGACCGAGAGGCACAAGGTGCATAGAGCAGATAATTGGCTGAACGTGTTTCCTGCTGAGGGAATAGCACTCGGCAGGCTGCAATAATTACCAGGTTCCTTTTGTGCAAAGTAGGTTAGCAGCAGCCCCAGCTGAAATACGTCGTGTAGGTGGTGATCTGTCCCTGGCTGAAGATGGATGGGATTGACTGTCTGTCTTGCAAACAAGTGCTACGAGAGTGTAAATTACTGATACTCTCTTCACACTGAGCACCAGCTTTGTGTTCCAGTCCCCTTCATTACTGTATGAAGCAGTGCCTGCTGCCAATTTAAACAGTTCAAGGCAAATCTCAGGAAGAAGAGAAAGCTCTTTAATTTTTGCATTTTCTCCTTCTTATCCAAGCGTTCCCTTCTACGTTGGAAAGTTGCAGGTGGAAGCTGTAATGAACATTGCATACGTTCTCATTTATCTTTCCTTGCTTTTCACTTGTTCTTGGGATTCATTTGGTGTTGGTCCATGGCAGACCTTCAGTCTGCTTCGTGTTCCTTCCCTGTTTGACAGCGACTACACTTCACAGGCAGAGGAGGCTTTGAATGCTATCTTCAGCTCCTGCTTCCCTCCCTTTGCCTGAGGTGTCCAAGTGTTCGGGTCAGACTGGGGCATTTCTCCATGCTGCATGGAATCGTTGTTTCTGGAGAAGGGAAGGGTTGAGCAGGCATTAATCTTTGCTCTCTGCAAGCCAAGGGGATTCCCTTCCATTCTCCTCTCACGGAGACCCGTTGTGCTTTGTCATGTACAGAGTACACTGTATTGCCCAAGAAGTTTGCTCTGCTCAGGACCAGAAATGTAATAGCTCAGTTACTGGGCACAGAGCTTTGGCAAGTAGCTGTTACTGAATGTTGCAAGCTATTGGAGGCCTTCATGCCTACGTAACCTTGGACAGTAGGATCCCCCAGCTTTACTTTGGCAGATGGTATCACAGGATCCTCTTGCTTTGTCAGAACGACTCATCCTCTGGATCTGTAACAGGAAAACTGAAGTCATGTGTTGTTTTCTTTGTTTCTTTTAATGTGTCTGGATGACACGCTCATCACCTAAGCTCTTACAGAAGGTTCTGGTACACTGGATAACCATCTTCAGGAGCAGCCAGAGCTATCCCAAACCGGGTCTGTTTGCCTGAGAAGGTTTTTGCTGATGCCTGCAATTTCCCATCTAGCAGCTTGCTGTTTGGAAGTGCCTCCCTGGTTCCTTGGAAGGCAGCTCTCTTACTTCTTGGGTGTGAAGATGTGTCTGAAGCAAGGCAGTGTAACAGGCATCCTTTTGGACTGGCTGCTAGGCTCCAAATGGGACTCTGCCTGGCCTTTCCTTTATTCCTTGCCCAGGCAACAATGTCCAGAGCTCCACACTGATTCAAGACTGAAGTACAGTCTTGGTGTGTGGGTGCTGGATAGTTACTGCTCAGACAAACCTAGAACTTAACTGTTCTTATAAACAACAGAAGGCTATGAGATAGGCTTTTCTGATAAGTGTGTCTTGATTTTCATTTCCTGCAGGTCTCTATTCCTCCCTGAATTGGGTCCCTGAACTGTATGGTAGTTACAACTGAGTCTAACATCTCCTAGGCTGGGGTCAAAAATATTCTAGTAGCAATAATAATCTGGGTTTTTTTGTTTGTTTAGTTTTTTAACCATGGTCTTAAAAATGTCACTGTTGGTTAGATCTCTTCCAGCTGTGAAAGACTCCAGAGGAATTGAGGCTTGTACTCAGAATTTTCGGGGACCTGGTGCTGAGTCTCATGTGCTTCCATGGAGATGTGTCCTTTGGCAAGGTGTTGTGAGAGGGCTGGGAGGTGCAGGCTGATTCCTCTTACACAGCGTTAGTGCAGCACAGGGTGCTGGCTGCCTCTTCTTCCCAAATCCAGTCTCAGGGAGGTTGTCAAACCTGACGATTTTTCTCCAAGCTTCATGCATCCAGGCTGAAAGCCATCACATTAACTGCTCTTCACAGCAATGCTTCGTGTGTTCCTTTGCTATTTGCACTGAGGGCTACTGGGGAGGTCAAGTGTTTTTACTGCATGCAGCTGCCAAAGTGTGGAGTGGCTGCATCGAGGCTTGCTGCCAGACTGCTGCAGTAACTTGCTTTCCTTCTCTGAGCCAAGCAGCACCAGGGCCTTGTCTTCAGTCAGCTGCAACACGAGCACCTCCTTGGCTTTCATCTGCATTGATGCTCACAGATGCCCCATGCTTCCCACTTGGGGTTATGAGTATCCACACAGCTAACAAGGCCTCTGTTTCCTTTGCTTCTTCCTGGGAAATTTTCATAATACTTTTGTTTCTGTCCTCTTGCTCATCTACATGTCCTGAATGGTTTAGAATAGAAAACAGATCTAGTCAAGAAATGACTAAGAAATATTTTTGTTGTAATAAGATAATGTTGCTTTCCAGTATTCCAGGAGTAACTTAAACAAACAAGGTACAGCGCTTCCCTCACAGCTTATTTGCAGTTTGTCCCTGCAATGACATTTACAAATTCAAGCCAAACGCTTTCCCTGTTTGCTGTATTGTCTTTAAGGCCAGTTGATGTTTGAATGAATGTCCCTCTGCTTATATCTGCTGGTGTTTCTTTATGGGAGGCCTTCCCCAAAACAATCCATAGGTGGACCATAATTATAACATGTACAAATATCTGGTTTGATGTTTTGTTTCTGACAGCAGATTGTCTGTATTTGATTTTGTTTGTGGCAAAAAGGAAAGGCAGAAAGTTTCTTCTGGCTGGTACTGTACAAAGTGTTTTCTTTTTCTTTCCATGTATCACTTTTCTTACAGTATATAATATTTTCCCCTCGTTTTTCCCCCCTTCCAGATCCAAAGGAAATACACTGTCATGAGAATTGGTCTCTGTCACCTGAGGAATTTGAAATATGGGACAGACTGTACAGACTTAAAGAAAATGATGGAGTAAAGCAGCCAATCCTGCCTCACACTCAGTTTGAAACCTTAGAAAACCTGGATGAAACATCAGTGAGTTTAACCTCAATGTAGTGCTTTTGTGGCATTTGGCCTAATGGAAACACTGAGTAACAGAGTTACCCCTGAGTTTGAAGGATGCCTGTCTTAAAAATGCAGTTTTGAGAATTTCTCTTAGGTTTTTGAACGTAAGAATTTAGGAATTAGATGTTAGAAATGAGTCCATTAAAAACAGGGAATAAAAACCTCACCCGGTATGCAGTAAGTTCTCGTCTGCTTCTGAGACATTCTAGCAGGATGCTGTAGTCATGATGGCATTGTATCACAGTTTTTCCTTCCCATCTTTATAAAATGCGACTGGTGGAAAATTGGAGTTGTACAAGCATTTCATTCAGGGAAAAAGCAGGAATTACTTTGTCATTTCACTGCTTAAAGCAACCTGTACTTCAAGAGCTGCTCTGGCAACACAAAGCCTGTTTTTTTTATTTCCCTCCAGACTTCAGCATCTGTGTTAGTATTCAGATCCTTTCCTGTGTTCAGAGTAGTTATTGTCCTTGGCAGAGAAGTAGATGTTGGATTTGCTAAACAATCTCTTGACTAAAATCTCCTTGCCAATCTTAAACTGCAGAAGCCTGAAGAGGAGGCAGTGCATAAACTGTCCTTGTCTGAGTGGAGCATTTGGCAGAATCGGCCTTTTCCTACAAATATGGTTGACCACTCCGACCGCTGCTACCATTTTATCAGTGTTATGGAAATGATAGAAGTGATGAGACAAGAACAGGTAAGGTGTTTGCACTTGAAAACACACACGTGTATGTAATGCACAGTTAGAATACTGAAATAGTGAGCTCTGTCATTCTGTGTGGTCAGAGGAAATAAAACGTGAGAGTCGGTGCGCAGAGTCACTAAAAGCAATCCTAGCACTATTTCAGGATGTAATGGGAATTGCAATCAGGTTTGTAACGTCACAGAATCACAGAACAGTTAAAGCTAGAGGTCCCTCTGGTCCTACTCTGCCCCAGCAGGGTCGCCCAGTGCTATGCACAGGGTATGGCCAGGGGCTGTTGGACATCTCCAAAGAGAGATCTGCTGCACCAGTGTGCTCCTGCAGCACTGAAATACTTCCTGATATTCAGAGGAAACGTATTGTGCTCCATGTTGAGCCCATTGCCTCTTTTCCGGGCACTGGGCAACACTGACAAGAGCCTGGCTCCATCCTCCCTGCAGGTACGTATGGGCATGGAGGAGATCCCCTGAGCCTCCTCTGCTTCCTGCTGAAAGAAATCATGTGTGTGCATTACAGGCATCTCATAAAAATGATTTCCACGTTTTAAGACAAGTGTGTTTGGGGGCTTTTTGTTTTCTGTAAAAGCTTTCATTAAAAATCTAATCACTCCTAAGAATTAAAGGATAAGATGAGGGTACTCAGCAAACATGGATGAAAACCATTTGGGAGATGACAATTTCATTTGCTAACTTTTCTATACAGCTTATATTCCTCTCTATAATGAAAGACACATACGTGCACAGCAGTGCTTGTAGATCAGTTCAGAGTACCTGAAGTCTTCAGTTGTTCATTATGTTATTTTTTTTCTTCCAGTTCTCCTCATATTGCTTTTTACTGTGTTGAAGTTTTCTAGGTCATCAGAATCTGTTGCTAAGCTGCTGGAGTTTACTGAATAACTAACCTAATCAAGGAAGAGAATAGAGACATTGTAGTTGTACTCTCTGCTAGGAAAGTAAATCAGTGGCAAGTTGTAAATAGATTTTTAGAGCTAAGATAAGCTTCCCCATCACAGAACAATGGCATTTTTAATTTCTTTCTAGGGTCTGTGCCCTAAGATTGGGTTAATAACACATCATCAGAAAGAGACAACGTCAGGGGGCAGTTCAGGTACTGAGAGAGCTGAAGGAAGTCTAGAAATAAATCAATGCTGGAAAGATTTAGAATCATTTGTCTAATGGAGAACTTCAGTCCCCACTACCAAATCAGGCATTTTGAAACACCTGTGTTCTAAATTCCGCCAGTGAAAATGCATTGGTACCAGAACGCTGCTTTAGGTTCATAGCTGTGGACCGTGCTGTACTCACTGCTGGTACCTTTGATGTATAGAGCAGTGTCATTAGTTGCCAAGTGCATTCTCAGTCTTCTCCCACAACTCTCTCAAAGGAGAAGCTGTAAGCAAAGGGCGGTGCCCAAATTGCTTTTGCAAAGCTTTTGTAGAGATGTGGCTGCCTGCTGTCCCTTGCTGGAAGGTGACAGCACAGCTCAGCTGTCTCTGCTGTGTGGTGAGCAGAGGTGACCCTTCACACGCACTGACACCCAGTTTTCAGACAGAAGGTTGTGGTTTGTTGTATCTACACCAAATCGCCAAGGTTCAAGGACATCAAAGCTTCAGAAAACAAAGTGCAATAAGTTTTAATTATTTTGTCTTCACTGACAGAGGTTTCTTGCACGAAAGCTTTATTAATTTTCTCTTCATTTTCTTAAGTCAGCTTTGACACCTCTGAAAGCCAGTAACAGTCTTCCCAGGACAGCGTGTTGTCACCACCATGTTCTCATAGGGAGTGCTTGTTTGTAGAAGAGAATGTTCATTTAAAAATGTAAATAGGGCAAAATAAAGTAAGTTTAGATTTGTAGGCGGTGCTTTCAATTTTTGCATGCCTATGAAGGCACCTTCATGTCAGTGAGTGTATATCTTAGGCATGTTCCTGTCTCTGGTTCTGTGCAGCTATGTGTAGCCGTGCTGGGCAAAACTGCAGCCCCGTGAGCCTTTCTGCCTCTGTACTGCTTAACTGCGGGAAGGCTGCGAGGTTTAAGGTCATGTCCTTCTGCTAGGTTTGATTCAACCCTTGTTCAGAGTCCTGTTGTTTCACAGTGAGGCCCTGGGATGCACAGTGCTTGCTGAAGGCACAGGGCTGGGCTGCACTCAGTGCCTGCTGTGCTGTGCCATGCTGTGCCAGGGCATCTGCCCTGTATGTGCTCAGTGTCAGCACACGGATGGGTTACTCTGAATCCCAGCTCTGTGTTTTCTGGACAGCTTTGACCTAAGCATTCTGGGTTAAGGTTGTTTCTGCACCAGATGGTAATTTTCACACCTTACTTTAGTATGCGAGTGTGTTTTGGAGTTGTAGGAAACGTTTTTGTTAAGTGGTGGGGTTGGATGAAGGGAGGCTCCTCCTGGCACCGGTCTGAGCATCTCCTTAAGTGGCAAAGCAGTCATGTGACAAAATGTCACTCAGAGGCACTGGCGCAGGCTGCCTGGAGAAGCTGTGGACATCCCACTCCTGGAGGTGTTTGAGGTCAGGTTGGGTGGGGACCTGAGCAGAACATATTTGGCTTTAGATAGTTTACAATGACTTCGGCTATTTTTTTTATTTCTGATATCCTCTTATCTAAAGGGAGTTTTTATGGCTTATACAAGACCCATGTAACTCAGTAACAGACTTCCAGCCAGGTTCTGGGTCCTGCTTAGGCTATGAGCTGATCCCATAATAGCACATCTCTAAAAACATATTAAATTCTTCTCTGTAAGCCTGTGTTTTTTCTCTACCAAAAGTAGTGTGTTTGCAGAATAATGATGCTTCAAATCAAATTAAGCCATTTTGGTGAGGCAGTGGCACAGGCTGCCCGGGGGGTGTTGAAGAGCTGTGTGGATGTGGCACTGAGGGGCATGGGCAGTGGGCATGGTGCGATGGCTGGTGGTTGGACCGGCTGATCTTAGAATCATCAAAGTTGGGAAAGGCCTCTATGACTCTATGTCAGGGCTGGCTGTGGGGAGTTCATCTTGAGCAGAAGCTGAGCCTGTAAGAAAATCTGCCTAAATTGTTGGTCTGGTATGGCAGTGAGTGGGTAGAAGCAGTAATGTTTTAGCAGAGCTTCAGGAGCTTTTGCAGGCTCTGCAGTTACATGTACCCGAGTTCATACCATAAATATTCTATAGCCAAATATATCACTGCTAATCTGTGTGACGTTAACTTGCAGCTCTTAGTAGCTGAGGGATAACGCTGAGTACAGGTCGGAGCTATTGCCTTAAATAACCACGATAGAGAGCTTCAAACCACTGTTCTGTAAATTATTTTCTTACTTAGGAATAAAACATAAGCCAGGCAAACCATTATTTCCCCCCGGACAACCAAATGATCTGCAAGATCCTTGAAAGACTAAAGAACACTAAAGAAGCTAATTATTTCATGGGAAGGATCTTGTTCAGAGATCAATAACAACTTCATAGGAGCCAGCTGAGGGGTATGGAGGTGTTCCTTCTGCACCAGAACACAGCTCAGACTGCATCAGCACTGAGGTAGCTTTCTGTTCCTTGTACTCATTCAATTAATGTTTCCAAGAAAGCTCCAAGGCAGTTGTGTTTTACATAACCTTTAAAAAGATTCGAAGGCCTACATGCTTTCAAATGAAAGAAGTGAAAATGAGTGAAATAATTACAGTTGTATTGCAATCGTGTGTATTTAATAGTTTGGTGGAAAAGAAGGCATGTTGGAGAGGAGATCAAGAAAGGTCTCCCAAATAAGAGCCCTGCAACACACCCATCCCTGCATTAAAGCCTTTAATGCCTGCTTGCCTTTATTACTGCAGCAACAAGGCAGATGGGCCTGGATTTTGTACTGGCAACAAGCAGGGATTGTCCTGTAGCATGGTAACAAATCGAGTTGTCCCTCTGCAAAATAACAGCTTTTCAGCATGTTTGAGAATTAAACTGTACCTTTGGAAACAAGGCCAGGGCAAAGCAACCACTTTTGCTGAGATGTTATTTGCCCGAGTTGCTGAGGATATAACAGGAATTTGATGTGCAAAAGCATTCTTTTGTTTTCTGGGAGGCAGGCCGTTGTTCATGACTCTTGAGCAGTCTTAATGTTGTCAAATGCAGGAGTACCACTGTATCCATTTCCCACTCAGGCTGAACCTGGAAGTTTTGGTCAGAGCAAAGGTTCTCCTTAGAGAAAAACCAAAGTCTCCCATTAGAAGGATTCTTCCTTTCTCCCTCAGGTGCTCCCTGGTACCAAACACCTCGAGAGCTGGCATTTAGGGGATGAGGTCAGAGCTGCCACTGAAACCCTCAGTCTGTTCCCATCTGTGTTGTGTTGCCTTGAAGGACAGCACCTCTCTGGGTGGTGCAGCAGGGAGTTGTGGTCAGCAGCTCTGTGTCTGTGCAGAGATATGAGTGGTGTCCATATGAGACCAGTGGGCCCCCTAAACATAGTGATGTTCAACATATGCGGGGTGCTGCATCTGGACAATCCCAGCTACGTGTATGGAGATGGGTGGGAGATGGATGGAGCTGTGGTGCCCCATCCCTGGAATGGGCCCTGGGCAGCCTCAGCTCAGGGGCACCCATTGCTGTGGGGGTGTGAGAGCCCTTCCAACTGTGATTCGTGGGGTGAAGTTCCTGACAAAGGGAAAAGTTCTCCAGGGATACCCTAAGGTTCCAAAGAACATGAAGATGCTCTCCCAGAGTTTTAAATCAGATGTGTTTTGAGGGTATTTCCAGATGACTTTTTCCCAGGAGATATTGAATGGAGGTTAAAAATGGTTCAAATAAGGGCAGTGAAGTAAGCAGCATTTTAGGCCCTCATTGGCAGCAGTTTGTTTCTGGTTGAAACACTGTTCTAAGATGTGCAAAACTTCTTTCCCAGCAGAAAGAATGAATGTAAGGCAGCGAATGGTATTTGTTTGCCATGTTCATGGCAGACACACTGAGCTATTTGTGGAACTGCTGGTTTTAACTGTGGGCAGCTGTAATAGCCTGGGCTCCAAATCTGGCTTAGACTACAGCAAACAGATAAAGCAAATACTTTCTCTTGGGGCTCCCAACAAGGCGCTGTGCAGAAGTGTCCCTGCTCATTCTTCACTGCAAAAAAAAAAGAAAACAAACCAAGAAAAGCAGTGCTTCACAGCGGGATGGGGAAGGTTTGCTTTGTCCTCAGGCTGTGAGGCTGCCAGGCAGAACCTGCAAGAGCAAAAATCTCAGCTCTCCAATTAAAATAGTTTATTTGTGCCATATCGATTCTTCTGATCTTATTGCCAGATGATTTTGAGTTCAAACTATAATTAAGACCTTGTTTAGATGGCTCCAGCCTTTAATTGCAGGTGCTTTGTGTTTAATGCTCCTATGGGGTTTTATGCTCACAGCGAGAACAGGAAAGTGATTAGGCAAAAGATTTTGGGGTGTCGGCCATGAGAAAGGGGCAAAGGGATCAGGCACCTGTGTGGCACCTGGAGGGATTGGAGGTGATGTTCCTGGTGTGCTCACTGGTGACTCCTTGTCCTGTCCAGTGCTGCATGAAAGTCTCCTTGGCCAGATTCAGGCGTGTCGGCCAGAAGGACTTTCTTCCACCTAAATTAAATGTTCTCAGTTTTCTCGAAATCAAAGAGTAATATCATATCATATCGTAGGGAAACCAAGAAGAAGGTTAAAGACATGATATAGGATTGCCAGCCTTAAATCTACAGGCAAGAGCAGCTTTGTGTGCAGTCTGTGTCATGAAATCCATAGC
>JAPSGF010000001.1:55856309-55991178 GCA_035772895.1 Perdix hodgsoniae | reverse complement strand
GCATCCAGCTTCACCCTTCAGCACTCTCTGTGCACTGTTGTGTTATTTATTTCCCTGAGTGCTGTGTTCTTCCCATCCCCTTCCCTTGGGATGGATTCTCCTTTTGGCTGATGTTCTGAGTCACGGAAGCATTTAATGGGAGGCCTCCTGTAACATCAGTTAATTGTAGCAGTAATGAATCAGTCTCGCTGAAAATTTGTTGGGGGCTTCTTTTCTTTTTCAGGATGCAGCAAGACAGTTTTTAGACGAAGAAGCAGAGTTGTCCCAGCAGGATGAGAGCTGTGTTTCTTCTGATGAGACTGAGGACACAGACAAGGAGCTGAGCTCCTCACTTGCTCAGTTCCTGAATGACGACACAGAGGTCACACAAGTGTTAAATGGTGAGTGGGGAAGTGGTGTGTGGTTACAAAGGGAGGTGTTACAGTGCTGTGTGAGAGGTGCAGCCCTCAGCTACCTGCTGTGTAAGCAGTGCAAGCCTCGGCTGTGAGCAGTGACTTCCTCAGCTGTGGTGGATGAGTTGCTCTCCATTTCTGTCCCTTTACTGTTTGTGCTCTCGTGGGTTTCTTATGGAGAAAGTCTTCGCAGGAATCCCTGCTGTGCGACTGCTTGGTGCAAAGTGCAAAGTGGGTATTTTGAGGCTGGAGTTCTCTGGCTGTGAGTCAGCCAACCCCGCATACATCATTATGAGCAAATGGAAGCAGAATTTCCCGTTTCACTTAGAAAGTTCTGAAGTTGCAGGTCTTCTCGTACAGAGAGGTCTATAATATGATATGAAATAGCAGTGCCAGTGTTAAACATAAACAGTGGTGTTGGCAGTGACGGAGCTGAGATGATGCTGGTTTTTGGCCAAGATTCACTTCTCCCTGTGGTTCTAAACCTCATCTTTCCGTAGGATATTTGCATGCTGGAATTGTCCTGTTGCCATTTAAGAGATTCCCAGATGCTGTTGAGGATTTTCCTCCTCCACTGAAATCTCTGAAATCCTAGAATCACAGAATGGTTTGGGTTGGAAGGGACCTTTAAGACCATGTAGTTCCAACCCCCTGCTGTAGGCAGGGACACATCTGTGTAAGCCAGGGGCAGCTCTCCTGAAGTGCAGGCTGGGCACACTGCTGCTGAGCTCTGGCGGCGTGTGGAGCACTGCAGGTGTAGGAGGCTGTAAGGAATGGCTCGTGGAAAAGAAGTTATCATAAGAATGAAAGAAAAAATGTATCCTTAATAGTATTGTAATGTCTTTGTTTAATTCAGACTCTGAGATGAGAGGTGTTTACCTGAAGTCCGTGCGCAGCCCAGCTCTGGGGAACAGATACAAAATGGTGCATCGGGAATTCAGCAGCACTGAGATTTTCTCACAGGTATGAAACAAACAGTTGCTGTCTGTGCGAGGTTTGGTTACTTGTGAAAGCATTTCAGTCCCAGTCCCACCTTGTTTGCAGCCTATTGTTGCTAAATAGTAAGTCCTAACAAAAGATTTTTGACATCATTTTGATTTTCAAGTTGAAAGCATGCAAAAGCCCTGTGATAGAAGCAGACACGTTCCGTTGGCTGCAGGGAGGCTGTCAGCAGTGTGGAGCAAAAGCAGCCCGGTGCTCTGCATCCAGTGCAGGAGCTGTGGTCATCACTGCTGAGCCTCGTAGGGCTCCTGAGATTCCTCCAGGTCCACCAGCTTGCCTTCCCTCTCTGCTCCCCCTGTCCTCCTCTGGCACCTCCCAGGAAGCCCACTCTCACTCACCATGTGATGTTTCCTGTCCTGTACTGAATTCCCAGAAAGAAGGAGCCCCAAAGCACAAGTGTGACACTGTGGGCTGCTGCTACCTGGCTGTGTGCCCTGCACTGTCCAGGCAAGCCAGCAATGCCACCAGGTGCCAACGTATCTAGCAAAGGACAAGGTTAGCTGCCCAGATACAGATGATAAAAAACGAGGAGATGAAGCAGCATGGTTTCTCTCCCTGCCACGCTCATTGCTGCTGCTCAGCCCTCCAGCAGCCCGAGCCCTTGTGTGGCCCTGGGAGGCCACGTTGCGTCCTGAGCACGAGCAGCCCCAGAGCTGATCCCCAGGTGGGCTCCTGCCCTGCTGCACAGTCACAGTTATGCACTGAGATGTGTCCTATGTACACTGTCTGTTCTGTTCTGTTCTACACTCTTTGTACATCACACAGCAAATCAATTTTTAGTTATTTAGTCTTTAATTTTCCCTCTATTTTATAGAGACCAAATATATCACAGAACTGGAAAATTGGCTGCTTGGGATGATTTCTTACCACTCCCCACCCTGAGGTTTTTTATTTTTCCCGTATTCCTGCCTGTATCTCATCTTTGGCAAAACAAAATTGAGGTCTGTACTGATGAAGAAGAGAACAAACTACTTTAGTGGTGGTGGTGGTGATGAACAAAAGCTCAGCTTGTACTGACTGATGATTTGCAAGCAGATAAGAACTCATGCAATTCAATTTCCAACCAGCATGGGCTTACAGTGTCAGCTTTGTTGTTCAGACAGAGGCAGGGTGCTACTGAAGATGTAAAGCCTGAACTTCCATTTCCTTTTTAAAATCATAAAGGCACCATAAAGTGTTTCTGTCAGCGAGCTGTGTGTGTTTGTGCGGAGCTGATGCTGTATGGTAGTGCTGTGTGCACAGTCTGCCTAGTTTTCCTGCAAACCCAGCATGTCGTGAGTGCACTTCTGTGGCATTCACCTGCAGCCCTGTGCAGTATGATACTCCTGCCTGCAGCACAAACCTCTTCAGTGGTATTATTAGCCAGTGAGTCTTGCTTACGGTTGATACTCCCTGAAAGCTTTCTGCTGACAAATCCTAGAATCATTAAGGCTGGAAAGGCCTCCAGGATCACCAGGTGGGTGCAACCCCACCCCACCATGCCCACTTCCCACGTCTCCATCTTCTGGAGCACCTGTGGGATGGTGACCCACCACTCCCAGGGCAGCTGTGCCAATGCAGCGCTGCTCTTTCAGGGAATAAATAGTTCCTAATATCCAGCCCGAGGCAATGAAATCTTATGTGGATGTGTGAGAAGCTCAGGGGCTCTGTGAGAAGAGCAAAGTTGCATTCCTTCCCTCTCACCAGGTCTGTTCTTCTCCCCCCACAGATCCCTGAGCAAGATGAGACCTATGCAGAAGACAGCTTCTGTGTTGCAGAGGGGGATGAGGAGACGTGCAAAAAAAGCGGATCGAGTGAGGAGGAGGAGGAGCTGTGTGTTAACTTTGATCTCTTAAATAATGAAAGCTTTGGTGATGGAAGACGGCGGTACCTCACGCGGCGGAGGAAAAAACTCCACGGGGCCAAGATGGAACAGAAGTGCTCTGTGCCAGGGCAGAAGAAGCCATCCCGAATTGTTGTCCTGAGTGATTCCAGCGGGGAGGAAACAAGTGTCAGCAATGAGAAGGGCATGGCATCACACTGCTCCAGGGCAGAACAGGAGAACGCTGAGTTACTCCCAGAGTTGCCTTCGGTCTCTTCTGTACCACATCAAAAAACAGCTGGGGACATCAGTGCTCGTCAGTCTGCAGAGAGTAAGAGTGGGATGCTGCTGGGATTGAAGGCGTCGGTGTCTGAAATGCTGGACTTCCAGCCAGGGCCTGGCTCCGGCTCAGGGAAGGAGGCTCTCCTGGCTCCTGCTGAGGTGGGTGTGGGTGCTGGCAATGGGCTCTCCCTGCCTGGAGGTGTGCTGCAGGAGCAGCCTGTCCTGGGGCTGTTCTGTGAGGGCTGGCAGCACAGCATGGCTGAGTGCTTCTGGTGAGGGAGGAGAAGAGGTTCTGCCTGCACTGCTCTGATACCAGCCCTGCTGCTGCCACGGGAAGCTTTTCTGCTTGCAGGGTGTCTGGGCACCCCATAGAGTACTAAGAAAGTTAGGGATCAGTTGCTCTTGAGTCTGATAACTATGAGGGAATATGGATCTATTTCCAGTAATAGAGTGAGACAATTAACAATTTGGTGTTGCAGTTCACATATTTGTTCACTTGTTCACAGGAGGGGGAACAGCTCTTTACAAGGGTGCATAGTGACAGGACAAGGGGGGATGGTTTGAAAGTGAGCCAGGGCAGGTTGAGGTTGGATCTGAGGAGGAAGTTTTTCAGCCAGAGGGCGGTGAGGCACTGGCACAGGTTGCCCAAGGAGGCTGTGGGTGCCCCATCCCTGCAGGCATCCAAGGCCAGGCTGGATGTGGCTCTGGGCAGCCTGGGCTGCTGGTTGGCGACCTGCACACAGCAGGGGGTTGGGGCTGGGTGAGCACTGTGGGCCTTTGCAACCCGGGCCATTCTAGGATTCCTGAATGACAACAGCCTGAGGCTGTATTCCCTACCATTATGCTTTTCTGCTGCACCTTTCTCTTAAATTATTCATCTTTTGTTGAACTTTTCCGTGGCAGAGAACACTGCATGCTTTGCCATGCGTGCTGCTCAGTAACTGGGTGCTCAACTAATACCAGAGATTTTTTTTCTAGGGGATTGAAGGATTAATCTGAAATTGTTCTTGAGTTGCAATATCAGTAAGACCTTTTAAAACAACTTTTATTAATGGGATTTTTCCAAACTCCGTGGAATACAGTCTATGTTAAGTATCACTTTTGGGAACTGCGTTTTCAGTTGGCATTCATTCTCTGTGCTTGTGCTCCTGCAACATCTCAGACACACTGTTGGTTTGCAGCACTTACAGCTGGGAAGCTGTGTGAAGCACAGTGCTGGGAATGCTCCGGGTCCCACAAAGGCCTCTCCAGCTCTGCCCGACAGAGACACAGCGCTGTGTGTTCTGGTGGACAGCCGTGAGATCTCCTCTGGCACAGATGTCATCTCCTCCCTGAAGGCCGTCCATGGGGTGAAGGTCCAGGTCTGCTCGCTGGGCAGCAGTGATTACGTTGTCAGCAACCGCATGGCAGTGGAGAGGAAAATGCAGTCGGAGCTGCTGAGCTCAGTGAACAGGAGTAAGGTCACCCAGCGCATCCAGCGCCTGCAGAGCATGTTTGAGAGAGTGTGTGTGATCGTGGAGAAGGACAGGACCAAACCAGGTGGGTGTCCTGGGGCAGCGGTGTGGGGATGTGCTGATCTCTGCTCCAGGCAGGTCCTGGCTGCGTCTGGAACTGAAATTAGACTGAAAACTCTCCTGTAGCCCCTGGAGGAGTGGTACATTCATAAGACCACAAGCTGACCTAAATCCACAGCAATACCTAACTACTAATTAGCTGCATTTTCATCAGTTTTGTCCATCTCTTCTCATTACACTGCTTCTGAAGTGCTGCTCATTTATAACTGGACACAACCAACTGCTTTCTTCTGCGTGGTCCCATGACTCTCCTTTGTAGCTTTGTGAAACCTCTTCAGCTCTCCCTGCTGTTCTCTTGCCCATCCCTTACCCTGGATGTGCTCCTCCTCTAAGAATCTCTCCCTTCAATTCACATTTTCACTGTTACTTCCTCCCTCTCCCTCTCCCATAACCCAGTCACTCCTGTCCCACAGCTCCCCCAACCTCCTTTATTTTAGAGGCTTTCCACCTTCTTGGTTTTTGTGAGGTCTCACAGCTGGGGATCCTTGGGCTGCTTGCCCTTGTAAATGACTGTTTCACAGTAACTTAGCACTTAAATCACACAGATTTCTGCATTGCCCCCTGCAGGGGAAACCTCGAGGTTTTTCCAGAGGACGCAGCACTATGATGTTACACTGGCTGCGTTGCTCCAGGCCGGCATCCGGGTTCTGTTCAGCTCTTGCCAGGAGGAGACGGCGGTGCTGCTGAAGGAGCTGGCCCTGCTGGAGCAGAGGAAGAACGCTGCCATCCGTGTGCCTACAGAGGTGGAGGGCCACAAGCAGGAAATGCTCAACTTCTACCTGAGCATTCCCAACATCAGCTACCTGGCTGCTCTCAATATGTGCCACCACTTCAGCTCCGTGAGGACGATGGTCAACAGGTAACAGCAGGGCAGCACCCTGGGCTCTGGAGGCCTCACTTCCTCAGTGTCTCATACTCAGAGGATGGTGGCTGTGCTGAACTCACTCCCTGAGCTCCCCCCAGTTCCCATCCCAGCTCTGTGCTGTTCCTCATGGACCTCGATCTCTTCAGGCTGTGGCTGTCAATCAGCTCTGCTTCCACCTCTGCTGCTGCGCCCTTCCCTTTCCTTTCACAGCACTCCATTTCCCTCTCCTGGGCTGTGCTCACTCTGCTCTGCTCCTCAGGCAGCTCAGGCTGTCCCTGCTGCGTCCTCACACCCACCCCTCACCCCAGGCTCGGTGTCCCTGTGCTCTCTTGCAGCTCCCCATCAGACATCGCTGCTGGTGCCCAGGTGAGCCTGCAGCGCGCAGAGGAGACGTACCGCTACCTGCGCTACGGCTTCGACGCACAGATGCTGCCTGAGAGCCTCTGTGCCAAGGGGAAGAGCAACACTGCCACCAGGAGCTGAGGAGAGGGACACGGGGCTGCTGAGAGCCTCGGGCTGCTCTTCCAATTGCACTTTACTGAGTTTAGTCACTGTAAAATATGTAAATAAATCCTCAGAGAAACACTGGGGTTTGGGCACAGAGAGTGTGTCTAATAGGGAAGGAGAGTAGTCACTTTCCTTGCCCTGATGGATGAGTGGTGGTACCACAGTGCCTAAAGATGGGCCATCATCTCAGCTCAACTCCTGTCCTGCTGGTGGTTTGCACAGAATACAGAGCAGTAAGTACCCACCTTCACTGGACCACTGCACAACCGGGTGGGAAGGGCCCCCACAGCCCCACCTCTGCCATGGGCTGGGTGCCCCCAGCTCAGGCTGCCCATTGCCCCATCCATGGCACCTGCAGGGATGGACACCCACAGCTCAGGGCAGTGCTGGGGCCTCAGCAGAAGTGCCCTGCTGTAGCAGTGTGTGCTGTCACACTGCAGCTGGCTGCAGCCACTCGCAGGGACATCCTGCCCTTGAGGCACAGAGGGCTCAATGGGAGCTAGATCAACTGGAAGAAGGCTCACCTTTAACTTTTCCCTTTCACCAGCAATCTTCCCTTTGGAGGCAGAGAAGTGGAGCTGTACTCACATGCTGCAAGGTCCAGTGGTGCCAATGTGTTATTTCCTTCCTCTCCCCATAAGGAATGCCCCCAAGCTGCTCCCTGCCACATCCAGCTGACTGAAGTCCTGCAGTAGGAAGGAAAGGGCAGGCAGAGGCCCTTACTCACCATGCACGGCTTTGATTAAGGCCATATGAATAATTATGACAGAAATTCAAGCAAAACTTTCTTATCTGCACAGGAATTACTCACAGGCTTCACGCCACCTTACCTTTACACAGTGTGTGATTTTCACATCAGACGTACATGGTGCTGCTGGGATGGTAACTGTGCCCATTGTCACCAATTGCAGCAGTGGCCATGGGACAACAAAAGCTGCTCCCCCTGGGAAGGTACACCTGTCCCCATCTCCATGCATGCAGAGGGCTCTCTTATCTTTCTAGGAAAGATAAACTGAAGAGCCGAGCAGAGCTCAGCGGCCACTTTCAAAGCAGCTCAGCCCAAATTTAAGTCCTACAAATTTATTTCAGAGCACATGAAGGTTTTCCCAGTAAGGAGGAGGCAGAAAGGGGCACCCAGCAGCTCAGGCATGGGGCCAAGAGCTGACAGCCTGCAGTAAGGAAGTTCCTGAGCTGAAGAACTACAAATTATTTTTTCCTGTTACCTCCCATGCAGAGAAAAGAGATGCTCAAAGCTTTATTCTTCTCTACTACACTAAAAGTACTGAGCATTGCTGACAGGGGATGGGAAGCAGTATTTTAAAAGAAGAGTGCTTACATATAACAGTCCCTACCAACTTCAGACCACTGCTTCTCTAAGAGCTCATAAAACTGCTACTACATTCATGTTAAAAAAAATGCTCAAAGTATAAAGCACTTTCAATTCATTACAAACTGTGTTATTAAAAAAAGTACTGTACAGCAATATTTGTAGATTTTATCTTAAAGTGAACTCATGTATGGGAGTACATTTCTACCTTCACCAGGAGGAACGTGGCAAAGGAAGGGGGGAACCTGGGCAAGGAAGTTCACTTTGTACACAGGAGAAGCCATCCTCAGTACTGAGCAGCACTCAGCTGACAACGTGCTGCAACCACAGCTGCACTGCAGGTCAGGTCAGCCAAAATGAGCTTCAAGCAGGAACACATCAGAGAGGTGGCTGAAGCTCCTCCTTTGGCTTTTTTATACAAGTTCATAAATACCGAATAAAACCTCCAAAAGTTCAAACAGAAAAGTAGGAATCTTCCTGTTCTTCATCTGATGTATCTGCTGCCTCAGCCGCAAAGAGCTTCCCCACAGCCGGGCTCTGCTGCACTTCTGCAATATGAAAAACAGGGAGGAGAGCATCAGTGTGTGTGCCTGAGCTGGCAAGGCAGTTCAGAAGGTCCTGTGAGAAACAGAGGATGCTGAAAAATTATTCAGTGCAGATGTGAACACCCACAGAGCAGCGGCAGTGTGAAGGTGAGTAAAGCTGACGTGAAGGAGAAACAAAACACACTTACTTTTATCAAAGTTGTACTTGGTTCTGCTCGAAGCTGGTGTGCCATGCAAGGTGCCAGCCTGCCAAAAAGAAAGTCTGCACTCAGACAGCAGTGACAGCACCAGCACCATAGGAAAGGGGAAACATTTGGGAGGGAAGGGGAGGGGGAGGGAAGGAACAGGTACAGCGTTCCTTTAGAATCCTGCTGCCCTACTGCTGTGCCACATTTTCACACAAGATTTAAAGTGCTCATCTACCAAAATCTTTGGCTGAACCAGTGGCACTGCTCTGCTTCTGGGATCACAGCTGTTCATGGAAGAGGCAGAACTACCAAGGCAAGGACGGGAAAGGAACACAAATTCAGGGTGTAAGGTGAGGAGTCCCACTTCCTCCCCCACTATGCAGGAAAAAGCAGGAATTTAAAGCATCAGAAAGGTCTCAGAACCCAAAAGCAATTACAGACCCTGAAAAAGACAGCCTACCTGATCAAGACAATAAATTATAATAGAAGTAGCTTTTCTCTGAAATACGTAGATACAAAACCCAGAAGTTTGGTGTCAATCAAGAGGGGTCCTGTGTTCCTTCCGTGCCCACACTTTGTGAGCCAGGGATCCTCCTGCTTAGCAGAACCTGCACTGTTACAAGGCAAAACTCACAGTCAGGAAGCCAGCATTACCTGCTGCTTCTTCACTTTGTCCCAACTGCTCCTGCTGCCCTGAGTTTTCTGCATCCTGAACACGTGTCTGTCGCAGTCCTTCCTGCAAGCATCAACAAGCAAATCAGTGCCCGTGGTGTGCTCTGCTCAGGGCATCAGCTGGATACAGCTCCAGCCAGCACATACAGAGTTCTAATCCAGAAAGAAAATTAGCAGGGCCATTAAAAACAGTTGTTGGCCAATTAAATGTAGCAACAGTTCCTGGAGTATGACTCAATGCAGAAGTGTTTAATTAAATCATGTGCTAGAACTCATAATGCAAATATCAGACAAAAAGCTTTATCATCTTCCCAGAATGTTCATTATATGAAAATGCCACCTCTCACTAAAGAGAGTGCCAGTTTATTCCAATAAAGCCTGAAGCTTTATTGCCAGTGCTTGTAGTTGTCCACACTTACTTGAGTAGCTCAAATGCACCAAATGGAAGTTTTCTCTAAACAATACCTTAATGCCTGCAGCATTTACTCTGCATACTGGAGGTTAATCCCAAGAGTGATCTTTCTCAGAAGACAAGAAATGAGAAAGGAAAGCATTAGCAAAGGAACAGCAGCAGGAGTTCCCACCTGTTGATAGGTCCCAGCATACCAGGGCTGATGTGCTCACACTGAGGGGTTTTGGCCAGAGGGCAGACAGCTGAGGAAGGTGTGATTGGGTTGTTTGTAAGTGCAAAGTCGTCATCATCATCATCATGGCTTCCCAGGAACGTTGGTAACTACAAAGACACACCAGAGCACTCGGTGATCTGCCCTTTGACCATCTCTGCTTAAGAGGCCTCTCACCACAATGCCTGACATAGATCACAGCCAACAACTGCACTTTGGCTGTGCCCCTGTGCCCCACACTGAGCAGTTCCAGGCTTTGTTCTCTCCTCAGTGGGCACTCCCTCCCCATCCCTTTGCTCACTGCAGTTGCTTTTCCTGCCTCCTCAATATATCCCTCTTGAGATGCAGATAGCAGCACAGGACGCAGCATGCTGAATGCAGGTATGTGAGGACTCCACAGGGCAGCCAGCAACAGCTTGGTCTTACTTCAACACTCCTGCAGATACCCAACATTTTGCTGCCTCTTTTTTGGTTACTGCTACATATTAAAAGAAAAAAGTCTGAATAAAATTCCAGGCTCAGAGTCGACCATTATTCTCAGAAGGAAGATTACAGGATTCTCAGGGAACTTGTGGTCCTTCCATTTTGAAGGGAGAGAGGAGAACTGAAAAGGTTCAGAGGAGCAACACATCATCAAAAACACAGATGAACTTTCATCGTCTTGGAAGTTTTGGACATGGATGCACTGATTCTTTCATGGCCAGCCTGCACAGATTTGCCACAAGGACTTCTCCATTGCACAGTGCAGTCTATAAAAAGCAAGGAAGCTACCAGTGCCTAAACTAATTCTGATATTTCAGTGAGCCATGGTGTTACTCTGCTTTTGGATGAGTTCCATATTAAGGCTTGTGCATTACTAAGTGGAGCCAGTTTGGACAGACAACAGCAGGAAGTCATGTTCCACATTCTCACTCAGCAATTAAAGTACTGCAAAAATGAATCAGGTGGGTAAACCTCACCTCCCCAAACCACAATCTCATATTGCTGGCACTGACCAAGCTGACTCGTAGCACAGCCTTCAATTACCAGTCAGAAAAGCGCGTGGATATGTAACAGTTTTTCCAGATTTACTTACCCTCATTCGTCTATTTTGAAAGGGTGTAGCAGTGAAAACATCATCATGGTCATCCTTCGGCAAATTGTCCAGGAAATCTCTCATCTGCAGCTTTCTTTTGAAGGTTCCCACTTTGGCAGTTATTGCAACTGGCTCTGTCTTACCTACATGAATCCAAGCATTACTTTTTCTAAGACAGCAATTACAGAGCATACTTTTAAATTAGCTGGATACAATCATGGAATGGAGTTGTAGAATAGAATGGAATCACAGAATCAATTAGTGCTAGCAATAAGGTTCTTTCTTTCATGGAAACTTCTCACGTCTTCTTTGTGGTCCTTTGGATTTCTTCAATTTACACTTTCAGAAATAAGTTCTCCCTACACCTTCTTAATCAGAAAGTTACTCCAGAGCCCTATAAACAGCTGTCTCCTCCTAGGTGAGGAATACAGGTTAAGTCTGCCTGAAAAAAACTCTAAATTACCCTTTTTCTTCTAATTTCTGCTTCAGTCATTTATGATACCTGTAATGCTACAATGGGATGATAATAGCAGGGGAGCAAAGTCTTTGGATACAGCAAATGAGAACAAACCCAAATGAGGCAGCCATAGATGCAGAAATGAAGAAAAAGAGCTGCTCATCTTTGGAAGGCCTCAGGTAGAGCAGGGATGCCCTCACCTCCAGTGCCAACCCTTAAATGAGGTCTGGGAAGGGGAGGATCCTGGCTCCAGCCCTTCCATCACTCAGTACATTGCATGTGCCTGAGCTCCCCTGGGCTGGCCCTGCCTTCCCACCAGGTGCTCCATCACTGCTTCAGGCTGTGACAGCATTTCCGCTACAACATCCCTCAAGCTCTGCAACAAACCTTTGCAGTGCAGAAGATCACCTCCTTTACTACAGGACTCCAATCCAAGCACAATAACACAAAGAATTGCTTATTGTTCATTTATCAGGGGTGCGTGTGCTTATGGCTGCATCTCCCATTATACAATAAATAACAAATTTTAAATGTAAAGACCAATCATACTCAGAACCAAGTGGTCAGTACCTTTCTGTTCTGGCTTTCCTGCCCCGGTTTTCTTTGTGGCAGGCCTTTTGGAATTTTTTGCCTGTTCTTCTGTGTATTTCTGATGGCAATCCTCAGCAGAACGAGACCCGACAGCCATCGCTACCTCCACCCAGAAACCATTCTTGTGCTTTGGAAACGAAGCCACTGCCCTGCCGAGAGAACAGAACCATGGCCCTCCTCATACAGAGAATCTGTGCTGCACTGCCATCCGCCTGAGACCAACAGGTGCCAGCATGCACTGCGTGGGGAGACCTGGTATGCAGAAGGTACCACAGGCACTGTAACATGTAGCTGCTTATCTGAGTGCCTGTTGCAAAGTGCACATCCATCCTTTTGAAGTAAAAAATACAACCAAACCTGGTTATTTTCTAACACTGTGTGTATATTAAACACTGCCCAGTAGCTAATTAAGTAATTGTCTAATGTGTTAATTTAATATTCTTGTGGTTAGTCTCCCCTCTACAAAATCTAAATACACAAACACAACATGGTTAGTGTTTTATTCCATTAGGGAAGATAATTTATTACCACTTTTACTGTTTATATCTCAATATCAATACTCCTGTAATACATTTTAATATGTGTTTTTCAGCTTTGTTCATAGAGATGTCTATCTCACAAAAAAGCAGGCATATTTGGAAAGCAGTGGAGGAGCACTGAACCACCACAGCTGCTAACTGTGCTCCTCTCATTCTGCATTACATAGAAGAGGTGGGGGCTGCTGCAAGCTCACAGACCACAGCTACTGCAGGAAATACTTGTCTGCTTTATTCTACTATTCTTTAATTTGTGAGCCAGAAGCATTTTGTAAGAGGGAGTTAAAGCAAAAGGAAATTTAAAATAACGTGGGCTTAAAAAAACCCAAAAAAGTCCCAAAACCCTAAAAAGTCCAAATTCAGAAGACCACCAGCCAAACACTCCAGTACCCAAATTATGCCTCCTGGTATCTGAGATAGGCTTTGCCCTCTGAAGACAAGGGAACCACTTACCTGTGCAGCTTCTGCAGTTCCTTTTGAGACCAGTCATCATCTGCCTTTGAAAAAAAAGCGAGAGTTTTGTGCACCTTATCCCCCTTGGATTCACTTGGTTTTGCTGCTGAAGGCTTGGCAGCATGATTAAAATTGCCATTTGCTTTTTTATTGGATACTTCTGATCTCTTTTTCTTTGTGTGATATTCCTCACCAGAAGAGGTTTCTTCTTCAGAGGAATCAGAACTCTCAATGAAGGCAGGTATCCTTTGCCTCAGCTGTGTAGTATGGGAGGCAGCAGTGCAGGGTGCGACTGCCGGGCGTTCGCTCGACACCTCGCTTGTGCTGCCCTGCAGCCTTTCACAGGTAGATGTAGATTCAGAGTTTTGAATCTCTTTTGGCAAAAAAGGTTTATTTTTCCTTTTGACAGTCAATCGGATGTAGTCACTTGATTCCTCTTCCCCATCTTTGCTTGAGGATTCCTCTGTTAAAGTCTTACCTTGAGAAGGCTTTCTGGCTGACCTTAGGAAGTACATGTTCTGACCTGTAGTCACTTCTCCATATTCTTTTCCTGTCTTTTCTTTTCTTGTTCCTGTGTTTCTGCTATTATAGTTATGCTTGTCTGCATATTCAGTATTTAAGCGAGTCTCCTTAGTGGAAAGCCATGTTTTAATTTTATTAATATCACTTTCATGATCACTTTCATCATCTGAAATAAAGCGCCTGGCCTCTCTGCTTTCAGTGGACGTGGCTTTGGTTTTAGTACCCACTCTTTTTTCTTCACTTTTCCCTGAAAGAGATGATGTCAGTATATCACACACTTAAGGTAAATCATTACTGTACTCTGATAGGCAAGCAGCACTGAAAATACGCCCGACTTCCAATTCAGAACAGCATGAAGCCAGATCTGAGCCGTGGATTTAGACTGAGCAAATGCTCCTCCCTCAGCTCAGAGGGAGCACAGCCAGCAGCAGGCAGGGTCCTTCATGCATAGCAGACTTCCAGTACTTGCACTCTTAGTTCCCATAGGGGAATGCTGGCCTAGGCAGCTCCCTCAGGTTGCACACATCAGGCATATTGACATCCAAAGTATAGGAGCAGAAACTTATATACATAAAATTCATAACCGCTTTTATTTCTGGAAAGAAATGTTCATGTCCCCACGCTGTTCCAAAGAAGCAGTTTGCAAACAATTCTGAGCTGTGAAACTGGCCATCAGTGTTACTCTGCTAATTCTTCACAAAAGTGAATGATAATTAAAGATGTAAATAAATTGCTTGCATCTGCCAGACATCGCCATGCTGCTGCAGCACCCAGCTCATCATCCACTGAATCCACTCAGTAACGTTGAATAGAAGCAAAAACTTTTTTTTCCCCTTACCTTTATCTTGGCTTTTTGGTTTTTCTTCCCCTGCCTTTGCTGAATCCTTTCTTTCCTTCATCTTAGAGAGCGAACTGGTTTTTCTTTTAGGTTTTTCAGCACTATACATCTTCAAAACAAAACAATGTAATCTAAACTTCTGCTAGAGCTTACATATCAAGCCTACCAACGCCAGCTCTGAAAAAGCCAAATGTTTACAGGATGGGTAGAGTTAAGACTCCTGCATTGCCCAGAATCTATTCAGTGCTGTCTGACGCACGCAGGTGCTCACATGAGTACATGTGAGCAAGGCAGCTTCACCAGACTCTCACTCCATTCTCTAACAGTTAAAATCCCAAAAGCCAGGACCTTTTGGTGAATTGGACACATCCGCACTGCTGGAGCTACTGACAAGAGTCTGTATGCTCCCTGTGCCATATGGTCAATTAATTTCAAGGAAAAAACTGCTGAAAACAATGCTGCCTTCCTTCATACACGCTTCCCTCATCACAGTACCATCAGAGTTGCTTGAGGTGTTGTAATAAATGAGAATAACCCACCCCAATCAAAACTGAGGTGCGTCTGGACAGAACAAGGTGTAAGAAATGAGGAAACATCTGCTCCTAATGAATATGAAACTACACAGAAAAGGGAAAGCTGAGAACAGCAGAGATAATGCAAAGCCCTGCCTAAAGCTCTGACCTCCCTTGTGAGCTTAGCCATGCTGGCAGGGACCTGATGTTACACTGCAGGAAGTGTTTTACTTGGGAACCTCCGTAACCCAAAGCAGTACCTCTGCACAACTTCCTCACCTTCCAGAATATTGCATTCTTTTCCAGAAGGAATCATATATTATCCCAGCTCCTCATGCAACAATTACTTGATAATTCAGAGGCTTTTTTTTTCTGCTTTAAAATGTTTTGGAAACATAATAAAAACATTCTGCCTAGTCAGGCACTCATTAGAGCAGCCTGTCATAAACTGATGCATGCATAAACGCACACCAAGGTTGCTGATGTATTTATTACTGTATTTTACAGAAAAGTATAACTCACAACATGCAAATGGCACTCACCATGCTCAGATAATCTGTCCCACCTTTCTGTACTGTAACATTTAGCTCCTGATCCACAAACTCACGCTCCCCACACCAGAAGCTGAGCGGCGGTTTGACCAGACGGCCGCTACGAGTGTAGATCTCATTGGAGCCATTCAGTGTGGGTCTGTGTTTTGGTGTTTGATCTACAAGAAAAACAACAAGTTTCAGTTCTGCCCAAATGTTGCATTGAAAACTCACTATCACACACTTTGCCAGCATAAGAGTGATGTTGTACTTAAACCTGTTAAATCAGAATCATAGAACTGCTTAGGTTGGAAAAGACCTCCAAGATCAAGACCAGCCACAACCCAACCATACTTAGGTTCCAGAGCAGGGCACAAAGATGATCAGAGGGCTGCAGCACCTCCTGTGCAAAGACAGGCTGAGGGAGCTGGGCTTGTTCAGCATGGAGAAGAGAAGGCTGTGGAGTGACCTCATCACAGCCTTTCAGTGCCTAAAGGGAGCCTACAGACAGGAGGGGAGTCAGCTCTTGGAAAGGGGAGAGAACAGCAGGACGAGGGGAAATGGTTTGAAGTTGAGGGAGGGCAGATTGAGGTTGGATGTGAGGGGGAAGTTGCTTGCTGTGAGAATGGTGAGGTGCTGAACAGCTGCCCAGAGAGGCTGTGGATGCCCCATCCATCCCTGGAGGTGTTCAATGCCAGATTGAATGGAGCCCTGGGCAGCCTGGGCTGCTGTGAGATGTGGAGGTTGGTGGCCCTGCATGTGGCGGGGGGTTGGAGCTTCGTGATCCTCGAGGTCCCTTCCAACCCGGGCCGTTCTGTCATTTTGTGATACTACCCTAGAACTTGAATAAATGATAAGGAAAATACAAAGGTACCACAAAGTAATGATGCTCTTTTACAAGCATGCAGGTTAGAAATAAGCATACTTGAACAAGACTGAAATAATTATCTTCATGAATTATAAACCACATTACTGTGAACCTTTAGTTTTGCTTACAAGGCTATGAAGAACTTGAAAGTCACAGAGAATTACAGTGATAAAAGTTGTCACACTGAGCAAACCTTCACAGTAATGAGAAAATAAAACAAACAGTTGTTATAGTATGAGCAACACAGCCTGATGACAGTAGCAACAGTTTGCAAGCCCTTCTGGAGCCTATGACAAGATATAGAAATGAAGTTAAAAACCAGAAGCTATTAGTGTCCCTAATGAAGTTTGCATTACAAAGCAAAGAAAAAAGTGTTGGCCATTGGGCTGTGGCTTCATAGTTGTTTCCTTTGGAAAGAAAGCCAAAGAAGGTAATTCTCCCACAACCATTCAGACCATGCCCAGTGCTTCTCAGCACATCACTCTCTATTCCTCAGCCCTGGAAATAAACCATTAAGATGCCATAAAACAAACTTGCTGTAGGAACAGATTCAAGGAAGGAATTAAAATCAAGCCAGCCAGAAAAGGGTGCAGGCCAACATTGCTTGGGAGTCCCAAGAACAGAGCCTGGAGAGACTGAATCCCACATATATCCCAGAATAATCGATAAGAGCATGATATACAACACAGCAACCAGGAAAAACTTTAGTCAAGTTTGCCACTGCCTGAAAAAACAGTTTTGGAATCACTACTGTCAGCTTCTACAGATCCAGCCAGGCTCCTGCTTCCTTCCCAGGGTTATTCCTCAGAAAAGACTCCAAACAACATCTATTTTTTGTACACCAGCAAACCAGAACATGAACAAGCCACTGCTCCTCATTATTGCAGCTCACGCAAACACAAAGAAAAACTTTCACAGTTAGTTTGTTATATCTTCCATACAGCCTGAAATTAACAAAACAAGATATCCTTTGCTGGGAAAAAGCTCTAAAAAGATTGGACAAGGGGGAATGGTTTGAAAGTGAGACAGGGGAGGTTTGGGTTGGATCTGAGGAGGAAGTTTTTCAGCCAGAGGGTGGTGAGGCACTGGCACAGGTTGCCCAAGGAGGCTGTGGGTGCCCCATCCCTGCAGGCATCCAAGGCCAGGCTGGATGTGGCTCTAGGCAGCCTGGGCTGCTGGTTGGCGACCTGCACACAGCAGGGGGTTGGAATGGATGAGCACTGTGGGCCTTTGCAGCCCAGGCCATTCTAGGATTCTATGAAAACAACAAACATCAAAGCCACCAAACCCAAACTATCAGAAATTATCCATTTCTTCTCTGGAGAAAAGTTTACCAAGACTCACAAGTGTGTTCATCTGTCCTGGGTAACACTTCATACGTTGTGTTCCTTGTTTCACATTTCCTTACATTTCTTGCTGAGTCTTCTACACTTTCCGCCTCATCTGTATCCACCTTTGAGTCACTCTCATCATTTTTATCCTCACCAATCCTTTTTCTGTGCTCTTTCCTAATGATTTAGAGTTTAAGAAAAAAATAGTAATAAAGACCCAAAGCAGTTACCCATTAACAAAAGACCTAAGTAGACTCAAAGTCTTCTCCCCATCCCAGCAAAAGCCCAACAGCATAGTGCAGCTCTACTCACAGAGTAGCTAAATAGTGGCATGGTTCAAGCCACTGAATCAGCAACGCCCCCCACTTGTGCTGATACCGTGCATCTCAACGGAAACAAACCAAAGCAGTGTAATGAAGAAGAGTAAGAGGTTGGGGCCCTGGGCAGCCTGGGCTGCTATAAATTGTGAAGGTTGGTGGCCCTGCCTGTGGCTGAGGGTTGGAGCTTCATCATCCTTGAGGTCCCTTCCAACCCGAGCCACTCTGTGATTCTGTGAAGAGGCTATTCTTCCAACAAAGCGACCAGAACTTGCTTGGATCAAAGTCTCCATAAACACATCTACAATCTTTTATCTTTCACTAGTGTAATATCCTTAAAAATCAATTAATACTTGAGAGAGAATTACAATGAAGCAATTTCCAAAGGAATTACCTTCTTAATTCCTTGAGTAACTCCTCAACGTATTCCTTCCACCTTTTGGAAAACCCAAATGTAAATCTTTTGGTGAACTGATAGGAAAAACCTGTGTGAAACAGAAGTGGCATTAACAATAGCTGAGAGATATTTTAGATCAGGAAATTCAGAAATACCACTCAGTATGATCTGTTCATAAGCACCTCAGAAACTAACTCACATCTTAAACATCAGAAAGACAGACTTTCCCAGTTTGAAAGAACTGTTTATGTCATGATGAAGTGAACCAAGGGCCACAGGACATCAGCGAGTAAAGATGGCATTCTAAGTTTTTGGGAGCCAGGAACAGAAGCCTGTCCAGCACTGATGGACTGGGCAAAGCTCCCAGCTCCATCCAAAGCTGTCAGCAGAGCTGATAACCCCGAGCCCAGGCTGCAGAATAACACAGAACATTCACTTTGGCAGTACGTGCAAATTAGCAGAAAGCAGACATAATTCTAAAGCCCACCTTAAGAATGATCTTCTTACCTTCTTTTCTCATCCAAACAGAATCTATATGTCCCTGTAGCAAGTAGATATTGCCAGATGATGTTTTAACTTGGTTGTATGCTACACGTTCTACAACTGCATTACTATGCCACAACATATCCTTCATATCTCTAAGAAAAGATAAATAATATTAACACCACACAAAAAAAAACCCAAAACAATGCAATTTTCATAAAAGGAGAAATTTAAAAACAAGAAATTGTTATCCCTTATCAGTGTAACAGTACTACCCACATGATGGCTCAGACAGACACTGGTAGGATGGATGTGCTGGGTTTTCCTTTCTTAGCTTGGAAGAGCTTCTGGACCTCTTATTTAATATTTGGACAGGAAATAAAACAAGGTTGCCACCACTGCAGGTGTTCAGCACAGAACATGCCAAGCATTAGGCTGCAAAACCAAAGTAGACTAAAGGACTCCATTGAGCTCCATGTTGCAGTGATACCCTCATGGATGTTACAGAGGTGCTATTATACAAGTCCAGTTTAAGTTCTCCCTGGGAGTATTTTATTTCTTGCCTTTCTATTTAAAAGACAGTTACTGAAGAAGAAGCTCTAGTCCATGCAAAAATTAGAGGTTAACAAGTGTTTATGGGACCTCTCAATGAGAAATAAAAGTGAGTATTAATGTACAAAAAATCTACGTGGAATGTTTTTAGGTATACTTTTGTAGCAGTAAACAACAGACTGAGCTACAGAGCAGCACTAAGGGCAAACAGCCCAAATGCTGAACTGCCAGACTTGCCACAAACAACAGAAATCTCTTCAGACTTTCAGGCAGCAGAACTGTGTGGAACTCATTCTAACAGGTACCAATGTATTGCAACACAAGGTCAACACCACATCTCCAAGCATGGTACCAGCTTTAGGGCTGAGATGTTGAAAACCCTCCAACATGCTTTACATTGCATTTAAATCAGAAATTGTTGTCTTACTTTCGTTTTCCTTCGACGCACACTGCAGTGTTACCACTCATCACTTTAATGCGCCAGCTGGAAAGGCAGATTCTTTTCTGTGGGGAAAAAAAAAGATCAGATCTGCCATGATTCTTATACCAGACTAAGCTACATAACATTGCCAATGCACTGGCAAAGTAGAAATTAACTGCTGTATACCTTGAGTCTATTTAGGCATCATCTTCCAGATGAAAAAAAACCTGAAAACAGCCATTAAGTGCATAAATGTAGAACCACAAGCAAGTGGGATCCCAGTGCAGAATATATGAACTTCAAACAAACACTTTGAGTAGCTTAGCATTGGCTTTTAGAAGACAAACTCATTGGCCAGGGCTCCTAGCAAACCCAAAAAGCCCTCCTCAGAAAGCACCACCAGCACCCCATCCCTCTTAAACTATCATCTGTCCTCAAAGTACTGCTCACAGAAACAATTTATCATGAAAAAATAAAATTATTAGCTGTGTTATTGCTAAAATTCAGGAGGACATTAAAATGACTGTATCCAATACTAAAACCTGCTGGCACATTCACTGTGCACAACCTTCATATTTTAAGAGATCTTTTTGGGCTGAAATGTCTCAGGGGTACCACAAAAACACAGCTCCTGGGGAGGTCCCAGGCTCACTCCTGCGCAGTTCAGCTTCACAACACACTGCTTTCTTTGAGATCTAATCAGCAAGTTCTAAATACTACCAACTGCTTACTGAAGTGAAAATTCTATCTGCAAACTAAACTTCTAGGAAAAGATTCCTGCCCCCCATAACATTTGTTTGGATATTCTGACAGTAAACCCAAGATTTCCACCTCGCTATCAAATACAGAGAGATTCAGTTGTCTCAAGGACCACCTAGCCTACAGCTAGGAATTACCTGCCCTCCTCCTCTCAGCTTTGCCTATACATCCAAGAGCTGAGTAGGACATCACACCAGAGTGGGGCAATGAACATATTTAAGTCATCTCACAGAAAACCCCTTCAAGCTGTGAGTTCTTTGAGACCAGACTGCAACTTGTGAATACTAAAGGAAAAAGCCTTCTTTTATACAAATCAACCAAACCTTCATCTGGGAAAAAAAATGAAGTCTTTTGAGAGGAAAATGTTTACCACTACAGTCTGAGGAGGTTTTACACTGCTCAGCTCCACCATGCTGCTCTCTCACTCCCCCACCTCAAAAAAACAGGGGGAAAACAAATGGTGAAAGAAGGCTCATGGGCTGAGCTAAAGAACAGCTTAATTTAATTAAAAAAAAAACAAAACACACAAAGACTGTACAGAAGCAAGAGGAGAAATTACTCTCTACTTCCCATCAGTGAGCAATGCTCAGCTGAATCTTGGGAAACAGAGCCTCAATTGATGTAGCAGTTGTTGGAGGACACTGTCATAATGAGAGCTTCCCTCCTCCTTCCCCAGCTCCTACTGCTGTTGTGATGTCCCATGGTGTGAGATATCACTTTGGGTGGTGTAGGGCAGCACCCCAGCAGTGCCCCCTCCCCACCTGGCTCTGGGGCAGCCTTGCTGCTGTGCCAGCACTGCCCAGTGAGAGACAGAGCAGTGCTGCGCATCACTGCTGCTTCAACTACAAGTGCAGAGTGCGGCCCTGTCTGGGCTGCTGCACGGAAGGTGGACTCCATCCCAGAGTCACAGTCACACCTAGCAGCTTCATGTGCATGTTCATTTCCTTTGACCAAAAAAAAAAACAAAACCATGACCACAAGCTACAGGCAGTCCATGGGAAGTTTTACCCTATCAGGTATAACAAGGCAGTAAGTTTTCCCACCTGTTTGTCAGCAGTGACAGCAATCTGATCTGCCCGAGGTTTATCCAAAGGGCCATTACAGTTTTCTCTCTGCTTCTGCTTCCTTGGCATGCAGGCTTCATGAGTAGAGAGCACAACATTGCAGAAGTGCTGTGAGGGTTTCTGAGCTGCAGTCTCCAATATCTTTTCTGCTCTGTGCTCAGCTCGCTGACTGCTTGGCTGCTGCCGTCCTTTCTCCTGTTGAAGTTCAGTACGTTTTGCTTCTCTGTTTCCACATCTTCCTTCTAACTGTTCCCCAGGGTAAGAGGGGGTAGAATGGACACCCACAGTACTTGTTACTGTATTTAGAGACATTTCATCATCGGCATCCATTGATTCCACAAGGAAATTATCCTCACTGTCCTTAGCAGCAGCCACACATGCTGTCTGAGCATTTGGGAGCAGCTCACCAGAAGTGGATTTGATTACTGGCTTTTCTGCAGCTGGGGGAAGAGGAACATTCTGCTTGTTTGGGGTTGAAAGTGTTGGATCTGGTTAAAAAAAAAGGTAATTAGTGATGTTAATACAAAAATGTTTTCATGGTTAGCATTACTATTCTGAAAGCACTAATTCAACTGCCAACCCTTACAGCAAGCACTTCTTTGAATTTCTTTGTACCAGGTTTTCATCAGTACCACATCAACAAATAAGCATCCCACTTTCCCCCAAAAGCAAGCTGATGTACACATCTATGAGCATTCTTACCTTTCTTCCTATAGAGAAAAGGTTCTGTTATTCATAAAAAACAGAATCATAAATACATCCTTCTTTCCAAACTTTCTTGCACCTCCTTCCTCTGTGCACAGACTACAAAGGCAAATGATACCCTGCAATATTCTGCCAATAGCACACGAAAAATTATAAGAACAGAGTCCTGAAGTCCCACAAGCTTTTGAAGTGTTTCTAAAAGCAATATCAAGTACCTTTTTGCTGCTGGTTCTTCTGCAATTTCTGCTTTACACGCAAGAAGAATTTCTGAGGAGATTCCAACACAATGGGGTCTACATTCAGCATTTTCACAGCCTGGTTCTGAGGAATCCGAATGCAAGGTAATTCTGGAAACAACAGTTCAAAAAATCATTTGGAATTGAGGAAGAAAATTAATTGGGGGGGGAGGGGGGAGAAGCAAAATACACATTTCATAAGATCTGAATGCAGATGGGATCTATTTTGTAGTATTAAGGTCTAACCTACTGCAGCACCCCACAGAGGAACAAAGGACTCAGAAATCATTACTGATATGAATAGGATGATACAGGATGGAAACAGGCATTTTGGAAAACTGGTGTTAGAAAGGAAAGAAAAGTTTCAGAATTTTCACTTCTTGTATAAATAAGAGGTTACTCATTTTTATCATGTTCAACAGAGACACAGAAAGTAATGAGGGGTTTTAAGTTGCAGCAAGGAGATTTAGGAAGGCTTTTATAAAATAACTAAACAAAGCTTGGGCACTACTACCCCCACAGCAACACTCAGCAACTCCCCCCCAGCAAAAGCAATCAGCCAACAGCTGTCTGTGCTACAGGCTAGGTACAGCTCAGTGCTTAGCCTAATTTTCAGCAGTGATACCATGGAAGGAAACAAATCAGGTAGGCTATAACCCCAATCAATCGGTTAAATTACTGCATAAAAGGCCAACATGTGAGATTTAGAACAATAGAACTGTTTGAGCTTTAAAAGACCTTTAAAGGTCATCATTTATAGGTACTACACTTCAAGCAGGTGTACAGTGATGAAGCACAACCCCTCTGATCAACCAGACAGCATTTCAGTGGCTCTTCCACTCAGAGAGGTGCGAGCATGAGGAAAACAGAGCTCTGCCACAGGCAGCTTCCCCTGCCAACCATCATTACTGCCTGCATGGACAGCAGCTGTGTGCCAGCAGGCAGCCATTCCTAATGCTACATCACTTTTCTGGGCACGGTGCTCAAATGGGGATCTAAGCACCTGCTGGAGCTGTGGGTATCCCTGTTCACTGAGCAGAGGATGGACAATAAAGCTGTTAAGAGGCCTTTCCAACTCAAGCCAGTTCTGTGATTCTGCAAACATGGCACTGTGGCAGCTGCTTGGAAATGGATGTTACATTGCAGAGGCACCAGAGCAGGGCACCCAGCAGGATGCCTCAGAACTACTTCAAGTCCCAAGCAGTTCTCCCACCAATCCTCCTCCTTTCTCAGCTGTCAGGAACAGTGAAAGCCATTCTTTTGTTTCAGTTTGTCTTACAAAGTGTCACTCTCCAAACTCAACATACCACAATAGGTCAGCCCAATCCACAAACAGTATGGGGAGAACAAATTTAAGCAAATTTTAGCTTGGAAAGCAAATAGTATCCTGGGCTCCACCAGAAGAGGGTGGCCAGTAGGGACAGGAAGGTGACTGTCCCCCTCTACTCTGCTCTCATGAGGTCCCATCTGGAATACTGCATCCAGATCTGGAGCCCCCAGTATAAGAAAGACAAGGAGCTGTTAAAGAGGGTCTGGAGGAGAGCCACAAAGATGATCAGAGGGCTGGAGCACCTCCTGTGCAAAGACAGGCTGAGGGAGCTGGGCTTGTTGAACATGGAGAAGAGAAGGCTGTGGGGTGACCTCATCGCAGCCTTTCAGTGCCTACAGACAGGAGGGGAGTCAGCTCTTGGAAAGGGGAGAGAACAGCAGGACGAGGGGAAATGGTTTGAAGTTGAGGGAGGGAAGATTGAGGTTGGATGTGAGGGGGAAGTTGTTTGGTGTGAGAGTGGTGAGGTGCTGAACAGCTGCCCAGAGAGGCTGTGGATGCCCCTCATGTCCATCCCTGGAGGTGTTCAAGGCCAGGTTGGATGGGGCCCTGGGCAGCCTGGGCTGCTCTGAAATGTGGAGGCTGGTGGCCCTGCGTGTGGCGGGGGGTTGGAGCTTCGTGATCCTTGAGCTCCCTCCCAACCCGGGCCGTTCTGTCATTCAAACATCACAGACGCACAGCACGGTGGGGCCGGGCAGATCCTTACAGACCATCGGATTCCACCCCTGCCCGCGCCGGGTGCTCTGAGCTCAGGCTGCCCACAGCTCCGTGCAGCAGCGCCGTGCCCGCACCGCCCCTGTGTGGCACTGCCCCAACCGCCCCGCTCCAGCTTTACGCCCCCCGCCCCACACACAACGCCGCCGTCGCTCCCAGGTTACGAACCTCTCTTGAGCGGCTCCGCGGCCCCGCGCTGCCCAGCGCCCGCAACGCGCAGCCCGGGCCCGCCGGGCGTCAGAATGCGGTCGCTGCCGCCGCTCGTCATCTTCATCTTCATCCTCAGGAAGGCCGCGGCCGGGGACTGCCGGGCGGGCGGCTCGTGTGCGCGGCGTTTCGGCGGCGGCGGTCCGGACCGGATCTCGCTGACGTCGCCGATCTCCAGCGGCTCCCGCTCGCCCGCGCCGCCGTCCAGCAGCGTGGATTGCAGCAATGGGCCGGGCGGCCGGAGCGCGGCGTCGTCGCGGCACCGCAGGGCCTTCAGTGGGGTGAGCGTGCCTGCAGGGACGGAGCTGAGGAGCACGGCCTGGAACGGCATCTCCCCGCGGCGGGGAGCGGCGATCATCGCGGCGGGAGGCGGCGTGCTGCCCCGCTGCCGGCCGCCCCGTCACCGCCCGGACCCCGGACCCCGGTCCCGCTGTGGCAGCGGTACGGCCCGACCCCGGCCCCGCCCCACCCCACTTACGGAGCGCGCGCGCGGCGCCCAGGAGAGGATTTGAGTTGGGACCCCTTCGCGCTGATTGGCTGCGGGGCTGCGTGACGTCAGAAGGCGCGGGACGGAAATGGCGGAGCTGAGCGGAAGTGATGTAGTGGAGCGCCGCTTCCGGTTAGGGTGCACTTCCGCCTTGTGGCTGCTGCTGGCTTGAGAGCAATCTGCAGGGTTTCTGTAGGCGATGCTGTGGCTGTAGTGGCTTCCGGTGTGGCACTCTGTGTGGCACTCTGTGTTAGCGGTGTGCAGAGCCGCTGCTGGGTGATGGGGGGTGGTGAGAGAGCTCTGTGGGTCCTTTGTTCTCATGGGCTGAGACACCTGTGAAGCTTTCCCTTAAGCCAAGGCTTTCTCTTAAGCCCGGGAGACCTGTTTCACTCCCGTTACCTGCAGAAGCCTTTGCTCTTCTTCATTTTGGGAATGCACGGTAGGGTCTGTAGGAAGTTCAGTGAGTGTAGTTTCTCCTTTCTAGCGAAAGGGGGCTGTGAGCTCTAAGAGAGTAGCTGGGAAAACTGCGGGTGTTCACAGGTGATAAATAAACCTCATTAACAGGGGAAAGCAAGGCTTTTTTTTTTTTTTTTTTTTTTTCCTTACATGCTGGGCCCCAGGAGAGCTTCCTATGGAGTGTGTCTAATTTGCTATTGCTTTGTTCCCTAAAGGAGAGGAGGGGTTGATTATGTAAGGAAGAAAAGTCATCCTAGCTACTTATGGAGGACTTAAGCTAGCAAGAAATAGTAGGGTAGTTAATTGATTTTCTTTGAGTACTTACTGGTGCTGCATACAGGTGAGGCAGCAGCTGCATAAGGGTGAGAGCTGACTGTTGTAGGGCCAGTATTAGGTTTGGAGATAAAAAGTGCAGGTTCTTTAGCTCATGGCTACACCTGGAGGGTGGTAGCTGTTTCTGAGTCTTGTCAGGTTGTAAAAATTAGAACCAGTAATGGTTTGCACTTCAGATATCCAAGGCCAGGGATGAGGGTAAAAGATCTGATGCTTTTGCATGCCTTGGGCCATAATTGTTTTGATTACCTGAAAAAGCAGCTTCTGCTCTGTTTTGATACCAGTGAAGCTTGAAGGAGCAAGGAGTCATCCTGCAAAACACACTCTATATGTGCAAGGTCCCATCAATACTGTGTTTAGAGTATTGCACATTTGTTGGAGACTGTTCAGAGTACCAAAACAGCATGGAAACAGCACAGGAGAATGCCACTAAGAGAAACTGGATTTCAGCGAGTCCTGCAGGGTAGGACTCCCCTCAGCTGAAGGCCATGCTCACCTGCTTCAGATGGCCAGACAGGTGGAACAGTGCTCTGCCTTCTGCATATGCCTCTTCTTTCTCCACTGGCAGGAAGGTCTTGGATGTCCTCTTGCTGAACGTCATCTGACAGCTGGTCTCTAGCCCATCTTGTGTTCTGGTGACACTGGTCAGTAAGCATATGCCAAGGTATCTGAGTAGTCCCACTGATTGCTTGTGACTGTAAAGCTGAACAGATGCATTTCCTGGGACTGGGTATTAATGTGGGCTGATGTTGAAGGTGTGTAAATGAGCATTGTGTAAACTCACATCAGAATGCAGAAGCCTTTTTGTGTGGGAGAGGTGTTCCTTATCTGTGATTAAGCAATGCTGCAGAGATTTCTTCCAGTGCTTCTTACAATGCACACTGTAAGCAAGGCCAAAAGCTTTGAGAGCTCAATGAGCAAAGGGAGAGGAATAGAGAACTTTCCCCACTAGGAAATTTTGAAGCCAGTAATAAACCATCCTGCATGTACAGATATGCATATACATGATAAATATGGGTATATTTACTTCTGCCCTCCCCACCCTGACAAAGAAACTTGTGGGTTTCTTTTCAGCCATACAAGCAATTGATTTAAGATCTCAAAAATCTGAAGGACAAATTGGATGACATAAAAGCCTGGAAAATTAAAACAAAAGTACAGTTTTCTCCCAGAAATGGGTGTGTGCCTTCCATTAAATAAAAGAAAGCAAACAAGAAATGGTGATAAAGTGCAGTGAAGGTAAGGCTAGCAAGTTACCTACCTGTTAGCCAGGCAGAGGTGTAGATATGACCAGTGTAATGACTGAGCTACCAGCAAAATGGCTCCAGGAAGAAAAGTTATGCTAACAGACTGTGCCTCTTTGCAGAGCTTCATGGTTATTATAGGAAAAGAAAACAGAAAACCTCATAGCAAAAGGGCATTTCTTTAATTACCAATAGTAATTTATCTTAGCTAAACAGGATACAGTAAAATATGCTTAACTTTAAATATTCTCCCTTCCTTTGCTCTGTTTCTCCCATTGGAACCTTGCTTTGGGAACACAGAACCCCATTCTCTCATGGGTGCTCGTGATGTTCAAGGACCAACAGAAGCTGTTTCTTCCCTTGGTTTTTGTACATCAAGTATCTTCCCAGGACAGAAACATGATGCAGAAGTGTGACATGGCTCACAGGACTACAGATGCTCACTTGTATGCCTCCTCACTTAGTGTACAGCATGGAAGTGCTCCAGTGACAGCACCCACTGAAGGTAACACCAAAAAGAGTGAAGTCCTTAAGCATTTCCATGAGGAAGTACACACACTACAGCCAAAAAGCACACAGCTTTTCCCGTGTCTAGCTGTGTGCTGCAGATCTGGCTGAAGACAGGAATTTACCCACACTTTGCAGTGCAGGCTTTCTGGCTGCTGCCATGACAGTGCTCGTGAAGAGGAGGTGGAACAATTTCCAGTGGGTGTGTGACAGTTCCAGCTCAAATCCTCTCCTGGCCCAGCTGTCAGGGGGCAGCACCAGGCTGCCGAGCTGCCTGGGAGAGGTTTGTATTTATTCCCCCTGGTCTGTTTGCAGATGGGGCTGACCTGTTGCAATATGTTGTCTAGAGGGTTTGGTGTTGAGCCCCTCACTGACAGACAGACAGACAGTGAGGCACTGGAGTGTGTGCAGAAAGGCGAACGGAGCTGTGAGGGCCCTGCAGCACACGTCTGATGGGGAAAGGCTGAGTAAGCTGGGGTGGGTCAGTGTGGAGATGGGGCTCAGGGGAGACCTCATAGCCCTCTATGACAGCCTAAAATGAGGATGTGCTGGGGGGAGGGGGGGCCGGCCTCTGCTCCCAGTAACAGCAGAGTTGTGCCGGAGGAGGGCCAGGTTGATATTAGGAAACATTTCTTCTTCCAAAGAGCAGGTGGTGGAACGGGCTGCCCAGGGAGGTGGTGGAGTCACTGTGCCTGGAGGTGTTCAGGGAACACTGGGGTGCATGTTCAGCAGCAGTTCAGCACTGGCAGTCGAGGTGCCAGAAGGAGCTGTGTTTCAGTGCCAGTTACTTCAGAAGCAGCCCGAAGCCCCTCATACACGGCTAGTATCTCCTTCTCAGTTGGAGTGTAGCAGTCTTCAGACCCCCTGTACACTCAACTCCAGAATCCCAGGGGTCGGCATCAGGTCTCTCCTGAAGCTTTTTGCCTTGGACTCTGAGTGGGACTTTTCTCTCCATCAGCAGTGTAGAGGATGTTATTAACACCCTGTTCCATCCGTACTGGCCCCAGGGCCACAGCATGGGCTATCTCCTGTTTAATCTGTTCAAAAGCCTGCTGCTGCTCATGGCCCTACATAAAATCATTTTTCTTTCGTGTCACCTGATAGAGGGGTTTACATTGAGGCTGTAGTTTGGAACATGGATTCTCCAAAAGCCCACTACACCCAGAAGATCTTGCTAGTGGGTGGAGACATAGCAATGATTGTGTCAATTACATCTCCTGGGATGTGACAACACCCATCTTGCCATTTTATTCCTAGGAACTGAATCTCCTGGGCAGGTCCCCTCACTTTGTTTTGCTTAATTGCGAAACCAGCTTGCAGAAGAATTTGAATTGCTCTCCCTTCTTAAAAACTTCCTCTGATGTATGGCCAACACAACAATGTCATCAATGCACTGCAGGTGCTCAGGAGCACTGCCTTGTTCCAATGTGGTTTGGATCAACCCAGGGTAAATGGTCGGGCTGTGTTTCCACCCCTGGGGCAAATGGTTCCAGGTATACTGAACACCCCTCCAAGTAAATGCAAACTGTGGCCTGCATTCTGTGGCCAAAGGAATGGAGAAGAATGCATTGGCAATGTCAGTGGTGGCACACCATTTGGCTGCTTTTGACTCCAGTTCATGCTGGAGCTCTAACATATCTGGCACAGCAGCACTCAGTGGAGGTGTGACTTCGTTCAGGCCATGGTAGTCCACTGTCAGCCTCCATTCTCTGCTGGCTCTGTGCACTGGCCATATGGGGCTGTTAAACGGTGAGTGGGTTCTGCTGATGCCTCCGACTCTCCAGCTCCAAATTACTGTGCCACAGATTTTTGCAGAGCTTTCCTGGGCTCGGATCTATGGAAGCTCTTCTTAGTTGTATGAAGACCAGGCAGGTCGGGTTGACCCTCTCCAGTATTACCTGCTCCTAAGCAGTAGAGGGCGCGCTTGTCTTAAAAATCCAGGCTTCGTGCCCCTTCTGCCTCTCTCTGCTGAGTTATTGCCGAAGGAACGAAGGTTTTTATCTGCAGAAGCCCATAGGATCAAATGTCTGCATTATTCTCTGTAAATGCTATCTTTGTTAAAGATGCTTGCAGTGGCTATCAGGTTTTATGCCACACAGCAGTGTTTCTCTGAATTAAGTGAGAATTACTGAAGTAAAACCATTCAGTGCTAACGGAGCAAATTTTGGAATGCACTGCACAATAGAAAAGCCTGATAGATCTGAAATTAATATCAAAGTTTTTTAATTCGTGAATTAATCGAATCATAGAGTTGTATGAATTAGAAGGAGCCCTTCAGGGCCCTCTGGTCCCACTGCCTGCAGCACACAGAGGCACCACAGCTCCATCAGTGCTCACAGCCCACCCCTGACCTCGGCTGTGTGCAGGGATGGGGCAGCACCACCTCTCTGGGCAACCCGTGCCAGCACCTCTCTACCCCTATCGTGAAAAACTTACACCCAATTTAATCTTCCCTCTTTTAGTTTACTGCATGTGTAAAAGCTAAAAGATTAGCGCTTAAGTTACCCAGACAGAGATGCGAAGCCAACGGCAGGGCTGATAGTTACACTTTTCGCTGTTTATTTAGTGGTGGATTTCGAGGGTAGTTGATATTTTTACCCATTGTTTTCGTTTTGCATAACGTTTTGTATTCTTCCCCCGTTACGGGGTGACCAGTATGCTAAATCGTTTGGCCACTAACAATGGCTGAGCTCTTGCAGATGGCCTGTCACGATAAACTGCTTTGTGAAGTAATGCACCGCAAATGCCCTTTGCGTTCCAATGAGTTTTCCTCTCACGATCCTGTGATAGTGCTTTGTGGCTCCGGCATGGAACAATCCTGGGCAGTAAAGAGATTGAGATAATGACAGTCCATGGTGACAGCGGGGCTGGCAGATCCAGCCTGGGGGAAGACAGACACATCCTTGCCGATAGAAATGCCTCCATCCTTTGGGAATTGCAGCTTGGGAATCAAAGCTGACCTCATAGACAAGAATGACGGAGAACAAGCTTTTGATTTATGACGAGATGAAGCTCAAAGTCTGCCCTTCTGATCCTTCCTTACAACACACCTTTTGTATTTTATATGAGCTCTTGCACTTTATTCTTAGAATGTTATCTCCTGGGGTATCATCTTGAAGTCTTTCAGTTTTGCAGTCGGTTCACTCATCTCCTTTGAAGTGGGTCGTTTTGGTTTTGGTGTTGTGTTGTTGGTTTTTTTGAAGCCACCTAAAGCCCATTTTTATTATCACAGATAAACTATCCACTTATATTTAATACTTATCAGTTGCCTTGGTTTGTTTCTTTTTCTATTCCCACCTTTCCCCCCTTCCCCCCAGCTTCCCCTGAAAGCTAAAACCAGATTTGCTTTCTGGACCACTCACTCATCTTGGGAGCCCATACCTTGGTGCCTCGTCTGTCCCAGGCACTTGAATATTGACAAGTTACATTTTTAGTAATGAAATTTATGGGCCAGATCCTTGGTAAAACGTTGACCTCTTCTGCCTCCAGTGAAGCGATGCCGCTTTTCACCACTGATACCTAATTAAGGCACCCACTGCTGATGGGATCAGCATGTGCCCTTGGTGGGAAGCCTGCTGTCAGATAGCTGGTTGCTTTGGTCTGTAGTCTCCTGCAAACTTGTTAACTCCCTCAAAGTGCTAAAACTGGGTCTTAACCTTGTTAGCTTATTCTCGCCCAAATTATCCAGTGCTCCTATTTGCTTCATCTTCGCTGTGTCTTCCGTGACAAGCAATAGAAAGGACATGGAAAAGCATTTATGGTGGTGTCAGTTATAAATGGGAAAGGCTGTGACAGCATTAGCTCAAGCACAGCTTTGTAAAAAGGAATGTTTCTGTGCATCAGCTCTGTCGTAGCCGTGTTCAGGGCGCTGGTATTCCCATATATCTGTCAGCCTGTCTGTCATCTGCCTGCCTGTCTTCCTGACGTATATTGCTGTAGATAAATACGCTCCACTGGCGATGAAAAGGAAGTGACCTCACAAGTTTGTCTGTTCAGCCACAAAGGTTTGGTTGTAACGTGACATTCCATCTGATTACTCTGGTTTACACCAAATTCAGCAACCTGTGGCCTGCAGATACTCAGCGTAAAGAGCAGAGAGAGACTGACCTTGACAACCTCATTTCTCATTCCTTTCTTGTTATAGGTAATATAGCTGAAAATGTGGTTTTAATTATAGTACTAATGAAAACTGAAAATCCAGACAGACACTTGACAAACTCTGGTACGCTTTATATTACGTTTGTGCTAACTACAAAGTATCCAGCTGGGTGTAACATTATCTCTCTTTTCCTTGAGCATCCGCCTGACTTAAGCTGTATAATTAATGTGTACTTTGGCTGGAGATCAGTTTACAGTTGGCTTTTTAGCATTTTTACATTTTTTAAGACGTTGCAATGAAGAGAATCTGTTTCTTACCTGTGTGCCTGCACTCTGCAGGGGGAGCTGATACCCGTGCAGGAGCACTGGCGGGGAGAACTCAACCAAAGTGCCTCTGCCAGCTGCGCCCCATGCATTGAAGCCTCCTCCAAAAGTACGTGTGGGGAGCAGAATCAAGGAATGCTGTGTCTGTGCTTAACTGCTATTCCCCTCCTTTGTATGGCTTGTTGATTCTTAGTTGTGGCATTGCTACATGACTGCTCGAGTTTGAGAAGGGGCTGCTTTTATCTCAATTCTGTATTAGGAAAGGCCTTTGCTTTCAGAACTCACCAACCGGAAACCGATGTTCTCTGCCAGAGCCAAAAGCAATCAAAGCAGGTTCCCTGCCAAAGCAACACCAGCACACCTTCATCCCGAGCTCAGCGCTGGATTCCAGCTGGGCATCCCACTGCACACGTATGCAGTGGTGTTACACTGAATACTGGTTCTCACCGAGCAAACGCTGTCTTGAGTCCAGACTGAAATCAGCTTTCAAGCCGTTTCCTTGTGATGTAAGGCAAAGTTGAAATTGGGTTGCAGGTGGTAAAATTCCAAAGGCTTACCTTGCACCACTGTTTTCAAGGACGTGTTGTGGAATCTGAGGGTTTCCTTAACAAAAATACTGATGGGATTCCTTGCCAAACATCCAGAAACATGTCTGACATGAAGGGAAATGGCTTCAGCAGAGCTGCCTGCACAGTGGGGATCTCAAGGTGTTGCTCTTAGAGATGAATACGTAAGGACTTTCGGAGTTCGTAAGGCTGTTGCTGTGGTTTGATGTTGGTGCACCAAGAGCCTCTCTGCAGAGCCTGTCCATAGCAGTGCTTTAGGCTTGTTTGCTGATACAAACAAAGCCAAACATGGATGTGAAAAATTTCTTTGTGGATTTGTGATGAGGGGCTTTACTTCTTTCTGAAATACAAACGGACTCCAACTTCTGCAAAGGCCACCCCAAAATACCATTGCTAAAGGGCGACTGCTTTGAAATAGTGCCTTTCTAATGCTGTTTGGTGGGCACTGTTCGTTACAGATCTGCATTGCCCTGGAAGACATTTTGGAAAACGTGACACTAAAGTGGTGTATTTCCTTTGTAAGAAGGATAGTGTGGATTTTGGAAATGGCAGTCTTCCCATGCCTGTGTGTTCCACTAACGTTTTGAAGCCTTGTGTGAACCGAGGCCCTGTAGCACCAAGCACTGTGCTGACACACTCCCTAAGGTAACGTTTTTTCTGAGGGCCTTCCCTCTAAATGGTCACTTAGAAAAATCCCAGCCCCCATCTCTACTACCACTGCTAAACGGGTTGTCATGGTGTCTTGTTAGAGCCCGTTTGCCATTAGGGAGATGCACTGGCATCCATTAAAGGTGTTTCCCCTCTCATGGAGGAAACAACACCTGGTCTCCAGTTAGTAAACAGTTCCAACAATGAATTAAAGTGGATGTTGCTGAGCTCTTGGTACTGACACACGTGGCACTGCAACCTTTAAAGCATCCCTCCTGCAGCCCCTCTAGCTGTATTAAGGTCTAGTTTCCATCCTATGAAGACTTAGGAGAACTATTAAGAACAGTCCCCCATTTGTATTCCATGTTATGCAGAGAAAATTCATGGCCGTGCAGTTTCTTGAGTGAAAGCATGCTGGTGGGTAACACAATATCACATATTTGTTAATCCCTTAATTTTACTAAACCAATCAATGGGATAGACACAATAAAAGCATTTAATATTTAATATTTGTGCATTGGTAAGTGTTTGTTTTCCTCTTGTAGCAAATTGGACTGTATTTCCCCTTCCCCTTCAGAGCTCTATGGAAGGAAAGAAAAGAGAAAGGAAGGCTCAGAGACAGCTGGAACTGGACTCCTCGAGGAGACAAAGTATAGGGTATAATTACTAATAGTATTGACAATATGGGTTTCATAGCCCAAAGACGACTGCAAAGCTGAATACACACAAAACAGCAGTTTCTTGGCTGCCAATTTTGTCATAATGTAAGCCAATGCCACACAGCAAAGCAAAATAAATACCTTAATCCAATCCCCAGAGATGACAAACATGGCAGAGAAAATAAGCAGCAAGCAAGGTGCTACACAGTATGGCTCCATGAGAAAAATCTCAAAGAGCTCCATAATAAATAGGCAAAAAGTTAACATGGTGACCAGTAATTATCAAACTGTGCTAACACTCTGTTGAATGCAGTCCAGTCAGATCTGCTGTTGTCTCAACCCTCTGAGCCCCATGCTGGTGTCAAACTGACTGCTGTGGTTCAACCCAGCATGTTAAACACAGTCATCCACTTGCTTCCCCCTTTGGCTCTGTGCAACATCACCAAGCAGCAACTGTAAACATCGGTGTATTATCAACATGGTTCTCCTAGAACCAAAGCATAGCATCATTCCAGGCTCTCTGAAGAAAACAATTCCATCCCTGCTGAAACTAAGACACTAGGAAAGAGCAGTATGTGGTTAAAGCAAAGTTATTTTATCTGTAAGACCAAAATCTAATAAACTTTCAGAGTCTTCTCACAGCATTTTGGGTAAATAGTGCTGCATAGATCCAGTGCTCCTCCAGTTTCAGTTGGAGACCTTAAAAATGCAAGACTGCAGTTGAGGGAGGGCAGATTGAGGCTGGATGTGAGGGGGGAGTTGTTTGGTGTGAGAGCGGTGAGGTGCTGAACAGCTGCCCAGAGGCTGTGGATGCCCCTCATGTCCATCCCTGGAGGTGTTCAAGGCCAGGTTGGATGGGGCCCTGGGCAGCCTGGGCTGCTGTGAGATGTGGAGGTTGGTGGCCCTGTGTGTGGCGGGGGGTTGGAGCTTCGTGATCCTTGAGCTCCCTTCCAACCCGGGCCATTCTGTGATTCTATGATTCTATGATGCCAAGCAAATGTGCTGCTACAAAAGTGCTGCAATTGCTTTTAAAAGCACAGAAGTGTATAATTTCTCCCAGTGGTGGTTCTAATAGCAATGACAGCCAGCCCTGCCCTATCCCATGGCAGTGGGTATTCGGCGTGGCAACAACATACGTTCTGGCTCTTTGAATTATGCTGCACACGGTGGCCCTGGAGCTACGTGTGGAATGGCTGTGGTGTGAGCTGATGGGCTATTTTGTGCCTTGGATGCAGAGTTTTTATGATGGCCGATACTCTGAAGCTCATTCAGGCAATAAATTTACCTGCCTTTGAGTTTACAAGGCAATAAACAGTTGAGGCCTTTGACCTCAACATCTACCAAATACATTTGCAGCAGTTGTGTTTATTGACGACTATTTATAGGGAAGTATTTTATACCGAATTTCACATGTGAAAGAGAACAGCTTAACTTTGCAGTGCTTAATTCTTTCTGATTCCTGCCTCTGCTTCCTCTCTTTGATTTACTTCGCTAGGAGAAGTTGCAGATTGATGCTGCAGAAGGTTCTGTTATGGACAGGGACAATTAATCTAGCCCCCAGTTTTTAGAACTTCCTCCATCTTTGAGGGGCTGAGATAAAACTGCATCTGTGTTACATTTTGCAAGGCCATTCGCATAAGATACAAATGCATTTGGGATCGAATCCCACTCACTGAGTGTCACAGAGGCAATCAGTTGCCATGATGGGTTGTCCGTAGCCATGAGTTTGCACTGATTTCCATCATGGGTTAAATCAAAGACTGATAGGCCTGGAGTTTACTAGAAAGGCAACAGCATTTTCATCCCTTCCTGCAACTGTAGGCTGAGCTCACACGAGGTGCACCTGAGTAACTGTTCCCCAAGCAACCCTGCTTTTGGAGCTGCTACTTTTTAAATTGCATTGGCCCCAACCCAGCAAAATACTTGAGTTGATGTTTAATTTCAGGCATGAAGCATGGGACTTCAGTGTGACTGCTCGTAAGCTTAAAGATAAGCACATGCTCAAGTTCCTTGCTGGAAAATGGCCAGCATGCTTTTTATCTTGCAGCACTGAGCCTGTAAGGTACTCGTTGCAATCTGCTGAGATCTTCTTGCTTGACTTCTTGTAGAAAAATCGTTTCAGATGCTGGGGAGTTATGGTCATTCGCCTGTGAATGGCTGACCAGATTCTTGCCCCATGCAAGTTGCTTCTTGCTCCTTTTCAGTAAGATAGGCTTGAAGAGTTTGAGTCAGGAAATCTGTATGTCTTTTTGCAACTGGATTTTTTTCTTTCAGAGGCAGTTATATTAACATACCACAGAATCACAGGGATTGGAAGGGACATCAAGAGATGGTTGAGTCCAACCCCCTGCAAAGCAGTTCCCTACAATAGGTTGCACAGGTTGATGTCCAGCCGGCTCCTGAATGTCTCCACAGAAGGAGACTTCACCACCACTCGGAGCTGTTCCAGCGCTCCACCTCCCTGACCATAGAGAAGTTCTTCTGCATATTAGCATGGAACTTCCTTTGTTCAGTACTGGGGTCACTGTGAGGTCACGGCTTGAACTGGTGATGGAGCACCTGGTGAGGGAGTGCAGCTGGCCCAGGGTGCGCAGGCAGGGTGTTTGCACCTGTGCTCCCTAGGGGACCAGAAGGGGTGGACCCAGAGCAGAGCCCCTGCTGGGCTCATCTAAGGGCCAGCCCCAGGAGGGGAGCATTCCTTGGATTTGGGCTGCTTGGTGGGAAGGAGAGCTGCAGAGCTAGGGATCCCCTTCACCAGTAGGGTGAGTTCAAATCTTTGCTGTATGTGATTGTTGGCTTACCTCCGAATGTTTTCCTGGTATAGCTAAGAACCTGTCTGATGCAATTTTGCTTCTCTGTGAGCATAACAGAAGTTTTAGGCCATGTTCCTTGTCCTATAGCAGTGTACTATCAGAAGAGTTTGACTTCCTCCACCTGCCTCCCACCTCCCTTTAGAGATTCATAAATGTTTATCAGCTCTCCTTTCAGCCTTCTTTTCCCCAGACTGGACAGACCCAGGTCACTCAGCCTTTCCTCATACTGGAGTTGCTCCAGGCCTTTCATCATCTCTGTGGCCCTCTGCTGGATTCCTTCAAGGAGATCCCTGCTTCTTTTGAACTGGAGAGCCCAGATCTGCACACAGGCAGAGTGCAGAAATATCATAAAAACTCTTTAAAAATGAAAAATAAAAAAAAATCTTCCTCAACTGGATGATCAGAGACCCAGGTGAACTGCACCAAATGTATTTAGAAAGTAGTGTTTGCTATTTCAATATACTATTATACTAATACAACTATAACTAATATACTAATATTATAATAATATATAAAAATATATAAAATATTATATATATATATATATATATATAAATACTAATATACTAATAAATATAACTAATATACTAACTAACTATACTAAATGGATCTAGAGTAAATAGCTTTCCAGTGCTGATTTTCATTAATGTGACGTTAAGGAAATGAGCTTACTCAGTGGAGTGGTTCCTCCACACAGGAAGCAGTGATGCTTTGTGTGTTTGGTATGGTGAATGCTGAAATGAGTAAGTAAGAGGAATACTTCATTTCTGCAGCTTTAGCGTGCTTTGGGATTCACATTCACAAGCCATCTTCCAGGTTCACACACTGGAGATCTGTGAAATAGTATGAAATGGTGTTGATTCACATCGTGGTAGTGACAAACTGGGGCGCTGGGGCAGGACACATCAGTTTCTTGGAACCCCTGTTGTCTGTTTAATGAGGTGGCTGTGATGCTGGGCTGGAATTAAGGTCCGTCCTCTGGTAGGAGAGTGTCAGGGACAGCCCATTGCTTTGTTGGGCTGGGCTTTGGATGTGTATCAGATCCCTCCTAAGGAAATCCTGTAGAGGGATGTGTAGATGCTGCCTCAGTGTGGATGTTTGGCTGAGTTTGCTGTGAAGCAGAAGGAAGGGATAGGCCCATCTGTAGGGATGAATGCTTGCAGCCTCATTATGGCTAAATGTGAGTCAAAGAAGAAAAATGACATGGAGGAGGACAAGTGGGGAGGGACATCCCATTAGCAGCCTGCCTGTATGACACTGTAAAAGGCAACTCTAGATCTGTCAACACAACTGTGTGTGGAGCATGCCAAGAAGCCAGATGCTGTTCCTGCTGCTGAAAGATTTTTTTCCACAGCTCAGTGCTGGGGCCTTGTGATGTAAAGCCCTGCCCCATGTGTGGCCGTGGGTGCGGGACTTTGCTGCTGGCTAAAGCACTGAAGACAAGAGAGGGAGGGACCTTATACTTGGGCTGATATGCAAAGTAAAAATGAATTAAATGGATTGCAAAGTCAATTTAAAAAGGGAAAGAAAATCCCTTTAAAAAAGAAAAAAAGCCTTTGTAACACACAATGATTTGTATGTTCAGTAGTAACACTGCCTTCTCTAGACTTCTCTCAGCTGTATTCCTCCCCACAAAGGCCAGTTTCTAATGAAGCATTACAAATGATTATATCATTTTTTTAGAAGACCATTGCTAAGCGAATGAGAGGCATGATAGCACTGCATTATCTGCTTCATCTTCCTTTGTGTGCATCTATCCTAAAGGGTTACACCTTCCTGGGTGGTGGAGGTGCACTCAGGAGTATCCTTTGGAGGCCAGTGGGCAGAAATCCCCCAAATAAGCCCACAGATCCTGAAGGGATCATTACAGCCCTCATCTATCCACCTGGCCCACTGGCTGCCCTCCAGGATCTGTGTTGCTCCATTCTGTGTTGCTATGCAAGGAGTCACAGAGGTGCTGTGCTGTTCTTTGTGACCCTCAAGGACTTGCTGAAAAGAAAAGAACCGTTAAAATAAAAGGTTGCATTAAAGAACAGCCATTAAGTTAAAGTTGGACGTAAATCTGCTGTAGTGTTTTTTTATTTTTTATTTTTTTTAACCTTGGACTTGTTGTGTATGTAGAAAATACCTACTTCCACAAGAATTTCTGACTAAATCCCCAAAGAGTTATATTTTGTGCTGAAATTCTATTTTCATTTTATATTGTCTTATTGATTGGAAATCCTTATTTTCTGCTGGAAATGTGTTGGAAATTGTTACCTTTTCTTGACATATTCAGGAAGGGGGAAAGCACTGGTCATTTTGCCAGCAGATTTAATAAGCTTTTAATACTTTCCTGGCACGTCCACATCTCCATGTCTCTGGAACACCTCCAGGGGTGATGACCCCACCACTGCTGGGCCGCTGTGCCACTGCAGCACCGCTCTTGTAGGGAAGAAATATTTCCTGCTATCCAACCTGAATCTCCTCTGGTGCAACTTGATATGATTGCCTTCCATCCTAAAATGTGTGGGTGACAGTGTTTTGCACAGATAATCCCCTTTTGTAGATCAGCTGGCCACCATCAGTAACTTACTCTCATGATGGTTAAGTCAACAGTGATTGAGACAACAGAGCCCAGATATGGGTGTGTGAAACTTATGTTAATGAACGTGCCATCGATGTAAGCTGTCCTGTATCTGTGCCCTTCTTGCTTGATACCCTTTTTTCCCATGTGCAACGTGTCCAGCCAAAAGATCAGATGCAAGATTATCTGCTGAAATATTTTGACTGATTTAATAGATTGCTCTGCTGTAAGAGGAAAAAGGTGTTCAAAGTCAGGTTGGCTGGGGCCCTGGACAGCTTGATCTACTGGTTGCCAGCCCTGCCTGTGGCAGAAGATTGGAACTGGATGATATTTATGGTCCCTTCCAGCCGAAGTCAATCTGTTGTTCTGTGAAATGAATGGAAAAGTCAAGGACACTCATAAAGAATAGTCTGGTGCAGCCCTTCTTATTCATTCTGGGGAAGAAATAGCTCAAGCACACTATGGCTGTAGCCTTAGTAAGAATAAACTGACATGGTTTTAGTGGAGTTACTCCAATTGATCTCAGCCACAAGTTGCTGAGATGCTTATTTGATAAATAACCGTGTAACATGGCATGTTTTGGGGGATCATGCTCTTACTGAAGGTCCTTCTCATCTTTTCCAATGTATTATTGTGTAGCAAAGCAACTCCAACTTCAGAAAGTGCCCACTGTTCTTTTACTGAAGGAATGAGGAGTTCTTACTTAAAGAAGGCATTTGAGGCTGGCATTGTTTCCATTGTGTGGTTCAGAAAGCCCTGGACTTGCACCCCGTGCTATGCAGGGTGCTGTGCTGCAACACAAGTACCTTCCACTAGGAGGGCTGGCATTGGTGGAACACTACTTGCCTCTCAGTGCTTTAGATCAGTAGGTGACAATTATTCTCCTTTTCTAATTCTGGTATTAAAAATATCTGGAGGATGTAGCATTAGCTTACTTATGCACGTTACTCAATGCTGTTGGCGGTGCTATCTGGAGCTTTGCATTGTAATGCTGTGTTACTGGTTGGTTATATCTGTCACTTTTTTTTTTTTAAGCAACAGCTAAAACCAGGTCCCTTGTTGCTGAGATTGGAGAGAGATGCATTTTGTTGTTGTTCGAAGTGAAAATATTTTGAAAATTATGCTTTGGACAAAGACGTGAAACCTGACCTGGAAGTGGAAATTGTTCTGATATCAGAAGGATCTCTTGGCATCCCAGTGCAGTGTTTTATCCCCAGTCTGGCCAAGCTGTGTGGCTCTCAGAATCTTTGCAGATGTTCATAGATGTTTAGGAGAGGCTCATTAGGGTTTGGCAGCTAAATCCTCTCAAGTCCCTATCTGAACTGAACAAATTCAGTCTCATAACTTCTTTACAGAGGGTAAAAGAAAAGCCAGCAGGGCCATAGGAATGCCTATGTCCTAATATTTTTCCAAATGGGCCTAAAGGGGCTTGTTCATCAGGCTTCAGATCCCTGACAAATCATCAGCATTTCAGAAAACAAGTGCAGAACTTGTGCCAAGTGTAGAACTGATATTCTAAGAATGCCTGTTTCATGTTTGTCCCTGCAGCTATGAGGGCAGCAACTCACCTCACTGGTATACTCAAGAGGTTCCCGTAGAGCTCAGAAAGAAGCTGTATGGGAATACAGCCAGGGTGGATGCCTGTATGCATGAGAACAGCTTTGTTCTGGAAACTGTATTTTGCATTTCTTACTTGAAGCATTAAGAAAGATCACATCCAGCTTTCCCTGCAGTAAAAGCAACCAATTCCTTTGTCAGCTCAGTGTGTGACATTGTTGGTTCTGAGAAACTTGCTGTTCTCAAATACTTAAGCATGTTCATGTCATTCTTATGTCATTGAGGACATGCTTAATTCTACTGGCCTGATGAGGAACAGAAGTCTCTAAAGGTGATCACATGCTAAAGTGCCTTTTTGGAAAGGGATTGATTTAGACCCAGGGATGTGGCTTAGTGGGCATGGTGGGGGGTGGGTTGATGGGGAAGACTTCTAAGACCACCAAGTCCAACTAACCTTAACGATTCTGTGATACAACTACAAAAATCATCCTGTTGACCAAGTGCCCATTCAGCAGCAGTAGTGTGGAGCTGTATTGCTGCTAGTCTAATGATAGCAATACAGGACTGAAAGGCTCATGGTACAGAGTTCTTTGACTGCAAGGGTGCTCAGCCTGTACCCAGAGGCTGGATATTGCCCCCAGATAAAATAAATCCACCTGCAATTGGTTCCTTCTTTTCAGGTAGTAACTCAGGAGCACATGAAGGGTGAGCAGTTGGCTTCAGATGTTGCTTTGGTGGTGGGAACTGAGTGAGCAGGGCCTGTATTTCCTATAATTATAGAATGACTTGGGTTAGAAGGGACCTCAAAACCCATCCAGTTCCAACTCCCTACCATGGGAGGCTGCCAGCCTCCAGGGATGGGGCGCCCACAGCTCTCTGGATAGCAGTGCCAGGGCCTCACTGCTCCTCTCAGTGAAAATTTTTCTTGTGGAGTCCTTGCTGTTTTTTTTATTGGGGTTTCTGGAGTTGTCTTCCATGGTGTATGTGGTGCCAGAAGTGAGGTCCTGTGACAAATATCAACCAAATGTAGACTGCCACCTCTGGAGCCATTGGCTTGGGCTGCAGGACGTATCATCCTGAATCTCTCTGTAAAGAAGGTTGCTGGGGACAGGCTCTTCAAGCTCATCTAAAATCCACAATGTTACTTTTCTTGGAATGCCCCAGGAAGTTCTGTTCCTCTGTTCAGGCACGTGGTGTCTTGGCAGGTTGTGGAGGGAGGACAGGAAACAATGGCCCAGCCAGCATGCCTGAGCACTGCTCGCTCAGTCAGCATCCTTGCTAAGATGGCACTGGCTGCACCTACGCCCTTCTTGGTCAACAGACTGTGGATCCTCATGAATTGGCACAAGGGTTTTTTCAGACCTCATGGTTAAATATCAACAGTAATTGTTGTGAAGGTCTCTCAGACTAATGGTCTGTTGGGTTTCACGTTTCCTTCAGCTGCTTTTTGAACTCATAAAACGTTCCAAAATGCTCTGGCCCAAACTTGGATGTCAGTGCTGCTGCTTCGTGAGATGAAGCTTTTCACTCCAAGGTTGTACCTGAGGCCCATTTCTGACCACCTTGCTTGTTTGGACTGCTTGAGTGAATCAGGTGAGAGGAATTAGGGTACTGGACTCAATTTGTCTCTGTTCTGTCAGCAGAAATTTGGTGAAAACCTCAGTTTGGGTGTTAGTGGTATGAGTGTCCAGCTGCTAAAATACAGATGTTGTGCAGCTAAACTGGATTGATCCAGAATAGTTTTTCCCTGGCAAGGTTTAGCATTCTTGATGCAAAGTGAACCCTCACAGTAGGGCCTCTTATACTGTACATTTGTTCTTTAATGAGGCAGATATTTAATCAATTGTAGAGAATACTGGTATCTGTGTTTTGCATATGTTTCAAATAACAATGAAACTTATACACGGTTGAAGTAATTGAAGCATAGCCTGATTTCAGAAGGGTGCACAGTCCTTACTGTGGTGTAATTCGAAGAGATTGGGGATCAATCAAAGTGTTTTAAAATTAAGGGTTTTCTGCAGCTGGGACACTCCCAAGTTGAGCTACTTTGGTTTCAGTTTATAGCTCAGCCTTTTTTCCCCAAGTCAAATGGTTTATTGTGCCCAGGATTTTGTAACTGTCACGTCAGAAAAGGAAAAGTATCTTTAAAAACCTGATATTCCATGGAGATCTAAACCTGCATTGAGCTGTGACCCAAACGTACCCTGAACATTAACAGCAAGATGTTTAAGATTTAAATCCAGACCCATGTTTCACATGAGTTCCTATCCTTACATGTCAGAATTTGAATGTAATATTCAGTGAAGATATTGGAATTTGCTTTTGCTTCACTATTCTCATACTGGTCACACTTCTGGCAATTATTTACTGCCCCTAAACACGACTTTAGCTCTTCGTTGCCAGAAACCCCTTATCCTTACAGCGATCCATACCATTTGTGTTCTATCTCTGCCTGCAAACATCTAGATGTGGCACTGAGGGACGTGTTTTAGTGGGGAAACGGTGGGGTAGGTGAGTAGTTGGACTGGATGGTCTTAGGTCTTTTCCAGCCTTGTTGATTCGATGACTCCGACGTTCTAGAGCACTGAAAATTCCTGTATGAATGGGCAGAACCACTACCAGGTTTTCGTAGTGTTGCATTACAAATGTATGTTAAGTTATTCTCTGCATTTTCTTGCTTATTCCCCATGGAATTGGGACTAATATTTCTGAGGATAAAAGAACCAAACTTTGGTGATGGAGCTCTGATCCAATACCTGCTGAGTACAGTGGAGATCTCTCACTGCTTAACAGGGCTTTGTGCAGGGTTGAGGAATAGCACACGAGGAGACAGAACCAGGACAAGTTGTGTTTAGCTGCGGTCAAGCAACTTGTTTGATTTCAGCCATGTAGGCTACTTCTGTTTTACAGCTGACAATTAATTGAGAATCCTTCTATTAACAAAGAGCCTCAGCTGAATGATGGTTCTTAAATTCATTGATCCAGTAGGTGGGTTTTATGAAGAAAAAAAAATCCAGTGGTCCAACACACTCAGATATTTCAATCTATTTTGAGATTCGTGTTATGGCTTTTATTAATGGGTGCACCTAGAGGTATTTCTACTAGCTGGAGAAAAAAGACAATAAAAGCATCTTCATAGAAAGAATATGCAAAATGAAGTGTGAAAAGTAGATAGAATGTAGAATGCCATATGCAAGACATCATGGTATGTAATGAATGGGAGTTGCTTACATGGAACTCATCACAGGATCAGTTCCTGCAGGTCTCTGCAAAGAGAATGGGGACACAGCACTCAGTTTTCCAAAGCTTCTGGTTCCTGATGCGTTGGTTGTTGTACTTCAGAAGCACTTGCCATGAGCAAAACTTGCTTTTAACATAGAATTTATGGGGTAAACTGCAATGTAGTGAAGTAGAGGAGAAGCTCCAAACAAAACCACATCAAATTACTTAGCAAAATGAACATTTTGAGAAGTGATGTAAATTTGTCCAGCATTAATGAAATTATATGGAGAACATGAAAACAAATTAGAGTGCACTGAACATTAAAAAGGTGAAGAGAAGTTTTCTGGAGTGAGAGATCTGACAGCTGCTATCTATGACATACAAGAGGAAGACAAAGGTTAGGAATGCGGCGTGCCTTAGAACAGAAGATTCTCTGTGCTTTGTCTTCTATATCAATAAATGAAAATAGAGTTCTGTGGTTAGAATATGGCTTCAAGTGCAAAGATAAGAGCCTGGGTAAATACCAGCACTCCTCCATTCCCGAGGGAAGTTGTGGCCTGCCCACATAATTTGCAGATAAAGTCCCATCTGTTAAAACAAAGTACTGCAGCACCAGTAATAAATTTCAGGCCAAGACCAAGAGAGGTTATTTTTGCATGACGGTCTTTGGTGAGCTTTATTTTAAAGCAGAAAAGTATTTGGAACTGCAGTACGGCGGATGGTGTTGGCTTTCAGTTAGCTTTACTCTTTTATGGGGCAAATGAGAAATCCTGCCCCGCTTTATTTCCCCAGTAAACACCGCCGCATGACGACCCAGTGTGAGAATCCAGTCATAAGGAAAACTCTGCTTCACAAATGACACACGCAGAAAAACAGCAGATGTCTGATGAAGTAAAGAACCAGCTTATTGCCAAGTCTTTGGAAAACAAAATTAATTTCCTTTCGTCTTTGATAATGATGATGTAATGTAGCTAATAGGAAGAGCCTGCCATGCTCGTGGCGTTATTAGAGAAGAAATGTAAGACATGCAGCAGGTCAGAAATATGGGTTTGCTTACCAGTGCTATGACCAGGAGGGTATTTATAGATGTGGAACAAAAAGAAGTGCGATAGTGATGTAGAACGTTGCGTTTTGCCTTATTTGAAGCACAAGGGTGTAAAGAAACAAAACTCATGAATGTCCGTTTAATTCGTACAGAGCTCTGGTGGTTCAGTGCAAAGAAGAGGCATCTTGGTTGGCAGCTCTTTTGGCTGAGTGAAATAAGAAGTACTTTGCCTTGGTGCTACAACTCTGGTTGGCCTCTTCTCACTCATAAGTGACTGGCTCAGAGAGAATGGCCTCAAGCTGTGCCAGGGGAGGGTCAGGTGTGAGAGCAGGGAGAACTTCTCCAAAAGAGTAGTCAGGAGCTAGGATGGGCAGCACAGGGAGGTGCTGGAGTCGCTGCCTGGGGGTGTTCAAGAGATGTCTGATGTTGTACTAAGGAACAAGGCTCAGTGGGAAATACTGGTGGTGGATGGATGGTTGGACTGGATGATCTTGGAGGTCTTTTCCAACCTCGGTGATTGTAAGTTCTGTTTTTCCCTAATAAGGTCTAAGGCAAACAAAGGTCAGTGCTGAACGCACGTGGCCCTGGGTGTCGCGGTGGGTAGGAAACATCTCGAAGAAGGAATGGCAAAAGAGGGAGAGCAGCTATTCTTAATTTTCAAATTCTGACCTTTGCCCTTCGGTTTGAGCGAACTGGGAGCTGTGATGGGGCCCGGGGTCACTTGCACCGTCCCCTCTGATCACTAGATGTCCCTGCACGCTGCTGCGCCACCAGCGGGCCGTGGCGTCGGGCAGGCGGATGGGAGCAAGGCGTGTTTTCCTCGGGCTGTGTAGGAAGATGCTCCGTGCAAGGACGCCTTGTGGTCCCCGTGTGCGGTGCGGGCAGTGCTGGGATGTGCTGTGCTCTTACTGTCGGCACAGCGAACGTCAGAGTTGTTCGTGGGAGCTGCCGGGGAGATGCTTGAATGCTTTAAGGAGCCGTGGCCTGGCTTGGCAAAGCTTTGTTTCAGTCTCCTCCCCCGGTGGCAAATAGCCCAGGTGTACAGAGGTGATACTGACATGGGAGGCTCGCTGCTGAGGCACCGAAGTCACCGCTGGATGTGCGTTCCTATCTGCGTGCCTATGGGGTCCCGCGGTGGTGTAACTGATGGTGATGTTAACAAGGCCCACGATAGCAATCTGAAGTTTTGCATTACAAAGCACGTTTCCCAGCTCTGCCACAGAAGAGAAGCAGTGCCTAATTACCAAAGCCTGCCGCTGACCTGTTATGCAGATGATGGTTGGGGTGGATGATCTCAAAGGTCTTTTCCATCCTTAATCATTCTATGACTTGCATGTATTTCTATTTTTTTTCCCCTTGAGTAAAAAACGAACCCACTGTGGTGAATGTGGCAGCTCACCTCTATCTCAGGGTGAGCAGCACAACGCTGTGGCTGTGGCTGTCCTTGTCCTCGTGCAGGTTGCAGGGCTGGGCTTTCCTTCCTATGGCCCGTAGGTTTGCTGTGTCTGGAGGCCAGCACGCACTTGCTGGAAGGTTGGCTTTGAGGTATGCTGTCCTCCCAAGGATTTCACTTGTTGGGGCTCACTGGGCTGTCTGAATGGCATGATGTGCCTTAACATTTTAGGTGCTTTTTCTCCACTGTTAATTATTTCAGCCTTGAGTGCAAATCAGAAATACAGAAAGCAGAGCAAAACACTGCAGAAGTACTGGCAGTTTCCAATTAACAAGGGGAAAATATTGTCAGAATTCAGTGTCAATTACCAAACATAATTCTTGAGGGGAAAAGAACATGTGACAGACACAGTTAGCTTCAGTTGAAATATCTGCTCAGGGACTGCTGTATTTCTTTTATTGTTACAGTTTTGCATATATGGCAGAAAGTTTACAGGCATTTACTTCAGTCTCAGGCTGCCCTATTCCTTATTTGACTGCTCAGATGTTGTTATAACAATAAAATTATTTGGGGGTTTTGTTAAATACTTATAAAACTACTATGGGCATTTAAATACACACAGCTGATGGACTGTGTGTTTATTAACCTTGGATTACAGAATCACAGAATGGCCCGGGTTGGAAGGGCCCTCAAGGATCACGAAGCTCCAACAACACACCAATGCAGGGCCACCAACCTCCACATCTCACAGCAGCCCAGGCTGCCCAGGGCCCCATCCAACCTGGCCTTGAACACCTCCAGGGATGGACATGAGGGGCATCCACAGCCTCTCTGGGCAGCTGTTCAGCACCTCACCACTCTCACACCAAACAACTTCCCCCTCACATCCAACCCAAATCTTCCCTCCCTCAACTTCACACCATTTCCCCTCGTCCTGCTGTTATCAACCCTTTCCAAGAGCTGATTCCCCTCCTGTCTGTAGGCTCCCTTTAGGTATTGAAATGCTGCAGTGAGGTCAATGGATGCTCAGCCATTTAAGGCCCACCTGCCAATGAGTGTTTCACACCAAAAGAATCGCTGAAGTTCAACACATGGGGCTGCTCAGGCGGAGGGGACAGGATGGAGAGGAGGGAAAGCTTGTTCTTCCAAAATAGTGGTCAGGCAGTGCTATAGGCTGCACATGGAGTGGAGGAGTCACTGTGCTGGAGGTGTTCCAGAGCCATGGAGATGTGGCACTGAGGGATGGGGGGGGAGAAGCTGATGTTTGGGTATCTTGGAGGCCTTTTCCATCCAAGCCTCTCTATCCCCTCCACCTGCCCTCTCACAAATAACTACACTGTGGGTAAACCAATCCCATACAGCATCAAGTGTATGTTTAGGTTAGGTCACCCACAGCTTTCCAGCTGCAATAGTGGCTCATAAAGTAAAAGTGACCCCTTGAAATTCCTGTATTTAGTAGGTTTGTTCACGTTTCAACTGGATAACTAATTATTTTTTTATCGTGCTAATGGGCTGTTATTCATATGTGGAAGCCATTTACTGCATGCACTGGATGGAAACAGACTCGTATTTCAGCTCGGAATATTTAACACTTAATAAGGTAGCCACCTGCTTTTAAGGTTATTCCAGCATATTCAAATACACTTTACTGCTCATTGTGAACGCTGGGATTATTTTTGATCTCCTGTAATGAAACAAATAGCCAAACCAATTTAAGCACTGTATTAAAAAAAAAAAAAAAAATCTAGCCCCTCTAATTTTCTAAAATTCAAACAACTTTGTAGCAACACCTTATAAATCACTTTGTGTTCTGTAAGTTTAAAAGCCAGGGCTGTGCGTAGCAAATGTTGGTTCTCCTCAATGTGACACAGTGAAAGCACGGCGGGGTGAGGGCAGGTGCTGGGCTCCCATTGCATCCAGCGCTGCCTGTTCCCTTCAGCCCCAGCAAAAGCTGTGTGGAGCATTCCTGCTGAAACTTCAAACCAGGAGAAATGATTCTGTGCATCTGTTCTGCTTTGCCCCCAGGTTTTGTCATGGCTCATGAACCTGCATCTGGGGAGCGGGAAGTGCAAGCCAGGAATTGGCAGGGAGGTATTGCAAACGTGGCTCAGAGCCACATACCTGCTCCTCCTCCTCTAGGAACTGCTCAGGGCTACAAACAGCTTGAGAAGCCATCTGATTTACAATGGCTGGCGTAGCTGCAGGGACAGAACTGGGGCTGTGTGGTGGTTGGAGTGGGGAAGTGTTACCTTAATTCAGCATTTCCAGTTTCTCTGGTTTTTGCTGTTGGATTTTGATGATGAGTGTATGGAGAACAACACGATTAATATCATATTGGCCAGCTCCAAGATGGCAGCCTTTTCTGTGCATTGTCAGCAAGGCTGGAGCTTGCTGAGATGAGTTTTTTTCTTCTGAGAACAGCCACCCTGCCACCACTCTGCAATGCACTCAGTGGATCACTAACTGCATCACTTCTGGTGCTTACCTGAAGGAAATAAAAAGAAACACAGCTTTTCTCTCTAGTTGCAGAGCGTGGACATCTGTAGGTTGTGTAGAACATAGAATCGCTTGAGTGGGGAGGGGACCCTTACAGGCCATCTGGTCCCACTCCCCTGCAATGAACAGGGACACCCTCATTGCATCAGGGGCTCAGAGCCCCATCCAGCCTGAGCTTGGGTGTCTGCAGGAACCACATCATAAGGAGAAGGAGGTCAGTGGGGAGAGATCAGTCCACTTGGTTGGCTCTTTTTTTGGGTGAGTTAAAATGCGCGCTGTTCCAGTGGAGAGAAGGGCTTAGGATGGATTTGGGCTTCTGGCAGCCTTGCCTACAGCAGGAAACGTTCTCCAGCCTGACAGCTCTATTTCCAGGGCAGTAATCCTTCTTGTAAGGTTAGACGTTGCAGTATCCCTGACAGGGGCATTCGGGAGGGGGTCATGATCTTTCGGGTAATCTCTCTGTAGGCCATATGGTCTCTTGAAAAGAAAGGTGAATATTTTACAGTTAGCCATAGTAACAGCAAGTTACAGGGTAGGGATTCCGGAAGCTCAGGGATTGGAATGGAACTCTGAAGGTCACCTCATCCAGCCCCCAAGATGTGCTGCTGCCATTGGTATCAGCTGGTATCATCTAGGATGGACAAGGCTTAAACATGTGCTGAACAAAAGCAGAGCTTCTTGGAGCAATTATTTTGTTTAAATTTGCTGGGTTTGTACAAAACAGAATACTTGTTGGGGAAAATAATAGTTTGAGTGACTTTGAAGCTTGCTAGCTGCTGCTGTAGGAGTGAACCAGGGCTCTTTTGGATGAGTTCTGTCAATTCATGGATTATATTTTGGATTTGCACCCTTAGAATGAGAGAGGCTGCGAGCTATGGCTGTATGACAGGTCTTACAAAAGTGAGAAGAGAGCATGGGCCCTTTTCCTGGGTTTTGTAAGTAACCTAGTATATAACAGTTGGGAATTTATTTCACCAATGTGCCTTTTCCCATCTCTATAATGGGAATAACGGTGTCATGTTATGTCAGGTGCTTCAGCATGCTGATGAGAGAGGGAACAAGAATCCTAGAACGGCCTGGGTTGCAAAGGCCCCCAGTGCTCACCCAGCCCCAACCCCCTGCTGTGTGCAGGTCGCCAACCAGCAGCCCAGGCTGCCCAGAGCCACATCCAGCCTGGCCTTGGATGCCTGCAGGGATGGGGCACCCACAGCCTCCTTGGGCAGAGGCCCATTGAGTTGGTGTACCTTCCTAAACCCTGGATCTGACAAAACTGTATATGTACGAAGGTGTGATATCCTCTTTCATTCCCAGTCTCAGCTTCATGCAATAGTTTGAGATTCCTAATAAACCAGCAGTATATAAGCAATGGGTTAAGCCTGTCTTTACTGGTAGGAGTGATTTTCTTGCGTGGACAAAGAATACACAGATTCTGTAGCACTGGCCCTTGCTTATTGTGTGTTTAAACAGCGTGTTCTTGGCTGTAACAGGGAGCAGATTCTCTTGAGCAGCTCAACAGCTTGCATATTTTCAGGATGCTCATCTTCTTGGAGAAGGTATAGTTTGAGCTTCTGAAAGAAGAGCATATGACATAGTTACAGCACTGAGCAGTCCTCACGTGCCCTGTTCAAGTAGCTTCCATCACTTCTTTTGTGAATGACAGAGAAAACTGGAAGCCATCCTTATGCCAGGCTGTGCTGTGGGCTCAGCAGGAGAACTGGTGGGCTGCCACTTGGCTGTGCTTGGTGGCAGAGCTCCTCCTAAAGCGCCCACCCCACATCCAGCTCAGGATGCAGCACGCCCAGAGATGCATCGCTGCCCTGTGCCTCTCTGCTCCCCTCTGCTCTATGGGTGCTGCAGGAGGGCTGAAGTGCTGTGCTGGTTGTGCCAGCTCTGCTGCAGGAATGCTGACACAAACAAAAAGGAGATAACTTGGAAATTCTGTTGCTCCGTTGATGTTATTATTGTAGCTAATGGTCTGTCAGCATTTCCATTATAAATCCCCATTTTCAGGGTTTTATAACTCAGCCGTAAAAATTCTCTCCAGGCTGAATTTGGCATGTGTGCTTTCAGCCTGAGAGCACATGTGTCAGGGCTTCTTTTGGTTGTGTATTTTCTTTTCTGAAGAAGAAAAAGGTAGAACTGCATTCACAATTTTTGATATAGAATTGCCAGAAAAAAAAAAAAAGGCAGCAAAAAATGGGCAATTGGTTACAGATGCTTTCTTTGCACTCATCTGACTCAAAAATTGCTGAGTTATTTCAGCTGTAATGGTGGGTATGTGTAAGGTTAAAATGGTGGATTTAGCACTGTTCCTTTCTTTATGGTGCTGGAATTTGATGAGCAAATGGAAAACAGAGTCCGATACTGCATGGGCTCATGTGGAAATTCATCTGTGTGTAAACTGAGATCCCAAACCTGCCCCATGCTGCCCTCCTCCCGGCCGGGCTGTCCCAGTGTCAGCATGGTGGGTGTGCAGGGAGAATGTGTGAGTGTCTTTTGTGAGTGTCTTTTCCTTTATGCCATCGCTTCCCGTGGCCCTGTGCTGGTGGGCAGCACCACAGCCTGCGTTGGGAAGTGGTGGTAATGGGGATCTGCAGCGTTCCCACAAGCTGTGAGCCTCAGCTGTGTGCACCATGCTCACAGAGCCACTGTCCCCTGCCTGCAACTCACCCCAGAGGAGCTTGCACAAAGAGGAGTGTAAAGCACGTGTTTTAGGCTGAAGCACCTGAAAGGAAAAGATACGCAAGAGGAAGACCAAGATTGTCTGAATTCTGTGCATGCATGCATTGACTTTTTCTGCCCTGTGGCTCTCGATTTATGCCACAATCACAGAATCACCGAGGTTGGAAAAGGCCTTCAAGATCACCCAGTCCAGGCATCCAGCTACCACCAATAGTACTCACTAAACCGCGTCCCTCAACACAACACCCAAACGTTCCTTAAAGAAGAGAAAGTGCTGGCTGGCATTTCTATGCAATTTCACTTCAGACTCTCATTTTCACAAACTAATTTGCTTCCATATTAATTGCTTACCCCAAAAACTGATTCTGAGAGTGGGCTGCAGTGAAGCCCCTCCGTTGACTTATTTTTGGCCTGCAGGGTCCTTCCTGCATAATGTTTTATAGAGCCATCGGTTCAGCGAGATTGGAAAAGACCTCTAAGATCATCCAGTCCAACCATCCACCTGCCCCCAGTATGTCCCCACTACTGTGCAAGGAATTATGGCAGTCCTGTGCACTATGCTGTAACAGCCCTGCCGTTATCGTGCTGTGACATTTCATAAGCTCTAGTGTCTAGAAGGCATATAAAGTAATGGTTGTGGAAAAGTAGGACCTACGTTGATTGACTGATTTATTTTTTGCACTTTATCAGATGTGTGTTTTTGTAAGTATTTGATTCTTTAAATTTTTGCTATCCTTACTGAATATTTCCGTGATGTTTTTAACATCCCATGATATATAACATCCCATCATATCTTAAACATTCCTTTACATCAGTATGAAAGGTCGTGGACTTGGGCTGTTTTTCATTTCATGAACATCTGGGCTTATGAGATTAACAGAACAGTATAGCATTGCCTTCTTTTTGGTCACTTTTATTAATAACTTGTGAATAACACTTGTCTTCTACCATGTGGGTTATACTTCTGTTGGGGCAATTTCCTCAGTATAATAATGGCTGCTAATTAACCCTTTGCTCACCACTGCTGCTGTTGCATGCTTGAAGCATTTCTTAGTATGTTCAGAAGGACTGATGTGATGTCTGGTTTAGCAAAACTGTGGAACAAGAATGAGAATCATCCAAAACATGTGCCAGTAAAGGCTTAGCTGACAGTGTGGTGGCTCAGAGGAGACCTTATCACACTCTACGACTGCCTGAAAGGAGGTTGTGGTGACGTGGAGGTCAGCCTTGGCTCCCAGGTAACAGCGATAGCACAGGGGGAACGGCCTCAAGTTAAACCAGGGGAGGGTCAGGTTGATGTTAGGAAACATTTCTTCTTCCGAAGAGCAGCCAGGTGCTGGAATGGGCTGCCCAGGGAGTGGTGGAGTCCCCGTGCCTGGAGGTGTTAGGGAACATTGGGATGTTGTACTGAGGGACGTGGCTTAGTGGGGACACTGGTGGTAGGTGGATGGTTGGACTGGATGATCTCAGAGATCTTTTCTAACCTCTGTGATTCCATATTAGTAAGAAACACTTTCCCTGAAGAGCAGTGCTGCACTGGCACAGCTGCCCAGGGAGGTGGTGGAGTCACCGCCCTGCTGAACCACGGAGACTGAGAGGTGTGGGCAGTGGGCTGGGGTTGGGCTGGGGGATCTCAGAGGTCTTTTCCAGCCTGAATGATTCTGTGATTCTATGGGAACGACCACAATCGGCCCCTGGCTTTAAATCAGACACATGGTTTCCTGCGTTGCCTCCTGCTCCAGGTCATGTAGAACCTGGACAAACTTGTAGAGCATGCATTGCAACTTTTGTACAGAAAAGGTGGGGGAAACTTCCGTACTTACAGCTATCCTTTAATGGAGTTTATCAGCCAGAAGTATGGAAGAGTTGGTTCTACACCCGTAGACAGAAACACAGGCTTGGAGACCAAAAGGCTCCAATATAGGCCACCATTCATCAGTCTTTTTAACCTTCATTTCTTCTCTCTTGTCTGCTTGTTTGTATGTTTTGTGAACTGCATTGTATCTACCATAGCAATTCTATGGATTTTGGCCACAAGGTGGCATCTGATTTCATAATCTTCCTTTGCAATATCGCCTTTTTTTTTTTTTTCCCAGCCTCGATGGACTAATGCCCAGTTTTCTCACAGCAAATTATAGCCTCCTTTCCTCCTGCCTTGGGGAATGCCTTCAGGAGCACACGCACTACGACTTTCTGTGGCCTTCTGACTCCCATAGCTGGAACTGCCAGCAGTAGCGATGGCCTTGGTGGCACTTTCTGCTCTGTGACTCCCATCCTCCATCCTTGCAGCGTGTAACTCTTGCATTTGTTAGGACTGCTGCCTGCTCAGTGAGAGCTGACACACAGTGCTCTTCTCACCTGTGGAGTGGTGTGAAGTCCCTTGTTGGGAAAGCTGGTGTAGGGCTGGGCTCCTGCCTCCAGGAAAATACCCTGCAGTTTCTTAATTCTCATGGAACTTTCTAAAGTTAGTGATAACGTTCCCTTCTTTCTGCTTCTGGGTATCTCCCACGTGCCTGCATTTGGGGAATGGAAAACACTTAGTTGGAGGGCCAACAAGAAGCCTAGCAAGTTCTGTTTTGCAGCAAGTAACTATAGCACCTGCGTTCCTGACTCATCAAAGGAAGCAATACTAGAAGGTGCCAAGTGTACTTCAAGCCTTTTAAATAACAATCCGGCTGCTGGGGAATGAAGCCTCAGCAGCGCATATCCAGATGATCCTACAGCCCACCACAAACATCTGTGGAGACTCTTTGCAGATTAGGGACCACAGGGTAAGGACCTCTGTCAGCCAGCAGGGGAGACCACCTGGGAACGCGAGGTGTGGGAGGGTCCTGGGCAAGCACACAGGGAATGACAGACTGCTAGCAGCAGGTTGTTCAGCTTCATTACTGCTGAACTGATGGCTCAAGAAAAATGGGAGAATTATCTTTCATAGAGTCTTTTAGACTGGAGAACACCTTCAAGATCATCAAGTCCGACCATCCACTTGACGTACTGAGTCCCATCTCTAAGCCATGTCCCTTAGTGCCATGTCTACAAGCACTTAAATATCTCCAGCTGGGACTGGACTGGCAGCCCCCCCAGTGCCACCAGCTCCCCAGGCAGCCCATTCCAGTGCCACCACCCTCCTCATGAAAAAATTCTTCTTAGTGTCCAATCTAAGACATCCCTGAGCAACTTGAGGCTGTTTCCTTGAGTGACAAAGGCTGAAGCAGTGAAAATAATTTCTTAACAAGAAGTTTGGTGAAGACTGGAACAAATAACTGCCGTCTCTGTGCCAATGAGGCTCATAGTTGGATGTTTTGTATCTAGCAAATAGCAAAGCCTGGCTGGATCTTTGTGTTCAGAGATGAAGGCTGAGCTCCTCACAATGCTCCCCTCAGCAGCGGGGTACGCTGCTAAGATCTCTCTCCTCCTATAGAGGAGATGCACCTGCTCAGGTCAGCCACGTGTGGCTGATATTGGCAAGTGGGGATGACTGTGGAGAGCACAAACAAGTCGTAAGGGAATGCTGAAGGTTATTTTAATAGATGCTATGTTAAATAAGTGGCTCTTTCTGTAGCTACTTCCCCTAGCATCTCAGCCTTGTTTGCATGCCCATAGCATTTCTGGTAAGCAAGGGGCGTTTTGCTGTCTTGTTTTTCACACGAAGAACTGGAATGTGGAGAAATTGTGTCTGGAATGACAACACTTTTAAAGTGTATTGTTATGAAGAAGTTTCAAAGTCTTCCATTCCAGATCTGGAGGAAGGCAGCTCTCAGGAGCTAAGGGCAGCTCTCCACCAATGCTTTCATTTTCAGCTTTTCATGTCTGCTTAAATGCACTGTGACATTCTTCTCTTTATGAACTGATAGCCATTGGCTGTGCCCAGTAGGAAAAAAGATCCACTTTGTGTGCTTATTCATCCCCTTAGAGAGAGAGGAGGTGTATTTTCTAATGTACGCTCCATGCAAGTGCGTCTGTTGCATCTCTCATCTAAATAGCTCCAAGCTGCAATGCAATCAGTGTGTTGCATGATGAGACAGTGACAATAAGGGGCAATAAGAGACCAGCTCCTACTTCTTTTACAAACCCAGAGACAAGCAGGTATTTGTCTCCTGCTGAACAATGAGAAGTCTCTGTTGTATTATGATCAACCTGAAACCAGAAATAGAAATACAGTTTATATGTACTCCTGTTTTTCTGCTAATGTGCTCAAAATGGGGACAATTTGGCAAATATGCTTCAGTAGAACTGGAGTCTTCAAGGAAAAAAAACCTTCCCCTGTAGTAGGAGAGTAAGTAGAGAAGGATATTAATCCTCTTTTGGTCTCTTGCATGGCTCATTGGAAACTGTCTCTTCTGTGACTCTCCAGTATAAAATGGGGAAAAAAATAATACATTCCGGCCTCACTTCTGTGTTTCAATCCCAAATCCCAGTTTCCTTCCATGTCAACCACCTTCTTTGTTCCCTTGGATGTACCACGGTGCGATTCAGTGGGATCTGAACTGCATATGTGTACTTTGTTGTCTCACCTGCTCTTGTTTTGACATTTCTTCACGGGCAAACACAGACAAGTAGCACTTCAGAAAGGCTCAGGAAGCTGAGTTCCCATCTGGCCAAAAATTCAAAGAACTTGTGACCCACTCTAATCACATCCACATGATGAAATAGGAAGCCATTCCATGCTGTTCAATGTTAGGCCATCTGGGATGGACAATGGGGAAGATGCTTTAGAGTATTTTTTCCAGTTATAATACTAATCTACATTGTCTGACCTTTGGCAAAATGATTTAATTTGTGGTACAGCCCAGGCTGCAATGCGGGCAAGGGCCTTTGAGATCCTTGGACAGAAGGAGTCCTACCGCTGTGAAATGCTATCATTATGATTTTGTTGGATTTTTTATCTGTCTGGAACAGGTTGCCCAAGGAGGCTGTGGGTGCCCCATCCCTGCAGGCATCCAAGGCCAGGCTGGATGTGGCTCTGGGCAGCCTGGGCTGCTGGTTGGCGACCTGCACACAGCAGGGGGTTGGGGCTGGGTGAGCGCTGTGGGCCTTTGCAACCCGAGGCACTCTGTGCGTATGCTTACAAGTATGGGGGCAAGATAACTGAGAAAATGCCATAAATCAAGAAATTTGGAAAAATTTCAGTAAGTACTTAGTTCTCTTACTTTGAAGTTTGTAAATCTCAGAGTCCATATTAGGGAAAATATTTTTCTGCATGATGTCACTTTACAAACTATGCTTAGTGCCACTACTCTCCATGTGAGAAATACTGAGATTGATATAAGAGACTGCCTATGAGTATGTCCACTCTCAGCTCCTTGTAGGGGCTGGGATGTTGGGGCTGGAGGAAAGGCATGTCACAGTGAGCCCAGTGTTGATCACAGAATCATAGAATCACAGCGTGGTTTGAGTTGGAAGGGAACCTTCAAGGCCCTCTGGTCCCACTGCCTGCAGCACACGGCGACACCCACAGCCCATCAGTGCTCACAGCCCATCCCCTGACCTCGGCTGTGTGCAGGGATGGGGCAGCACCACCTCTCTGTGCAACCTGTGCTGTGCTTCATTACCCTTGCAGTAAGAAACTATTTTGATATACCCTCTCTAAATCTCCCCTTTTTCAGTTGGAAACCATTTCCCCCTGCCCTACAGGCTGCACTAGTTCTAAACTGCTGATCCACGAGATTCGGTGTGGAAAATTCAGGGTTCATAGGAGAGCCACGAAGATGATTGGAGGGCTGGGCACCTCCCGTACAGAGACAGGCTGAGGGAGCTGGGCTTGTTCAGCATGGAGAAGAGAAGGCTGTGGGGTGAATCATTGCAGCCTTCAGTGCCTACAGACAGGAGGGGAGTCAGCTCTTGGAAAGGGGAGAGAACAGCAGGACGAGGGGAAATGGTTTGAAGTTGAGGGAGGGCAGATTTGGGTTGGATGTGAGGGGGAAGTTGTTTGGTGTGAGAGTGGTGAGGTGCTGAACAGCTGCCCAGAGAGGCTGTGGATGCCCCTCATGTCCATCCCTGGAGGTGTTCAAGGCCAGGTTGGATGGGGCCCTGGGCAGCCTGGGCTGCTGTGAGATGTGGAGGTTGGTGGCCCTGCGTGTGGCGGGGGGTTGGAGCTTCGTGATCCTTGAGCTCCCTCCCAACCCGGGCCGTTCTGTGAAAAGTAAGGTGGTAAGAGGAGCCCAGCAGCACTTCCCCTGTTCCCAACTGAAGCTCCAGGAGTCTCCTGAACTGCAGACTTTGCTTTGTGGCTCCCATGCGGGAAGCACGAAGGTTACCTCTGAGGGGCAGCGCTCGGAGCAGCCTTGTTTCCTATTGCAGTGTTGATGCTCCCGCACCTGAGCAGCCCGTGGGTTTCCATCGGCAGCGCTGTAGGAGCGGCTTCCTTCCCCCCAGCAGCGGGGTGAGTCCCGGAGCGAAGCGGGGAGCGGGGCTGACAAAGAGCAGAGTTTTATCCCGGGGATAAATGAGTGAACCCATCACTGCAGACACAGCGCTGGCGGATTTCGGTGCAATTAGCTCCGCAAATACCAAGACATGCAGTCTGCAACCAGACTAAAAGGTCTCCTAAACAATTAGGGGACCGCGGCCCCGTGGACCCCTGTCATGCACATTAATGTCACCAGCCTTAGCAAAGCCTACGTGTGCTTTGATGCCGGGGGAATCCAGCGTTTGACGACCCCATAAACTTCATACTGGTTTTGGTCCCAACTCCCACGATTCGGTGGCGTTTTATTTACTGCGCCTCATAACGTTTAGTCCATAAACAAATAGAGGTTGGGGAGAAGGGCCAGTGTGAGCTTAATTACCTCAACTCTGCCTCCTCTTTTGTTATGTGCATCATGGATACTTGGCAGCATTAACATTCCTGGAATTGTATCTGCCGTCCTTTGTAAAAGGATTGAATGCTACGCATTAGTTCGGGCTCGTGGGGCATTTGTGTCTCCAACAACAGCTTAATTATGGACATTGTTTACTAATCAGTATTAAATTGACAGACTATGAGGGCTAATCTGGAGATTAACACAATAGCTTGTTTTCATTTTGTCCTTCTAGCAGTTTATTGAATGCAAGATTTAAAACAAGACCCACTTGTGAGCCTTACCTTCCTCACCGCAGCTGTGTGACCGCGGCCAGACCCGTATATTTGTTTTCTGCAGGGTACAGTCAGAGCAAACACTTGCCTTGCTATAGAACGGCACCCACGAAGCCCACGCTGTCTTGCTGCCGCTGAACGTGAAGGCGACAGAGGTGTGGTTCGCTGGGATCAGCAGCTCCCACATCTCCAGGCTGCGCTGAAGCCTTCTGCTCGCTCTGTTCCAAAAGCTACACGGAGTACCATCTCTCAAACACCACAGAGCCCGGGCCCCGGGTAGTAATCTCTGCAGGGAGAAGATCTGATGTCAGCTGCGCAAAGCTATGCACTGAAAGCTGTGTGTGTTTCTGGGACATCTGTTTTGCCCATACAAGATGTTAAACTCCCCGGCAGATTTGTTTTGCCTGTGCAAGAACTCCATCGTTGGCCATGAAAGCAGCCCAGGAGCTGGATGTCCGTTCTGCACAGCCAGGTGCCCGTTTGGTTGTGAGAAACAGGAGGGGTCATTTAGAGGAGAAAACATGTAGTGTGGGTCTGCCGTGTGCTGCGTGTCTGTCTTGGGCACCTGAGTACAGAGGGGACACGGAGGTGCTGGAGCAGGGCCAGAGAAGGGCAGCAAGGCGGGGGAAGGGCTTGGAGAATATGGCCTGTGAGGGGAGACTGAAGGAACTGGGGCTGGTTGGTGTGGGGAAAAGGAGGCTGAGGGCAGACCTTACTGCTCTCTGCCAGGGTCTGAGAGGTGATGGCAGCACAGCGGGGTTGGTCTCTTCTCACTGGTGACAGGCGGAGGGAAAATGGCCTCAAGTTGCACCAGGGGAGGTTTGGGTTGGGCGTCAGGAAGCACTTCTTTACAGAAAGGGCTGTTGAGCACTGCAATGGCTGCCCAGGGAGGTGGTTGAGTCACCAGCCCTGGGTGGCTAAAATCCATCTGGATGTGGTGCTCAGGGCCGTGATTTAGCGGAGGGCTGTTAGAGTTGGGGCAGGATGTTGGGTTGTGGTTGGACTCGATGATCTTTTTTTTTTCCAACCTGAGCAATTCTGTGATTCTGCAGTGCTGGTGGGTTGCAGCAGTGACAGTGATCCCAGCACATCATGTCTCCCACATCTTCACATCTGTGTTCAACTCCGACTTTTCAGGCTGCTGGCAGCACCATGGGGTTTGTAGTCTGAGAAGCCGTGCCTGCTGATGGATGGCTTCACTGATTAAGTATAGACTAATCAGAATGCACTTAGTAATAACTACACAATAGATTTTTGTTTTCTTTCTTTCTGGGTGATCTGGAATAGGAAGTGATGTACACCGCACTTTGCAGCAACAGCGACTTTGGGAGAGCGGGTGAAACAGCTAGAAACATTCAGATGTACCTCGAGTGCTGTGTTCAGCTAGAAAGACATTGTGGCCCTGCGGTTTGTGCAGTGGGGAACAGAGCTGTGAGGGCCCTGGAGCACACGTCTGAGGGAGCTGGGGTGGGTCAGTGTGGAGAAGGGGCTCAGGGGAGACTTATAGCCCTCCACAACTAACTGCCTGAAAGGAGGTGGATGAGGAGGTGCAGGTAGGCTTCTGCAGCTGGTTAACAGTGATGGGACAGAGGGAACGGCCTCAAGCTGTGTTAGGGGAGAGCCAGGTTGGGTATTAGGAAGCATTTCTTCATCAAAGGAGTGATGCTGCAGTGGCACAGCTGCCCAGGAGTGGTGGGGTCACCTGGAGGTGTTCCGCAATGTGGAGATGTGGCACTGGGGGATGTGGGCAGTGGGCAGGGTGGGCTGAGGTTGGGCATGGCAAAGAGGTCTTTTCCAACCTGAATTATTCTGCGATTCTGTGTGGAAAGAGCTGTTGCTACCCTCTGTCCCAGCCACGGCTGATCTCATACATGAGTCTTAATGACTGCGTGGCGCTTCAAATTTATGCTATGGAGAAGCAGCCATCCTTAGGCAAGAAAAGGTGGCAAGCATTGCTGCACTGAAATGCTCTGCAGAATGTCTTCAGTGGTCTTCTGGTCCATGCACACCTCATGCTGGAAGTAATTAGTGCAAAACCCTAATCTTTTTTTGCATCCGAGCCACGCGGTATAATCCAGCCTTTCAGAAGGATAAGTCAGTATTTGTGAGCTCACTTGGATTTAATGTAAACAATAAAGGGCTAATTCAATAAAATGGCTTTGACCCATCAAAATCCACTTTCAGGAGCTGTAATGTAGGCTGGGAGCCCACAAGGAGCGTTGTGTGTGTAGAGATCTTCAAACTTGCCTGTCTGCAGAACAGCTGACAGTGCAGATGTGCCCTAAGAAGAGCTGATTGTTAGAGATCATTTCTACTTTGCTTTTTGGGGCTGTCTGCCTTCTTTCCAAAAGAATTTGTGAAGTGTGATATGAGAGCTTTTCTGATTTGTTCTGTTAGAAAAAGGGAAGAAAAGGGAAAGGAACAATATAAACAGGAGGGGGAATGACTGCTTGTGAGGGTGGATGGTGATAGGACAAGGGGGAATAATTTAATACAAGAGGTTTAGGTTGGATCTGAGGAGGAAGTTTTCCAGCCAGAGGGTGGTGAGGCACTGGCACAGGTTGCCCAAGGAGGCTGTGGGTGCCCCATCCCTGCAGGCATCCAAGGCCAGGCTGGATGTGGCTCTGGGCAGCCTGGGCTGCTGGTTGGCGACCTGCACACAGCAGGGGGTTGGAGCTGGGTGAGCACTGTGGGCCTCTGCAACCCAGGCCGTTCTGTGATTCTATGAAAGGAGGGGCAGGAAGGAAGGAAAGGGAAAAAAACAAAGACAATATTAACTGGGATAATGAAATTAACTGTTGTTTTTCATTTTTCACTGTAAGGTTCTTTAGAGGAGTGTAGTTTTCAGGAAACTTTGAGGATCTTTACTGATTCATCATCTTTAAACACAAAATCAGAAGAAAGCTATTGGAAATGAAGGTGTCCAAGAGCAGCTGTTGCCTCCTGAAAACTGAACCTAAAAGCCTCCAGACTTTCCGGTTTGCAGACCCTGAAAAGTTGCCCAAGGGAGGTACAGAATGTGCGTGGTGAGGTGGAGCTTGTGGCAGATGGGCTGCCAGCTGCTGATGCCTTCAAACTCTGTTGGTCACAAATCCAATATGATGTAAATAATTGGTGACTGTAGAAAAGTCTTTATGAAGCTAAAAGTGTGTTACTTGTGAGCAGCTGCTCCTGACTGCTTATTTACTCAGAGGATTGTTCTTTGCTGTTGAAGGAGCGGAGTTTGATGTACCATAGAACCGTAGGACTTCCTGGGTTGAAAAGGGCCATAATGATCATCCAGTCCATGTATGCTTTGTATATGTGAATCCATGTCTGTAAAGCATGTATTTGAACTACTGTGCACAAAGGTTAATGGCTCTTGGTCTGCTTCTTAGCAATGACTCGTATGTCAGCTATTTTTAAGCAGCGGTCTTGAAGGGGTGAGCATCAATATGTTTCCATGGGGCTCTTGGGAAGCTGATGAAGTTTGTGAGTTCAGCCTACGAAGCAAAATCTGTTGTATCAGACCACGTGAATCAGATCACTTCCCACTCCGATTTTGCAAGGGCGTCTTTGTTTATTTGTTTTAAAGAAGTGCCTCTACCTGCACACGGGCTCTTGGGGTGGAAGGGAGCACTGATCACCCACTGACATCCTCCTGTTTCCAAAGGCTGCGCTGGAAGCCAGGCTGAAGCATCCTGTTAGAACTGTACCTGCTAAGGAGAACAGAGGCAGCCACATCCTTAGCTGTGGTGGTCCAATATTTGATAATGCTTATTACAAGGAAATTACCTCTTAGTTTAGGGTTGAATCCACATGGCTCCACCCACATCAGCTGCAGGATTGCGATATAATTCTGTTAAATTGAGAGAGAAGTTCCTGGCTGTCGGCTCTCTTCTCATTGCGTCAATCTCTTTAGCTTCATACAGTGAGCTTTGCTTTTTGATATCTGGGTATTTCTGTGGTCTTTCTTTGAATACCTGGGGGATATCCAACCTCCTTCAAAGCACAACAGACCTTACTGGTTACTCCAATAGAAGTCTCACCTCTTTTTTCTATCACAGACAGAGGCTTGAAACCAGTTGTCTCAACCTGATGATAACTAGAAGCCTGAACAGACACATTTCTGCTCACTTAGAAGTTTGGAGGCATTCAGACGTGTATTTCCATACGACCTCTGATCACCTAGTGGGTGTCTTTGCAAAGGAACAAGTCCTTTCTGTTTTATCCTTCTGTCATTACAGAAGGAGATGTAATCACTGACTTTAACCTTCAGATTGATTGACTTACCCCAGGTTTCAACTATATCTGTATTACTTATTGATATGAAGAAAGAAAGAAAAAAAGGGTCTCTAACACCTTATTACTTCAACACAGAGGTTTTTAGACTTGGTAACTCCCAGACCACAACACTTAAAGTACCTTTAGATGTTGTCCTGTATGCTCAGTTTAAGACATTGTTATCCTGAACTACTCTTCATGACTTTAATGTACACTGCTCTTCCCAAGCTCTGTGAGAAGAATAGATTGTGTAACTGCTCATCTGCCAGATTAAATTAGGATGTATGTCCACAGCATTTTTAGTCTCTCAATCAGAACTGCCTTAGGATCATGTTATATCCTCTGCTCTTTGTGCTCCCTCTTCCCATACACTTTAGTAGTCATCAGGCTTTGGAGTGAGACAGCTTGGGGAAGGTGAAAACATTGATAATTACTCTTTTTCTTAGGGTTAAGATGCAATCACATTAGGTTTCTTCTATTAATTAGGGAAAGATCTCTAGAAGGTGGTTCAGACTATCTACATCATGATGTTCCTCCTCTTGGAAGGAGCTGAAGATGTGATGCAATTGAGCTGATGGAGCATCTTGCCCTTCTACTGAAAGAGGTAATTCTGCACCCCCTACTGTACAGTCAGATCTGCCTTTAAGCAGGTAAACAGCTGTCTTGTGTAACAGCACTCATAATTCCTTGAAGAAGCTCAGCCTACACACGCAGGAACATAAGACTTGGCACAGGATGAAAAAGCCAGGAGGGTGAGCCAGCCTTTTTTCTGACAGTTTGCTGTGAGATTGGCTCAGAGGTACCACATAACCATGCCTTGAAATTTCCTGATCAATCTGGCTGCATTAGAAATGGCATCTCTTACTGGCCAAGCTGTGGTTTGATAACCTCCAGCAAAGGAGTAGTAAGGTGTCCTTAGGCTAGATAATGCCTTGAATTGTAGCTCTGTAGCTCTGTTTGCTAATCAAATCTTGTCCAATTAGAGATTACACACACGTTTAGGCATTCCTATCACGATTATCTCATTTTTAGCCTCCCAGGACACAGCTGGTTTGAAGACTCCCAGCTTCTCTTCCAAGAGGCTGTTAACCCTCTGTGTAAGACTGAAACCCTCTTCCCTGTAATAGTTTCAGTGTTCAACAAAACCAAGTTTCCCCTCCTTCACTGTTTGCTTACCTAGCTAAAATTTCACTTACTGTTCCAAGCCAGGAAAACTTGCTTGGAAAGTTTTCTGAAAAGGTCATTTAAGAACCCTTTCGTGCAGTCTGTCAAGAGCTCCAGAATGGTGCCTGGTGTAATGTCATGGATGTCAACATGGGCTGTAACTGAAGTCCTTCCTGAGCTTGGAATCATTCCACGTTTGTTCAATGATGTTGCTTTCATTCCTGGAAAATGATAAGCTTTTCTGTTATCTTTCTTTTGTCTCTTGCAGATTGTCTTAATCAGGTTCCTTCATGGCATTCTCAGACAGGACTGCCTGTCAGCTCTGACATCTTGAGGACTGTCTTTGACCTCTGAAATCTATTTGCTTTGAGGCAGTAGTAATTCTCAGTGTGTTCCTCTACCTAAGTCTTGCAAGGCTCTTCCCATGTTTACAATGTCAAGTATAACTGAACACACTCAGGATGAAGATTTCATGCTTCCTCCTTTCTCTGTGACATTTTCACTCATTTTTTCTTTCTCTGACCCTGCTTTTTCATGTGATTCTCTAGGACAGTGTGCTAGAGTTCCTGTGCAGTAATTTGAACCTGTCTATTGAGGAAATGTGTTTCTCTACCAACTTCCTCCTTCCCCTGAACTGTCAGTTTATACCTCATAAAGGCAAAAAGATGGCTTTTTTGAGGGAGGAACAGAGATTTGTCACATGCAGTGTAGTGGCATATAGCTGAAAACCCTCTGCCCATCTTCGTTGCTGATGGGAAACTGCACTACTGTGGAAAGGCAGCACTGACAGCATATCCTTAAAGCTGATGCTACCCACATGAGAATTCTAAAAACCATCATAGAAACCCTAGAAGACCCTGAAGATGTGCTCTACACAGTCCCCTTGTGAGATACTGAAGGCAGCAATATCATGGAGCTCAGCCTGCTGCCAGGACTCCTTCACTGTGATTATTGGTGTGCTCACTATTAGGATCCAGGGTTAATAACCTAGTCGCTAGTGGACAGGCCCATCTGCCTTTGTTTTCTGCTCTTCTCTAAACTGTATCTGTGCCCAGATGAAGTCAAACCTGTTTAGGTTACAACTGATGACAGAGATGGAAACAGCCATCAGTTCTTGGGTTGGGCTTCCCTACCACAGCTCCACCTCATGCTTCAGGAAAGGAAGCATTCAGAGAGGAAAGTAACTGGCCTGCATTAATTAGAGACTTCTCTGCCTTGCCCAGTGCCAGGCTGTCAGTCAGTAATTGCAACGCATCAGTAACCCCCAGCTTTTCTCTGCTGTTGCTGCTTGATGAGCTAATGAGGGAGAGCGCGCTGTACAGAGTGGTTTGACGTTGCACAGAGGATCCATTACTTCACTTTCTAAAGATGGAATTCCAGCTGTAAGGCTGGGCTTTACGATGGTGATATTGGCTTGTGTTCCCAAGGCACTCTGTGAATTCCCTTCTCCTGGGGCTCAGCAGTAGGTGTGCTCCATTGCACTGATACACACTTGCTTGTCTTTGCTTCAGAGCGGAAGGAGGATTGTTCCCATTCTGCCCTGTGTGCTGATGACCTGCTCCACCTCATTAGCTCAGCAGTGGTGCACTGGGGAAGGATGATCCCGAAAGATCCCATCTGAAAGGGATGAAGAGAGGCAGCCCAGACAAAGCTGCCAGCTCTGCTTCCTCCATGGGAATCACTTTGGCAGGGGTGAAGGAAATGCAGGGATGCAAAGGGGCGGTGAGTTCCTGTCTCTCTTGTAGGCACTTGGTGTGATGAATGAGATCAGCCCAGCCCAGGATTTTTAAATCACACACATGTGTATAATAGTAAATAATACACATTAAATAACACACGTGCATATAATACTGGATGTGTTCAAGACGTGTCTAGATGTTGTACAAAGGGACGTGGCTTAGTGGGGAACTATTGGTGGTAGGTGGATGGTGGGCCTGGGTGATCTTGGAGGTCTTTTGCACCCTTGGTGATTCTATGGTTCTAAACCATATTCAGTAATCAACAATTCAGGTCCTGATTTGAATTAAGTAGACCTCAGCTGGGGAGCTGACCTTACTGTCTCTATGACATTTACAAATGCCAGCTGCAGGGTTATTTTAGATGTTTTCTCAAGAACTCAATGTGCACAGAGATCCTATGACCAGCCCCCTCCAGGAAGCATATGTGAAGTGCTTTCCCCCTTAGTTTTGTAGAATTATGAGTTTAAAAGACTTTTGATTCTTAAAACCGGTCCTTTATAGCTGAATGAAAAAAAAAAAAGCAACAATCAATTAAACTACAACTCTGATCTAACCCAGCTCTCAAAAGCTGTTATTTGAATAGGGTGTTATTACACTTCCAGGCACTTTAGCAAATTTTACCAGATACTTGGGTTTGAACATCATATATCATGTGTCTTCTGACACCGGTGAGATTTCAGTATGTACTCAAAGGCACTAAAATATTTTGCTGAACAGGGATGTTACAAAGTATGTCCTCAAATTAAAAATACTTGTAGTTCCTGAAAACCTCAGTTGTCTCAGCCTCTTTGGCCGGGATCTGTGGGAATTAATTTGGGCTGACTTGGTATCATAAGAAGGGACAGACACACATTTGGGTACAGATCCAGAGCACCGACTTCCAGGGTGAATTTTTCCTGTGTAAAGCAGTTGTTAAGACCACGAAAAAAGATATTTGAATGGAGAATGCTGTTGGCATAGTGATAACTATCAAACTGAATGGCATTTTGGAAAGAACAACACTTGATAACAGCTGTGTTTGCCTTAAACATTTTTAGAGTTCAGTTCAGAGCAGTTCTGTACCATATATGTAGAATTTTTATGCAGAATTTGCATACAGAAAGCATGGAATGCTCTTTACTGGGTAAATTATTTGCTTCTGCTATTTATTACACTCCCTCCTTCCCCTGGGCACACGTGGCTGCAAGGATTTGAGTTAGTTGAGAAAACAGGTGTGCCTAGTCAGAAGAGCAAAATGCCTGTATTCAAGGGAAAAGTAAGATTTCTGTTTCAAACGAGATGCATAATGCAGTCCTCCCTTTGGGTCCATCTAAACTGACCTTTTGGCAAGAGCAAATTAAGGCACAGATACCGTGGCCTCATCCGATAGAGATGCTTCAATTCTATCCCTATTAGGCAAAAGATTCTTAAGCCATTCCTCTGGATGGTACTTCAGGTCATCTGTACATAGACTCTCTTCATAGGGACCAGGAGGGAATTGATGTGATATAGGTGCACCAGCAGCTCACTTGAATGGGAAGGGGCAGCTCTGCTCCTCTTCTTCGTGCACCTCAGTGGGTCCATTCCTTCTGCTGCAGCCACTCGTGCTGGCCTGACTGCATGGTGGAAGCTGAACCAACTCAGCAGAAAGAAGAGGGATAAAATTAACTCGTTTCTTTTTCAGTTGGAACAAATCTTTTCCCACAGGTGGAGCGAATTGCACTGAGGGAGTGACTGCTCAGTTCCCTCAGTCAGAGCTCATCTCAGATTGTCTGACCAGTTTCCCAGAAGGCCAAAGATCACAGCACACCCTGCAAATCCTGCCTTGTGTTATAGCTGGATGTGGATTTGGAAATGGAAAGACTGTGGACGTGCAGCTTTCTTGGAAGTTCCTCTGATTGTGGAGATACAATGAGTAACAGTAGATACCACGACTGATTTGGGCATTTTTGCTTTTCTAGTGATGTATTTATTTCTGAGTCTTTGGGATGGGGGCTTTTTCATTACTCAGCCTTTGTGCAAATTACTAATAGTTCCACAGGAGATTTTCTTATAATTCAGCAAGAATGGTGAATAGTGGAAGCAGAAAGACACAGTTCTGCTATGGATTGTGCCTTCTGTGTCGGATCTATATCCAGGTCATTGCTTATAGCCATCTCGGGCTCTGGTCTGTGGTCCTTGTGGCATTTGGCCTTCAGTAACTGGAAAGGCTGCCATTCCCCACTGCCCACCCAACCTCTCAGCTGCAGTCAGGGCTCCACAGCTCCCCAGGACAAGCATGGTTGATGTGGTTTAGCTAATACTATTAGCACAGCACTGTAAGAAAGAAGATAATCTGAGTGAAACTGTGAGAAAGCAGGAGGGTTTCAACCCCCCCAAAAGCAGTCAGCAAAAGGCAAAGAAAGTCCATGCAGAACCATGGCAACTTTTCCCTGTGCCACTGTCACCACAATCGGAAGAGCAGAAAGCAGACATAGCACCTCTCTTCAGAACAAAATTTTATCCTTTCTAAAAGTAGTTATGCTTATATTCAAACTAAATATAGTTTTTATGCTAATGCTAAATATGCTAAAATAGTGTGAAACAAGTGGAAAGCATCAGGAAACCTTGAACCAAACATTCACAACGGTTACCCTGCAGGTAGTTGTTGAGGTCTAAGCCAGGGAGATTATTCAGTCCATCTTATTTCTTCAGTCTTCCTCCATGGCACTGAAAGAAGTCGTAGGTAGCAGCAGGCACTACTTAAGGTCTAATGTCCCTAGGGCTGAGATGTTCTCTGTTCCATATGGCTGAGCAGTAATTCGATTTCATTTGTGGATCGAGAGTAAACTGGCACAGGCTGTGCAGTGGTGGTTGATGCCCCATCCTTGGAGACTTTCAAGGCAAGGCTGGCTCAGGCCTTGGGCAGCCTGGTGGAGCTGCGGTGACCCAGTGCACTGCAGGGGAGCTGGACTGGATGGCCTTTAAAGGTCTCTTCCAACTCGAAGGATTCTATGATTCTATCTTCCATATTCTTTGTTTGTATGTAACCTATAAAAAGCTTCATTGTCCTAAGGGAAAGATTCTGGGCTAAGGAGGAGCCGTGCCATTTTGGAAACATCTTTTTTTAATTTTTGTTCAGGCTAAGATCAGCGTTCCCTCTCAAGGCTGCATTACACATCGGGGAGGCAGGCTGTATTCCCATGGTTTGAAAGGGACGGAGTGTCTATGGGATGAGCCCTCCCCGCTCAGTGTCCCCTTGTGCTTCCCAAGTGCTTGGCATTCCATACAAATTACAGTCCTTTGTGGTACAGAATACTGTGCTATTTTAACGGATTGGAGGGGTGGTGGTGCTGGGGGGAATATAATAGGCTGAGAAGTATTTTCTTACTATGTTAGATGGTTTGTTTAGGCTCCCGTCCTGCAACAAGGGCCAAAGGCATGGACCTCAGAAGCCCTGTGGGATTCTGTGAACGCGAGAGGTCTTCTCTACTATCGCACCCTTAAGTATCACTTCATGTGTAAATTCTGCTGTCAGCTGCTGCTTCCTGGTGTAGTTAAACTGAACAGTGAAAGGGAACGGAGCTATCAGGCATAAATCCCATAATAGCCATAGGCAACTGAGTCCCTGAGCAATGGACAGACAGGTGCTCGTGTTCCTTTCAGGTGGGGGAATGATTCTTAGACCTGGAATCCAACAGGAGATGTGAAAAGAACAGGCAAGGCAGTAGCTTCCTTGATGAGAACCATTGAAGGTTACACTAGGGAGACAATAAGCAAATTATTGACTTGGGGAATCCCATTTTCAGGAGGCTGTGCAAAGTGTTGAGAGAAGGCCCCGAAGATCAAAAGGAGGCAAAAACGTTAACAGATCTTCCTGAGAATGAGGACGTGGCAGGGGGAGACGTGTTAGAGCCTTTTAGGGGACAGCATGGAGAGGAGAGGGACATATATACTCTATAAGGTAATGTAAAGACTTGGGCCCTCCCGGCTTAAAGCAAAAAGAGCTGAGAGCTGGCAGCAAGAACCACAAAGCCCTGGGGAGCTACTAAACAGCTGCATCACATATATTGTTTTTAAGATTTGTTTTCTCAGAATAGTTCGGTTATAGTATCTGTCCAGATTCTGCAGATCCAGGCTGCTTGCACTGACAGCAGTAGAAAACAAGCAGCATCCCTGGAGCAAAGTATTTTTAGTTAGAACATGAGTCTGTACACAAAAAACTGCGGATCAGAAATTAATTTTTGAACTTAAAAACCTGTTTTTCATCAACATCTAGCATTTCAAAATGGCAGTGGACTCTCACAGCCTCTCCTACGACTCATCCCTCCACCCTCACTGACAGCACATCCACCCATGTCTCCATCCACACCAGACCAGCATAAGTCACACATTTAAGTATGCGTGCAGGTGAGCAACCTTGCTTAGTGCCATAAGGTGCAATAGGAAGGCGCTGCATGGGTGGATCTCGGGCACCTGTCAACAATAAATGTCAGTAACAGTTCATCAGGAGTTGTCAGTTTAACAGCTGTCCTGGCAGTGTTGGCTTGTGGTGTGTTGGAGCTGAAAGCCGTCCTTCTCAGTAGGCAGTGAAGAATCGTAGCATCACAGAGTGGTTGGGTTGGAAAGGACCTCAAAGATCATCTGGCTCTGACCCCCTCCTGCTGGCAGGGTCACCCATCACTGAATGAGGCAGCAGCTCAGGCTGCCCAGAGCCCATCCGTGGCGTTGGGCACCTCCAGGAATGGGGCACCCACAGTCCTCCGGGCAGCAGTGCCAGGGCCTCAGTGCCCTCTCAGTGAAAAATTTCCCCCTGGATGTCTAATCTAAACCTTCCCTAGAGGAGACTCAGAACCTCCGTGTGCTCTGAGCTGTGTCTCAGCAGTGGTTCTTCCAGCACCAACTCAAGAGGCCAACTGATGCACATGCTCGTGTGCACAAAGAGCTTCAGTGTGGCTCCCTGTGTTTAGGCACAGCGAGGGGACAGAACCAGGATGTCAGAATATAGGGGATGCTTTAATCAAATGTTGAGAAACTGTGGCTTGCGAGCATCTCCCCGTGGTCTGCACAAGTTGTGTAGCTCTTCTCACCTGCTAAGACATGGGTAGACACGGTTACTTTCAGGTCATGATTCTGCAGACTCCCTTTACTCTCCTGGTATGAGTAGGAACAGTGACAGCTCCTGTAAATACAACGTGCAAAAGGGGCTGCTTTCTATAAAGGTGTGTCTCATATCTGAGAATCCCCACTAATAAGGCCTAGCAGGCAAGGAGGAGGAAAGCAGCAGGAGCAACACGAGTGGGGCCCTGCATCCTGAAGGTGCTCTTTTAAAGAAGGTTGGCTTTTCTGAGGAGCTGTGTGGGTTAGGAGGTAGTAAAGGATTACTTTCTGTAGGGCTCAGCCATATTGCTCAGATAGCTGGCAAGCAAACGCTCTCTCAAAGATTGCTTCTGTTGGACCTGATAGGAACTGCATCGCTGCCTTCAGTGGGATCTAGCTCAGCCCTTATCTGTTAAAGAAATAACAGGAAAACATGAGTGTTTTCCCTCATGTCTCCTTGCTTTGGGCTCTTTTGCCCACCACAGTGTTCCTGCTTTCTCAGGCTGGTTGACTTGACTGCAGCACTGTGTGCCTCTGACCCAGGGAGCTCCTGCAGAGGGGAGAAAGTGTTGTGCTGCAGCTTTGTGCTCAGGCAGCTCCTCCGATTATGAAGGCAGTAGCCTCAAAGAATCTAAGGAATCACAGATATTCTGGGGGAAAAGAATCCGTTGGCTGAAAGTGGCTGCTTAAAAAAGGAAAAGAATGAACCAGCATCTTGATTCAACACGTCTGTTATATCAATCATTTACTCTGAGTGGGCAGCAAAGATATGATCTAAGAGAGGTACGGGATTCTTCGTTCCTGTTAGAAGCTGAGCATGCCTTCGGTGTGAAATCAGAATGTTTTTATATTGGCTTGGTCACCAAACATTTTTTATCAGCTCATTTCGATGGTAATGTGGCAAAAAGGGTGGAGCTGGTCATTATGTTTCAGACTATCTGCATTTCTTTAAGGGCTAGCTATTTCACGAGGCTTTATAAGATGCAGCCTCTGACACTTTCAGGCCTTGAGGGTTCTGCTGATGTGCTGATTTCCCCCCTGTGTTTCTCAAACTTGGGTTCACATTGAGACATGAGCCCTTCTTTTCCTTGGAGAAGGATCTAGCACGTGCATACTTAATGATAATGCAGCCATCCTCAGAGCTCGCTTTTCTCACATTGAAAGCAAAAAGAAGATATACTGGAATAAAATAGCAAATGCCATCACCTGCTCTAGGAATCAGCAGGATGCTGCTCAGACTGATAAGCAGCTGGATCAATATCCATGCTGATATTTTGGCATCCAACTGCCCATGGATTTCACTGGGAATTCAGACACTTAATTAGGATTTAGTTTGAATATCTCTGTGCACCTGGCTGTATGCCCGGTATGAGGTGTTAGCAGGATCAGCCCCTCGGCTCATATGCTCAAATCTGCCATGATCTTTCTGTAGGCAAGCCCGTATGCTCCCCAGTGGACTCACAGGAGTCATCATTTCAGAATTTAACTTTTGTTATGAATGAGGAGCTTTCCATATTTATTTGAGCTATGCAGCAAATTCATTGCCTCCAAAGCATCACAGAAGCAAAAAGAATAATTGGGGTAGCTTAGCAAAATACAAGGCACAAGCAAGTAATTGTTTCAACTATCAACACAGAAGGATGGGGGTGCTGGGCTTCCTTTGAGGCTGGTGCCTTTCTCCTCCCTGGATTTAGAACCAGACAGTGTTGTCCTTTAGTGGTGCACAGTGTGAATACTTCCACTGGGACAGGTTTGGGCTAACTGAAGTGATTGGCCTTTGCTGAGGTGGCAAAATCAGAGCTAATACATCTCAACCGGGAACCGAACAGCTCTTAATGCCAAGCCAGCCTCTCATTCTTGTTTCCTTGCTGTCTGAGGAGTAGAAAATAATTTTCGTAAAGACTAATTTCTCTATAGCTGAGATTGCATTTGACAGAGGGGGTAACGTAGAAGTACTGAGTTCTGATCCCCTTGGCTTTGCAGTTCTGACAGCCCTTGTTTAGTGCCGCTAGATGGTACAAAGAATGTGAGTAAAGGCATAAAGGGGCAAATCTGACAACGTATTCCGTGTCTGTCACTGCTGTTGACATCTACTGAGTGTCTGCATTGCACCTGTCAGTCATTCAGCGTGTCTGCAGCACTCACCACTGCAAAACGTTTATGATTCGATATTAAAAGCGGTCTAACAGTGATGATCTGTCTGCATCATGCATTCTGAAGGGATGGATAGATGGATGACCTTGCATCTGATAGTTTTACAAAATATATGACGAGACAAATGAGAGAAGCCTGAAGAATCGACGTATTTACATTGCTATCCATTGCTCCACTGAGCCTTGTGCCATCTGCAGTCTTTATCAGCATCAGCACTCTCTTCTTCTGAACTCTGATGATATTCTTGAATGGCTCAGACCTCAGTAACATGTATCCCTGTGCTATACTCCTTGGGGCTCTCAGACTACATTCTTTGCCCCTTTGATTTCCCACATGCTTCTTGCCCATATTTGAGCCACAGGCTGAGTGCTGAATCACTTTTTATAAAGTCTTGTTTAAAACAGACATTTTGTGAAGATTTTTCTTATTTACTTTGTCAACCCCACTGCTTTTTGCCAAACTACTCTATAATCACTAAAACAGGTAAAGCTTTTTAAGACTTGTATTCCGTTACATCAAGAGGATCGATGCCTTGTGAAACTTCAGTTTTGTAACTTGCCTTGTGTCATGGCTTTGGGAGGCTGTGCACAACTGACAGTGTCCACACCAGAGTGAAGCTTTCTTTAAATGCCTTCAAGTTTTGGAATACCAAGAGTGCCTTAAGGTAAGAGGCCATAGATGAGACAACTCCTTCCCTTCATTTCTTTGTAATTTGGTAGTGTTTGCCAGCTCAGCTTTTGTATTTTCCCAATTAGAAGTTGAAGTATTTCTCTAGTTAGCACTCTGCAAATGATATTGTAGTATCACAGAATCACAAAACAAAACAGCTAAGTTGGAGAGGACCTTGAATACCACCCAGCTGCACCCCTTCCATGGGCTGGGTGCTCCCTACCAGATGGGGCTGCCCAGAGCCCCGTGCAGCCTTGTGCTGTGGACCATCCACAGCACAAACAGTAGATTAATCTCCAAACAGTTAATGTACATTTCTAGTAGAAGAGACTGAGGAAAGGTGCCTTACGAAGAGAAAAGGAAAAGGCTGCTCCACAATTGCTTTTCAAGACAAACATTTAGGCAGTTTGCCAGAAAAACATGAAATGCTGCCCATCAGCATCAGCTGCACCATGCATCCTCCTCTTGCAGCCTGTGCCACTGACGTCCTTCGGGCCTTTGAGTAAAACTTAGGAACGGTTGTGTTTCAAGGAATTGCCTGGAATTCTTTGATTCATCGCTTGTGTTCAGGCTTTGTGAGATGCACTATAACTGCATATGTTATTGTGCTTGAAATATTTTGTATGACGTTACTGCATGTTTATAGACCAAAACGTGGTAGGCAGGTAGGAACCTGAGAAGGAGGAGAGACATAAATCAAGGTAAAAAACTGCCCTGAATAGCATTTTGAATTTCACTACACTGACCTGGTATTTCAGGATAAAGACATTCTCCATTGGTGCATTCCTTTTTTTCTTTCTCCATGTGTATATTTTGGGCTTGTTCTTCATTAAATCCAGAATCTGTATCAAATGAGCTGTAGTGTGCTGCAGCACATAAAGGTTTCAAAGCAACAATTACTCTATTATTTCAGCAGAGATTACCTGTTTGAAATGAAACCCACACTGACCTGGTCCTCATTGTGATACTGATAACAAGCCACGCTGCCCGGTCTTTATCTTACCTCCTACAGGGTAATCTTTTCTTCTGGAGCTTAATTCTGCTAATAGCAACCTTGACTGGTTGCCAGACAACAACCACAAGCAGGTGAAAAATGAATGGCTCCAGTGTGACCGGTGATAACTGCTAGAGAGGTTTTATTCTCAGAGTTCCCTCCAAAATACACAAGTCGACTGGTGGACAATCCATTACATTCCTTGTATGCTTCTCCCTCCTTCAAACTGATTATTCTGTGATGATCTCTTCTACGGTTTCAGATTTTCTCTCTTTTTTTTCTTCCTCCTCCAAACAACAGTAAACAGGAATTCCAGATGGTAGAAATTGCTTTTAAATTAAAGCAGTTAATACACAGAGTGTATGCTTATCTAATCCCCCTTTTTAAGTGGTGAGGATACAATGCAAATGGGTAAAACTGATGTGCAGTGAAGGTATGCAAAACAGTTTGAGATTGCAAAAGTTTTTTTTTATTTTCTCCTTTTTCTGATTTACTGTCCATGAAAATGAATTATAGGCTCGCGAAGAAAACAGAAGTTTTTATTTGCTGAACTCAATAGGCTCCTTTCTGGGGACTTGAACTCTGCAAAGTGCTGAAAAAAAGATTACTGCATTCCACTGACAATTCTTCTGTTTGAACCAAACGGGAGGGAGGACAGTTTGCCGTGCTCTGCTTCCCAAAGAAACCACAGGGCTCTTCGCTGTCCTCTGCTCCTCTTGATAAATTACGCATCCCAGCCTAGCTTTAATTTTAAGCAGTTCCTCTTCGAACCAGTGAGTGTAGGAGATACACAGCTCACTGCAGGTTTGTACCGTGCAGGAATCACCGAATCATAGAATTGCTCAGGTTAGAAAAGACCTTAAACATCACCGAGTCCAACCGCAACCTGGCCATCCTACCCAACTCTAACAGCCCTCTGCTAAATGAGAAGCCTTTGTCCGACAGAAGGTGGTGTAAATGGGCATCATTTCACTTAAACCAGCGGATACGCAGAATTTGCATCAGCTGAAGACTTACAGGAACTCACTTGTTTTTCCAAAGTGATTTTGCTTTTACCATTTGAGTATTTGATTATAAGGCAACTAGTTAGTGCTAAGGGGGGAATATGGTTGGCTTCGCTGGAAAGTATAAAAGTATTCACTGTTCCTTCAGGGAAATCATTTTAATAGATAACAGCATGTTGTACAATGTTTCATCAGTGATATTTAGATCTAAATTAGGAGCAGTTGTGAGATGGGTTGCCGATTTTCTTGTGATAAAAGGGAAATAGTTCAAGAAATACAGACCAGATGTTATCTTAATCCGATCCTCATGTACGAGAGCACACTATGAGACAGTAATAATAGTCCCTTCTACCTGTTTCTAATTTTCCTTCTCTGCAACACCCCCTGTGAAAAATAGATTAAACCAACACATCATTTATGAATCGGCGCTGGGCGGGTTTGAGTTTGCATGGAATGCAGTGTGTGGAGGTGCAGCGCTGCGCTGTGCTGCATGTCTCACAATGCTCGCTTGACAGCAGCCTTTCAGACAGCAGCTCTCCGTGATTTAAAAGGAGAGTAGCCAGTTTGGGTTTGAATCAGGCTTTTGGTTCAGCATATCCTTACACGGTTTCAAATTTGTCATCGGTGTTTCTAGGCTGTGTATGTTATACAATCCTCAGCAGAATGAAAAAGAGGGGGTTGATCCTCAGCTGCTGTAAATCAACACTGATCCATTGATTTAGATGGAACTGCACTGATTTGTACCATCTCATGGTCTGGACGAAGTATATTAACTTTCCCCATGAAAATCCTTCACAACAAAAAGCTCCATTCACAGTCCTGGTGGATAAACAGTAATTAATGTGTCTCTGTTCTCGTAATAATGTTTAATACCTGCATCATTTCCTCCTTGCTGAAGCAGTTGAAACATTACTCTTTGCTTTGACGTAAGAAGTTGAGTGCTGCGCATTTGTAATATTTGGGACAGCTTTCTTTGTAACTCTCCATCTGACCTAAAACTTCTGCCTGAATGCTATGTACGAGGGAGAATGGCTTTAAAGTGAGCCAGGGCAGGTTGAGGTTGGATCTGAGGAGGAAGTTTTTCAGCCAGAGGGCGGTGAGGCACTGGCACAGGTTGCCCAAGGAGGCTGTGGGTGCCCCATCCCTGCAGGCATCCAAGGCCAGGCTGGATGTGGCTCTGGGCAGCCTGGGCTGCTGGTTGGCGACCTGCACACAGCAGGGGGTTGGAGCTGGGTGAGCACTGGGGGCCTCTGCAACCCAGGCCGTTCTGGGATTCTGTGATTCTATGAACGTGTAGCACTGCAGATGAATTCCTCCCTCTGTTGCACGTGGTATTTTTTTGTTTTGTTTTGTTACTTTTGCAACAGCTTGGAAGAAAAACAGGCAAGATTTTGCTAGAAAGAATGCCTCTAAAGGACCAAAAGAGGCTGTAGACTCACACTGGAGAGCTGGAATCTCCCATATTCTTGTAAAGGCTTCATCTATGGCTGTGTGTGTATAAAGACACGGGCATGATAAACACAGCCACGAAAAAACTATTAAGTATTTCTGTAGGAGGTCATTATTGTGTTGCATTGTAACCTGTTAATCCAACAATTGTATTTTTATATTGGCCTGTATTCCAAAGCTCTACTGATCTTTTACTGAAATACCCCGAGTCAGGCAGTGCAGTAAGATGTGAGAGGTGAATCAACAGGAACAGGAGAGGGTGGGATCGTAAGGAATGACATGAGAAGGTGCAAAAACAGGGTTTGAGTTATCACATGCCATGGACTGCTCACATCAATGGGAAAGCTATCATTTGGGAGATGAGTGCTTCAGAAATTTGAGTGGACAGTTTGGTTGGCAATCAGATGAATGAAAGGAGAGGTTTAGATTGGATATAAGGATGATTTTTTTACTGTAAGGATGGTGAGGCACAGCACAGGTTGCCCAGAGAGGTGATGGATGTCCCCTCCCTGCAGACTGCCGAGGTCAGGGATGGGCTGTGAGCACTAATGGAGCTGTGGGTGTCCCTGTGCACTGCAGGCAGTGGGACCAGAGGGCCTTGAAGGACCCCTTCCAACTCGAAATCATTTTGTAACTCTATGAAGCAAAGTGTGGAGTGGTTGAAAATAGTGATAGGAGAGAAAAGACAACGGCAGACAGTGTCTGGGTTGGGAAGGCTGAAAGCGCTGCAGCAGCAGAGCTCAGTACACACATCTAGGCAAAATGCAAACTGCAGCTTGGAGATCTCCGTGCTAAAAGGCACTGGTGGTGGTGATAGTGGGGTACGTAGGTTAATACTGAAAGCGTGCTATTAGTAATGACCAAAGACCTTTAGCCTCCTGTCCAAAATCCCTTTTTACTGTATGGAACGGGAAAGTAAACTCTATCATGTTGGGCTATTTAGTAAGCTATTAGTGCATTCATCTTTTCATCATTTGACAGGTGGAAGTAGTAGTCCAGCTTTTAGTTTTAATTATAAGGGATTCCAGATGTAGAATAGGACATAAATTAAAACCAGATCTACTCATATGTCTTTTCAAAGTAAGCCAACTTCAAGGTATCTGCTTTTCATTTCAAAACGTTATTAAAGCTATTACTAAGAAATTCATAGTCTTAGCGTGCTCCAATAATTGACACCTTTAAAGTGACTAAACAGATTTAGAGTGTGCAGAAAAGTAAATTTGTCTTAGAGAATGACTCTAATCATCCATTTACATATAATGGACAAATCAGTGTTTGTGCTGCAGAGGGGAGGTGAGCAGCCTGTCTGATGGCTCTGACTGCTCCTCCAGCCCAGGCGGCCTCTGGGCGTTTGGTTCTGGGCTGCTCTGCTCCGTGAGCGAGGAGAAAGAATGAAGGCCTGACCCAATGCCAGTGGAAGCCAATGGGAGGCTTTTGATGAGCCCTCCATCACAGCCTCCTCCTCTCTCATTGACTTTCTGCTACGTTGTGTCGGAAGTGGCGTTTTTTGAAAGAAAATTAAATCCAGAACTGCTTTTTTTTTTCAGTGGTAGCGTCTTTACCCCCCAGCTGTAACCAAACCTGCAGATTCCTTTCTACAAACCTTTATTTCCTCGAGACCTATTTATCCAGTGGTACGTTGTGACCATGCAAATACGCTGTCCATCTGACTTCATAAAAAGCCTGAAGTTTCCAATAATTAGAATGATAGCTGGCAAGTCTGATAAATTAGAGAAATAACTTGTTTGGTGTAAACTGAGCCTGTTTCTGAGGCAGAAATGTTAGGCTTTTATCCTCTGGAGTGTGATTGAAAGGGTGAGAAGTTAATTTGGCAGCTTCGCTTCTATGGTTTCATAATGTTTCTCCTCCCCCCTCCCCTCAGCTTCAGGGAAGGACTGTGATTTCAGTACTTTGCGCCTGCCCTCATACAAGGCAAGAGCATGACCCGAAACGAAACCCCTCTCCCCAGGGCACATCCTGAGCAGTAACAGCTTGGCTCAAGTGTTTCTTATGAACAGCCGTCCAGAGCACTTGATCTAAATCATGCCATTTCCTTCACAGTATGGCACAGTTAACAAGTCAGTGCATCAACACAATCTGCAGATGGCAGTTCAAAAGGTGCACGTTCCCCAGCAAGATAAAGGGCAATGAGTTCCATGGGTTAGCTCATTACTTGGATTCAGGCAGGGGCTCCGTAGGGGTGTGAGGGAGGAAAAGGGGCAGCAAACCTGGAGAATGCACGTCTACACAAATAAAGGCAGCAGCGTTGCAAGCAGCGTGTTAGTGAAAGAAAGTGCAAACAGCTCGCAGAGAATGGCTCCCTTCTGAGGTGGCAGCTTCGGCCCCGAAACACAGGATGAGGAGTGTGACAGCAGTGGCAGTGCACAGTGCTCCTGTGCCATCACTTCTCCTAGCCAACACAGTGCCCTTTCCCACGCAAAACCCCAGACAGGAGAGGCAGAGCCATCGGCGAGGGCCTGGAGCTCTGCTCTGCATCCTGCCTGGGAGCGAACTGAGCTCTGTGGCATCGCAGAAGGGTTCTGAGAGCAGCGTGCTCTCCTGTGCAAATGGCATCAGGGCCGAGCATCCAGTGGAGAATCTCTGAGACATATTGGTCCTTTAGACTTCAAAACAAGCCTAAATTGGAACCATATTGCTGGAATGCTTCTTAGCTAACATTTATATTACTTCAGTTACCAAATCCAGACTAAGTCCCAGGACTCGGCAGGGGAGGACATAATATATTAGGAAGTAAGATGGGGGTGTGCACCTCTGGCCTCCTATTTTATATAAATGCACAAAAAGTTTCCTCACACGAGCAAGGAAATTAGTACAAGGCCCTAAAATGCCGATTTCCAGTGGCAAACAGGGGCAGGCCGCCGCCCCCTCCTCGGCCCTGACCGCTCTGTGATGCCATGCCTTGGGGATAGTTTGGGTTACTTGGGGCAGGACTGTCGCATAGAAGCTCAGGTATCAGAGCAGATAATTATACACATATAGCTAGATACAGTGAATTGTCAGAGGATGAGATACATCTCGGGAGACCAAACAAGCCTCCCCTATACTGAGCTTTGTAAACGAATCTCTTTGGGAACTATCAAGATGGAGCTTTACCACGATTTTCACTGCTGAGGGAAAAGGAACTCTTCCGAGATGTTTGTTTGCTAGCTTGGATCAAAAGCTGGCGAGTGAAGGCTTTTTTTCCTTTCTGCGCTCACACTGGTATGAATGCACTGAAAGGCTCGATCGCATCCTGCAGCAGGGGAGTTCGGGGCAGGTTAGGATAGAGGGGAAGCAAACCCCCCTCTCCCCACCCACAGCTCCCCATCCACAAGGGATGACTTTGCGGTGAACTCCCAGCTCTACCTCGCAGTGCTTTTGGAGAAACAGTGCTAAAACTGGGAAGGGCAAACCCTGAGCGGCTGTAGGCAGAGGTGTTTCGAACTGAGTTCATTCCCTGTGTGATCTGCTTGATTCGTTCGAGTTACGCCAGAGAGAAAACGGGCTTTTGTGTGATTGATGTGTCGTGTTTCTTTGTTTAGTTTCTCAAACAGGTGCTTAGCAACAGCGTCTTCCACCGGGTTATCCAGGAGCATTCACTTCTTTCTGTCATTATCTTTAAGGATAAGCTGTGCTCAGTTCAAAAGCGAGCCCAGACTTCAGGCTGTGCCCCACTGGGACAGCAGGTACACAGCACGTTTTGCAAGGCACTTTCTGTATCCATTTCTTACTTGCAGCAGTGCCTGCAACTGCTGGATTTCTCAGTTCAGTGAGGCAAACTGAGGCTTTTTAGCTGCAAGTCATGGATTTTTCCAACTTTGGTGAGTTCAGCCTTAAACTAAAGCAGCTGAAGAGGGCTTCAGTGGGAAGGAGTCGAACTCAAATTCATTAGGAATGCTCCCGTTTCTGCTGAGATCAGCAGAAAACAAGTGAGCCCCAAAGGTCTCAGACCTGAGCTGTCAGGCAGCAGCCTTCATTCAGCAGGTTGTTCGCAGCTGGAGCACAGCTCGCCGTCCCATGTAGATGGTGGAGGGCTTCATTCATGAGATCTGCGGCAGCCCCAGCTTGCCTAATCCCTTATCTCTGTATGCTTCACAGTCATTGCCTGTAGGGAAAGTGCTGCTCTTTTGTTTGGCTACTTTGCTTTCTTAGGTTACACCTTAAGTTCGGCTCAGTAAAGTACACCTGACAAACAAACGTGCATGACTTATGAAAAGGATTGTATGACATGGTTGCTTGTAACAGCAGGAAACAGACCTTCGTGAATTAAGTCTCCTCCATCCTCCTGTTGCTGTGACTTTTCTCCTAATGATGACTGTCAGAGAAGAGCACGGTCCGTTCCGGTAGTTCTTGCTGATCAGCATGCTCGTGTTTCTTGGAGCTGCAGTAGAAATATCTGGTGCTGTGTTGAAACAGAATCCCAGACCCTCGCAGTGCCTTGGTCTCCCAGAAAGCATTCTGCATCTTTATCATGAGCCATCAGTGTTATGATAGCACAGGGAGGCCCTGGGGACTCTGGTGTGCAAGGAGCCATATGCTGAGACATGAAATAAAGAGCTCCATCTCACACAGGCAGTCAGCAGCAGAGCTGGCACGCAAACCGAGGTCTCCTGCCTCCCAGTCCCATGCTTTCATTGTGAAATCACTCAGTTCTTTCAGCTGGATCTCCAGGCTCCGTTCTTAGCACTGTAGTTTCTCTGTCCCTCATGGAAACACCAGGACTGGGCTTTACAGACTCTCTGCAACTCTATCCCTTTTGGGCTGTAATTGATTTGGAGTCAGGTGGTGGTGTAACATAACCCGTATGGAATCTGTTGGTGAAGTTTATGGCCATTCAGTTAAAAAGAAAAAAAAAAGATGAGAGGAGAGTATAGAGGAGGAGTGGGAAGTGCAGTGTATGGTGTTTGAGTTCTGAGGTTTGAAGCTGTGATGTTTTGAAGGAGAAAATGTCGATGTCTTGGGTACTGAGAAATCTGCTTTACCAGCTCTGGCACCATGCTCTTGCTCAGCTTGCTCATGGCAGCTTGTGCTTGCACTGAAGAACTCACAGAGCCCATGCCCAGCTCTGGTTAGTCTTTAAGCCAGCATGAAAATGCAGTGAACTGTAGGATTCTTCAAATATATATGTATATGTGTGTATAGATAAATATATATATATGTGTATATATGTGTATATATGTATATATATATAAAAGACAGATACTGAAAGGAAAAAAGAATTGCCACATTAGTGGCTCTTTGTTGCCTGGTTGTATTGATGTAGAAAAACTGTGAACATCTCTCTTCCCTTAGCTAAATTTCAATGATATTTGTGTGACTAAGGAAGATTTTCCAGTGTGGCTCTTGGGTCTCTTGAGGTACTGCAGTCAGTTTGGTGTTATTTGTAGACTGGAATCACTGATTCTAGACTGAAAGTCATGGAAAGGCTTAGAAGTCTTTGACGACCCTCTGTCCACAGAGAGGCTGTGGGTGCCCCATCCTTGGAGGTGCTCAAGGCCAGGTTGGATGAGGCTCTGGGCAGCCTGGTCTGTAACTTGAAGGAGTGGTTGGCAGACCTGCCTGCAGCAGTGGGTTGGAACAAGTTGATCTTTGAGGGTCCTTTCAATCCAAACCCTTCTCTGATTCTCTGATTCTACGAGTGAACAGAAAAGGTCTTCACTGACGGTACTGGATATTCTGATTTGGTAAATTCATCTAGGATAACATATATGATAAGTCAAAAAATTGTTCTTTCTGTGCCCAAAGCTTCCCTTTCCCAAGTTTTGTAGATATTCTTTCAAGTGCAGAACATTTTCTAGAAAAGACTTCCTACCTTGCCACAGAATCATTGAACACAAAAATTATTTCTTTGTTGCTTCCATGACTGTCACCTCTAGTCTTGCATGCAAAAGGAAGAGAGGTAGCCAGGTCCTATCTCTCTCTGGGCTGTTAGCAGCAGTCCTTGATGTAAAAGTAACTTCTCCAGAACAAAAGGACAGTATTTTTAAAGATGAGTATTTGTAGCACTTACAAATTCTAGTGGGCTGCCCTTGGAAACTGGAAGATCCCCAAGTCCAGCCCCAGCCCACCCCATCCTGCCCACTGCCCACGTTGCTCAGTGCCACATCTCCACTGTTCCTGACTGCCTCCAGGGGCGGTGACCCCACCACTGCTGGGCAGCTGTGCCACTGCAGCACTGCTCTTTTGGAGAAGTTTTTCCTAATATCCAACATGGTGGTGCACAAGCAAATGATGCAGAAAGTCATGAAGATCCTCATCTCTGCCACAGTCTCCCAGCAACAGGAGATGACCTGGAAGGAGGGAAAAGCAAGGTGTTTAGTGCACAGGACTGCCGTAAGCTTCTGCTGGCTCTGCAACAAGTGGTGAGCAGGGAAGGGGTCGTACTTTATTCTCTTCAGCTCCTTGGGGTGGTGCAGGAATGACTGCACTCAGGGCTTTGAGCCAAAGCTCAGCCTCACCCTTCTGTCCACGTCATTCATGTTAAACGATACCAACACTTCTCTCTTCCTTTTGGATCAGCTGGTCTGTAGCACAGGGATGTTATCACAGGATGCCAGGACTATTTCTCTGCTGCCAGGCAGGCTTTAACGTCTACAGCCATGGTGATTGCTGGAGGCCTGGCTGTTAGAAATGGGGCAAGACACAGAATCATAGAATCATAGAATGGTTTGTGTTGGAAGGGACCCTTCCATAGGAAGGAAGAAGAAATAGGCCATCTTGTCCAGCTCCCTTGTAGGAGCATCTATAGGTCAGCATCTATTGCAGGGATATCTATAGCTCAATCATCCTATGTGTTCAACAGATGGAGAGGAGTCAATTCTCCCACATCTGTTGCTGGCTCTGGTCTCTGTTGGTGGGATTAAAAACCAAGACAAGGACATCTTCCTCAGCATACCCAAGAATCTTGTCTGAACACTGAATTGGAACAGAGTAGCTTGTAGCTCTGGATAAAGCCGTTGCCTTGGAGCTGGCAAGCTGGCGTTGGCTCTGCTGAAGGACATTCTCTGGACTAGCAATTCCACTACTGCTATGGTGGAGAAATTGGGCTGTGGGGAGGAAGTAGTTTTCCCAGCAGCAGCAGGAGAACGCAGCAGCTGTCTTGCTGTCCTCTCCTGATTCCCTAAGCAGCAGGAGAAGCAAACCAGATTATTCACAGCTCTTTTCCCTTTCCCTTCTTCCCTAGCCTGCAGCCCCACCTCTGTCTTCAGAGGTGCCCCTGACTTCTACAAGTGACAACATTTGCTCTCACCTGTGTGGCAGATGACACTTTATCTGGCTCATAATTTGATAATGATGTCCTGTTTATCAAACTTTCTCCTGCCATTTCATATGGATAGGAATTTCCTTTTCCATGTGCTGCTCAATCCCAGTGTTGTAGAACAGCATAATATTCCGGTCTGCTGCTTGTTTATAGCTGCCTTTCATCTTCAATTATTCACTATATTTTTGCAGTGGGTAACTGAATGATTCCTGTATTCAGGCCAAATCCCACTTGTTTGGTTCATGTGAGTAATCTAAGAAAGCCTGACGCTGTTCCCTGATCTGTCTGGGAATGCTTGCATGACAAGTGGTCCCAAGGCGTGGGACCCATGAGCAGGAGCAGTCCTGAAACTGAGCCCATCTTCCTATCATTGCATAGGCACTGGGCAAACGCAGCCCTCCCAGAGTGTGACTCTAGCTCTAGAAAGTCGTCTCATTCACGGGCAGCTGGACAGCATTAATTTTTTACAAGCCATTGGTACATAATGTGGAGTATACCAGCTGCCTTCCTGTTTTCAGGGAGGGGTGAGACAAGACCTCAGGCCATTCCAGTTGGGCCGTGCTCCTGAAAAGGGCAAATTTTAGAGTAGGAAACATGCAAAGTGAAAAACTTTCCCAGTTCTTCCGTGCAGCTGTCATTAGTAGCACAAACAGGCCGGTGCTGCCAGAGCTGCTGAGCTACCCACTGCCGGAGTCACTTCATCCAAAATCACTGCCCTGCTCTGCTGGCAAGAGTATTTCGTGTGGATGCCTTTGTTTTGCTGAGCTGCAGGATGCTGATCTTGGTTTGTCTCAAGTTGCTACTGCAGCCTTTCCATTATTCATAGAATCACAGAATCATTAAGGTTGGAAATGACCGCTAAGACCATCAAGTCCAACTGTCGAGTTGATATAATTTTTTCCAAACAAGGGTCCAAAATGAACACAGACGGAGGTGTTGCAGAGGTGAAGCGTTTGAATTTAGATTAATTAATTTCTCTCTGCCATATGGCACTACCATACCCAAGCAGGGATCACTGAGAAAGGAGGGCTGGTCTGCTTTAAGATGGTTTCCTTTGGACTAGGGATATGTGGTTCAACTTTCTGCTCTGTTACAGACTTTCTTTGTGAGTCCCAGTAAGCCACTTTGCCCATCTGTGATTGTCATGTGTAAAATAGTGGTAATAGTCTTCCATTAATACACCTGAATGATAAGGAATTAAAGAAGCGTTAAAGATCAGCCATTATAATGTAGAGAGCCCAAGGGTGAGGAGTATCTGCCCTGAGGAGATGAACTGCTTGGGGAGGACTAAAGTAATGAATAAGATAGTTGAGGTTTGGGGATGAAAGGGGTGGAGGTATGGAAAAGTAAGCAGGGTGGGGAGATGTAGCTGCTGGGAAGGATTTGGGATAGGCAGAAGTGAGATGAAAGTGGAGGAGAATGAATGGGAGAGTCAAATGTCACAGGGTCCCAGGCTGAACTGTTTGTCCCTGGATTTGTCTTACTTGTTTGTTGGTTTACTTGCATTTTTTTGAACAATGTCTTCATTGGCTACTTTTACAAAATCTAAATATGTAAGTACTTAGATTTTATATAAATACATGCATTTTGGGATGTGAACTGGCAGTACCCACTCGATAGAGCAGTGGGTTTACAGTGCTGAATGCTGTGCGGTGCTTGTAAATTAGTTACAGTACAACAGTTAAGACCTCCGGTGCCTAAACAGAGCAGTTTGGCTGAGCTCTGACCATCTGGGCTGTAAAGAGAAGGCAGTCTGTTAACAACTGCTCCTTCCACCACTTGCACGAGCCTTGTAGCTTCCAGCTTTACCTGTCTTTTCCAACATAAGGAAATCTTAGCATACATGCATGCAATGTGACGTACTTGAGAAGAGCTAACATGACTCCTGTGAAGAAAAGTCCTATCTTATAAATGTCTTGGAGTTCTCTGGAGGGATCAATGAACAAGTGAATATCAGTGTCCAGTGGATATAATGTTTGGGATTTCCACAAGACCTTACAGCAAATCTCCCTCCAAAGGAAAGTTAGCAACCATGGGATAGTTGTTTGCACAGATAAATAGCCAACTTGAAATAAGAGGATGCAGAGGTTGGAAATAAATGGTCAGCTCTCACAGTGAGGGAAGTTCAGTGGCAAAATACTGAGCTGGTGCCAGTGCTACTAAACATATTCATGTGAGGACAGGGGAGAAGAAGTAGTGAGAAAATGTGGTGAGGATTTAGTCAGGGAAATAAGATTGATAAGACTCCTTATACCATCATATAAATCCACTTTTTGCCCATTCATCCAGTGTGTTGTACAACTTTGGACCCTCAGTTGGAAAAAAAAAATCAGAGAAGGATAACAGGACTGGGATGGTGCTTGGTTCTCCTTAGTGTGGAAAACCTGAAGGTTGATGTGGAGAGTGGTGTTGATAGGGACCAGCTCTTCATATATCAGCATGAGAGCTAGAGGGCAGTGGGAGCTAACTCAACTAATGGGAGTTCTGTTCGAACCAGACAAAAGAGACAGGTAGTTCACCTCTGGAGCTCTGTGTCAAGGGATGTGTAGATGGATGTAAAAATAGATTTCCAGGAAAATTGCACAAGTACTTGGAACGGAGATTTGTTTTCTAAACAGAACTATGAAATCCACTAGGCCAGGCAGAGTTGGAAGCTGGAAGAGTATTGAGGCAAATGGATTGCCCTGTTCTTACTCTTTCCTGGATGCCTCCTTAGTACCATTACTAGGAAGAGGATACGGGTACTCGCTCTTATTTGTTCTCATGTGTATGTACTACATAAATCAAACATTCACGGGACATTCAGATTCACACACAGTCTTTTATTTTAGTAGAACAAGATCTAACCTTGGTGGTGAGGAGGCAGTTCAGATCTGGAAAGAAAGAAAACACAAGATTTAGAAGATTTACCACCCCCATCTGGCTTTTGAATAGCTCAACAACTTTCCATGTCTTTTCAACACTCCTCCCTCATACCTCATTACAGGGTTGGTGGCAAGGTATTTTCTTTCATCTGCTCATTCATTTGCTTTACAGAAAGTACCTCAAGTTCTTTGTAAGGATATATCACTAGGATTCTAGGATGGGTTTTTCTCTTTGACCTTTTCACAGCCCTGGGGCATTCACCGAGAAATTGTGGTTGTGGCAGCTCATGTGAGGAGACAAGACATTCAAATCCAGCTGTAAAGATGTTTCCATAGGCACTGCTATCCAATCGACCTCAACTGTCTGCATAGATACAGGAGATGCAAAAGCAGAATCCATGTGGACAACACATCTTGAACTATAATTACCATATGGTAAATAGTCATTTTTTTTTGTCTTGTCAACAGTTAAGGAACCTGCCCTGATGTGAAGGCTGGGGGTATTGCTGACAGGGTTAATGGATGATCCTTGGGAGAATTCTCTTTTTCCCACTTGACACTCAAGTCACTTTTCTTAATTGTAAAAACATCTGTAAGAAGAACAGAATGAGTTGTAGGTCTTGACAGCTGATTGTCTCATGACTCATCACACAAAGACAAACTTGTCTTATGCTTGTCCTCCATCTTCATCCTCAGCATTTGCCAGGAATTGTTGTCTGAATATTGCTTAAATTAAAGCATTTGTTTTCAGGTTTTTCATCTAAAGCCTTTCCTCTAGAAAGAGAAGAGAAACTTAAAACCTTGGCAATAATAAGATTTTGAGTTATTTTGGATGGAACTAGGGATGTTAGGAAGGTACTCTGGGTTTTTCTGCCTTTGTGCATAAGGATTAAAGAGGAAAGCTGTTATTGTTCAATTTCAGATCAATATGAATTAGCTTCTGTATGAAGAGATGTATTTTTTTGCTCAGATGTTAATACTTACAGAGAGGCTACATGCAGACATTAACAGTAAGTTTTCCACACCTGAGCTACTTATCTAGCTTCCCAAATAATGAGTGAAGAGAATTAAGATGTATCAGTTTCTTCCATAATGGCAGCCTAAAACAGCTCAGACGATTTGTTTCCTAAATTGCCCATTTCATTTGTTTTCCTGACAAGCTCAAAGATAGATGTCACCAATGTAAGTATCTAAAGTGACTCTAGTAACCTTTGTTGATTATGGAGTTGGGTAGATCTTGTTTCTCAGAGACTTTTCACTTTCCTTGCTGGGAGGGTAGCTCTGAAGTCCTTTCTTAATTTATACCTTACTAGGAAAGACCTGTCAAGGTATGAAATAATTAATGAAGTAGTATTTTTTAATCAATTAGAGAAATATATATGGAGACCTGCTAACTGGAAGCCAAATACCAAAGTATTTGAACTGCAAATGAGGCTTTTTAATGAAAGGATACTTAATCATGAAAACAACCTGAGGACTGTAGCTAGAGAGCTAATAGATCCATGTTTTGCTGCTTTTGTAAAAGGTGTGTTTCAGGCAGCTACAAGCAGTGCTGGTCAAATAGAAATCATAGAGTTCAGCACAGGGGTAACCCAGTGAAAGTTAATGACCTATGATATATAGAAAATCACAGAAGATGATCTAATAGTTTCTTCTGGCCTCAAGCTCTATGAATCTATGAACTTGTATCCTCTGAGACTGGCTGCTAATTCTATTCCTAAAAGGCAGAATAGGCAGAGGCTGCTTCAAAAGAAGGATTGAAATTTAATTATTGATGTCCATTGTTCTTTAAGGACATCTTTGGATAGTTCACACCCAGCTTCTTTCCTCTCATAGATTCTTCTATTCTTTTGTAAGGCCTGTGAGAGTAGCTGGAGCATTTGGGAAAGCATGGTTGCAGATGGTATCCACTGTGAGAACGTGGTTTTGTGAGAAGTTATTCTCCCAGCTGCCAGTTACCGCGTTGGCAGCAACTTAAGGGCACCTTTTAAGAATGAAAGGCAGAAATGATGATTTCAGGCCGTTTCTGGAGGAACGTGGAAATGCTGGAGCTGTAGGTGCCCCTGTTCATTGCAGAGAAGTTGGACCGGATGGCCTCCAAAGGTCCCTTCCAACTCAAACGACTGCATGATTCTACGTGCACAGGTTGTGTTCAGAGCTGTTCAGGATTTTAAGGGAGGTACAGCCATCAGCAGTTGGGCTGAAGTACATGTGTCTGGAGCTGGCAAAGGGAGGCTTTTACCCACATTTATGGGGTATCAGAACTCTTAAAACCTGTTTCCCACCCCCATGCCATGCTGGGGCTGCCTGCGTGTACTTCCATTAGGCTCCTGTTGCTGGTTTGGTTTTGTTTTCCATTTGCCTGGGAATGTTGTATTCGAATTGCCAAGAAAACTAAAACAATTGATGTGAAATCTCTTGCAAAACAGTAATCAAGAAAGGATGTTCGCAGGAAGGAAGGAATACTAGCTGATGAGCAGGAAGAGTTGGAGAATGCTGGCTAAGTCCTGCGTGTTTACAAGCTCTGTGCATCCACACCTGTGGGTTAGAAATGCTGTCATCTGAGGAATGGCCCCATATTACAAGAAGGTCAAGCACCAAGCAGACCTAATTAAAAGCTCATTACAAGAGACAATCTCCATTAACATGCCAAGTTTCATGCAAATCCATTAGCACCAGGGCTCTCTTCGGAAGCTTTAAATTCCAGTTCTGTGCCCCAGGGACTGGAAGCCGTAGCAGGTTAATTTGCCATTCTCAGTCTGTGAACATTAGGCACAGTCCTCTTACTTTCTGGATTATTTCACATTCCAGCAAATTAGTTTTATCCGTTCTGAGAACATTTTAACAAAGAAAGTTCTTTTGGCATCACATGGATAAAATAACAAGGGATAAAAGAATGACCAGTTCCCCCAATCAGGAACAAATAACTTTAAATCTCTCCTGAAAATGCAGCCTTTCCTGTTATTCCCAGCCCCCGCCCGCCTTCCTTTCATTTATCTTTCGGCAGTCGGATTTTTTAATTACATTTCTGCAGCCAGGTTCCCCTCCCTCTCTCTTTACGACGGTGCTCTCAAGAGCCGTGTATTTTCTTTATGCCATTGTAGCAGAACTTGACTAAAGATCTTCAAACTTGTTAAGTATAAAAGTTGGTAAATGATACTATTGTTGGAGTGAAGGGTTGGGGGGAGAGGGGGAAGGCAGTTTATCTGGGGTGGCTGTGGGGAGGGGGGGGAAGGTTTAAAAAAAGGAAAAGAGAAAAGGCTCAAATGAACTGAAATGGATCAAAGTAAACAGAGACATCTAAAAGCTTTTGTAAGTTAAAAGTGGCTATCTGTTGCAAGTCCTGCCTCATTAACTACTGATAGAAGCACTGTCTTGGCCTTCTGAGATACCCAATGCTGGCAGCCTACAACAAGATGAACTCCGGGTTGTTCGCTCTGCGATGCCGCGCACAACTGCTTAACCTCAACCTCCCCACAAATGTTTATCCTCTCCGCTAGGCCCAGCCGTGGCAGATCCCAGCCCTGCGTTCGCTGCCTGCCCAGGGGAAGGAACGAACGTTGGGAGAGGAGGAAAGGAATGGCAGGAAGCAGGGAAAATGCCTCGAGCCTGATTTGTGCCAATCTGGCACATCTTTTTTTGAGAAATGAACCAAGTGAGGGATGGGGATCAGCCTCCCAGGTCTGGGTTACGGAACCGCCTGTGCTGTCCCTGGGCTGAAACCGAGGGACAGGGAGAGCGGGGAGGGATGGGGAGGGGGAGCGCCGTGGCTCTTTGACTAGGACCAGATAGATCTCTGTGTAGAGTAATATTACAGCTCACTCTCTCATAAACAAGCTGCATGCCGGCTTCTAAAGAGCCCATCTGGCATAGCTTTGAGAATGGCAATAATTACAAGCTGATGATGGACATGGAAGAAAAGCCCTGCTGAGCTGGCTCATAAGGAAGTACAGGCCAGGACTGTAGGGAAATTACAGGCTAAAACCCTTTCTAGTTTGGGCCTTTTGGTGTTCTTAATCACAGACCTTAAATGTTGTAATAAACACTGTTGCATTTTATTGGCCAACTCCCATGACAGGCAAATCTCTTTTATTTTATTTTATTTTTACTATTCGTTAGCTTTAGAAAGCGGTTCAGAAACAATTGTTTCTTAAGGCCGGGTCTGTAAATTTACTGTTCTTCATAAAAGCGACCCAAACAGTGAGAGTCCCTTTTGTTCCTCTGCAGTTAAAAAAGGAACAAGAAAGTCAAAGGGAAAAGGGATATTTTAGGAGTCCTCCTCACCCCTGTACGGTGCGAGGTCACTGATGATGCCTTGATTTGAGATTATCTTTGAGGAATAAAGAATCTAAAGCGAGTTGTTAAGCTTTTTAAGTGAAACTCCTGTTGATTTCACTGGCCGTGGAAGTCCACAGGGAGGAGAGCAGGTTTGAGCTGCGGGAGGTGTGGGTTTGTCCCCGTGCCCAGGGCAGGGCATGGCGTTCTTGCTGACTGCAGTTGTGTGAAGTAGAAGCGTGGAGGTCTTGTCCACGTCTGCAGTCTCATAGGCTGCTGTCATTTAATGCATTGCTGATCAGAGGGGAAAATTCCAGGCCGTCCAATTCTTTGGGGCTCTGTCCCAGAGTGCCTCGCAGGTACTCAAACACCATTTTCAGGGAAAAAATGGGAAGTGTATTTCTACAGTGGAACACGTGAAACACAACAGCACCGATGCTCCAGGGCACCTGAAAGGGCTGTGATTTTAGAGAAAGGTGCCTCTGGTTCTGGCACCAGGTCTGGATTTTAGAATCACTAAATTCGTCAGAATATTGCCCCATCTAGGTCTCTAAATGCCTATCTGCTTGGACTCTGTGTGTGGATTTACTATGTGGCAGTGCCATCTCTGTGGACAGAGGGGTTTATGGTGGGAGCACACACAGATGTGACAGCTGGAGTTCTGCTTCAGAGAGTCTACCTGTTTTCCCAGACCGATTCCTTTCTCCTTTTCCTTCTACGGAGTCTAGAAGATCAAGAGTTAAGCAGTTCTGTGAGTTTTATTTGACTCGAGTGCAATAAATCTCGCAGGGTGACTGATGGACTGATAACTCCCCAGATCCATTCAGCACTCTGTGTTGAGTGACTGTGGAGCACCGTCGGTCATTCTCAGTAATGCTGTTTTGACAGTACGTTGTTTATTACAATTTAACACGTGTAATTTGTTTTCTCAGAGGAAATCTGCCTTTATTTTACTTCTTTTCATTTTATTTTATTTTATTATTTTAAGAACATCAAGCGTGCATTAGAAATGCTGCACACTACGCTGGATTTTTAGGCTTGCTGATCCAGTTGATGGTGGAAACACACCACTGTTTCTGCAGGACGAGTTTTCTTAGGAGGTTCTGCTCCTTGAGATACGCCTTTGCCTGCATGTATAGCTGTGGGTTTCCACATTGGTTCATGCTGGTCCTCTTTCTGCTGCGGTTCCCTTTTCACGGACATATAAAGCTTTCTGTTTTACCTACAGATGTTTGTGTCCCAACACTTCATATCTCTGGTGGCCTATTTAATCTCCCAGTTTTTCATTTGGGCATTTGTTCCGGCATCGGATTTTTCTCTTTCTGTCACACAGAGGAAGGAATGCACGGTCGGGCGGTGGAAATTTACCTACCTGAATGCAGCTCTTTCCTTTCATAAACTTCCTTGGCTTCTTAATCTGCAACTTGCTTGTCAATGAGGAATGATTTCTTTATATTTAACTGTCTCTTTCCGATACAGACTAGAATTGTTTCTAACAAAAGAAGCATGAATTGGTGGAAACTATATATTAAATGCAAGACTATTTGTCTAGTTTTCATTAGGTCGCTGAGTGAGAAGCCCAAACTCCTCTCTTTTCCCAAGGTACTCAGATATCCACCAAGTGCCTTCATCCCGTAGCCTCGTTTCCTCTCCCAGTAAACCCGCTTCCCAAAAGAATGCTACACTCTCTGCTCTTTATACTGTCAGCAGTGACAGCAACCAGCAACGCTGACATTTCGTATTGTTTACAAAGGATGAGCGCCAACAAGGCATCTCTGATCATTTGATAAACTCTCCTAACCCTCTCCCCCCTCCCAACCCTCTGCTCCACTGACCAAACTAACCTTTTCACAGTACACTGCCTATAATCACCAGTGAAAGACGCTAACCAGAAAGGATCAGAACTCGAGCTAAACACAAACAAACCAGCAAAACAGCTATGAAGATAAACCACTTACTACCAACATTGCTCAGCCAGTGCTGCAGCCCGGGAGAAATGGAGTAGCTGCAGGCGGGGGGTGGAGAAAGGAGAAACCTAACCCTAAATTCCTTACGTGCATGTATTTTTCATATGAATTTTAAAATGGCTTGAAAAAACACCCTAGCATAGCATTAAAATAGCTTTCTTGTTTACTGTCATAATCCTGTGTGTTTAATATCCTTTTCCCCCTTCAGCTCCCCCCATTCCTGCAGAAACTCCCGCCAACACAGTGGTCAAACTGAGTTCATAGTTCCTCATAATGAGCCCCGAACTAATGCCTATACCAAAAAGAGTTACTTTACAGTAATCCCATGAGTTTGACTGGTTTTTTTCCCCCCTGCAATTTCTAGTGCAACAAGCAGATACTCTCTTTCCATTCTGTTTTCCTGGAGGTGAGAAGCAGCCGTGCACAGAGCCTCTCCTCTCACGAAGGCACCACTGATGGCCTTTGTTCGCCAGGAATGCTGATGTGCTGAATTATTATACAAAAATGGTTTCAATTCCATCTTAAAAAATTGCATCTGTTCTTCCAGCTCCTACCTGAAGTAGCTGAATATTGGGCTTGCTCAGCAAGTAGAACTTTTACTGCTGAGTTTTCCAGTGCCAAAGACTTGGATACAGATTTGAGGACAGTGTGATTTTCTTCCCATGTGCTGGGGTGCGTTCATTCCCCCTTTTCTTTTGTGTGATAAGAGGACTGGCACATGAAAAGCAATAAGTCTGAGCTTGGGTCTCGAGCAGAAACTCAAAACTTTGGTCTAAATCTTTATTTCAGGTAGTAAGAAGTCCTCTCAGCAACAGAAAATCTCCTGGCTCTGCAAAATATCTTCCCGTTCCTGCAGAGGTCTTGTCTGCTGGAAACCAGCCGTGCCATCTCAGCATGGAATTAGTCTTTTCAATGATTAAATACATTTCATTTATTGATGTCACTTCTGCAGATGCCGTTGATTAAACCCTCCTATGGAATTACCACAAAAGTTGCTCTGCCACTCCTATGGCCTTTGGTCTGGCTTTGTCATCGTCTGGGGACTGAACACCTGAGATGTTCTCTTCCTCTTTCTTTCTTTCATCAGTTTGCTGTAGCATTGTGATGGATGAACTGGTTCACACCTTAGCCCTGGAGCCTTCATCCCTGGCTGGAAGGTTTATTGAAACATCAGCACAAACAGTAATCCACTGCTAAATTCCGTGTGCCTGAGATATCTATCCTTGTCTGATTTTGAAGAGCTTCTATCATCATATAGGGTCCCTAGAAATGCTGTTTCAGGTCAACACAGTTGGTCAGGGTAGTACATGGTATTTTTTCCTTCATTTACTCAAAGATCAGTTTTTTATGGCTCTCTTTTTATGTTTCTTATGGTTCTCTCTGACTTTTCAGATTTCACAACATTGTCTAATCATCACAATATAAAAAGCTGAGCCTACACAAGTACACCTGAATACCCCATGTGGTTTAAGGAGTACAAAATGCTTGTTTTGAGGTACGCTTCAGTTAGCCTTACTGGTTTTCCTGCCTTCCCTCTGTATCAATGTAACATGTTTTTATTCAGCCAGTTCCACACAAAAGTGGCCATTCATGCACTTATGACGCTCAAATTGAAAAGGATCCATATGTCTGCAATGTTTTGAATTTTCCCAGAAGAACTGGGCATATGCTTCTGTGCACGAGTGTGCATGAATGCCTTTTGTTTCCTCCCAGCTCATGTCACTGTAGGTGTATCTCAGGGAATTGGTTTGCCCCAATACTCTCGCAAGAAATACAGAATGAATAGCTGGAACAAAGCTGAGTGCTGCATAGACAAATGCAGTTTGATGTACTGACAGATAGGAATGGACTTTAGAACTGCCTCCGTGTCTCATCTGAAGGTGAGAGCCTAAATATTTTGCAGAAAAAGCTTCTCAATAAGAATAAGATATATGTGTAGTTTCTAAGCTAAATTATTGCTGAAAAAGGAAAAGTAAAAGAAAGTGAGGAACGCCACTGCTGTTTGCTTTTTTAAACATTCACAGATAGGAAATGCTGTATAAAAGTCAGCCTCTGCTTTTTCCAAAATACCCCAATGGGCAGTGAATGCAGCTGCTAAATGCAGCAGAATTTTTGGAAAGCAATTTAATGCATTTGGTGAGGAGAGACTGTAAATTAGCCTTATCAGAGTAAGTCTGGGCTATTGAAAAACTGCTTCCGTCCCCATAAATGCAGGGAAGATCTATAGATCATAAGGCCGGAGGGGACACTTGGGGGGGTGCTGTTTCTCACATGTGGTATGTTGGCCACTGCCGTGTATTCCTGAAATTATACACAGGAAAACCTATTGTTTGAGTCAGGAGAGGCAGTGACATGAATGCAATCACCTGTCTGCACTGGACAGAGATGGGAACGTACAGCACGTGTTCATCAGTGTGTTGCACACTTACTGCAAAACACCTGGGTTTTGTTCTCCTGCCACTAAAGTTTGGATATTAGGAAAAAAATTAGATTGGATTTAAGGACAAAATTCCTCCTGAAAAGAGCAGTGCTGCAGTGGCACAGCTGCCCAGCAGTGGTGGGGTCACCATCCCTGGGGGTGTTCCAGAGATGTGGAGATGTGGCACTGAGGGATGTGGGCAGTGGGCAGGGTGGGGTGGGCTGGGGTTGGGGATCTGGCAAATCTTTTCCAACCTGAATGATTTGATGGTTCTGTGATTGTAAAGAAATTAGTGTTCCTGGTTTTTCCACTGCAATCCTCTTATCTTGCCCTCCTTTGGTGTTTCCATGTCTCAGTATCTCATTCAGGCTAAGGAGATGCTCCTGGGTAGTTAAGTGCTTGCTGTTGCTTTATCAGAGGGAAAAGGGCACATTGGAAATGCGAGCCTTTTCTGTTCTGAATCAACGTGCCGTTGTACTTTTGTGTCTTGCACAAGTCTCTAGGTGTGAGTATAGCCACAGCAGTTCACAACACTCAGTACTCCAGATGTAGGGACTAGACATGGAAAGGCACCAAAAATGCCCGAAGCAGATAAAAACATTTAAAACATAATTTCCGTACACTCGCATGTGCTTGTATTGTATCAGTCCCAAGAAGCCCCATGAATTAAGATGAGGTGAAAATGCCAGTAATCCTTTGCCCTTTTATCTCCACTGTAATGAAGTCATGTCTTGCTGTTTAACTTATATGTTACAATTAAGATTTTTACTTCCTGATGTGATTCACTGCAGGGACTGTGGATTCTGAACATTTTCAAGGGCACAAAGACTCAAGTCAGAGGAGCAAGGAGGTGGAAATGGAGGTCTGCTTCCCAGTTATGTATTTTCAAGTTGCATTTAAAAGAATGACAAAAGCAAGTCTTGCTTCCATCATCATACAGCAATTGGAAGTAAGAAGATATTTGCTGCGGGGCATTAGCAAAAGGCCCTTAACTCAGGGGGAGATGACTTCAAGGAGTTATTAGGGGGAGAGAAATAAAAAGTGAAGCACTTGGAAGCCAACGGGATAATTGTGCTTGGAGCGTAGTTTCTGTTTGTTTGGATTTGATGTTTAAAAACATCAGCTCAAAATTCATGCCATTAGTGCAGAGAAGTATTTTACAGTGAGAGCTAAGAGAGTAATAATCATATTTAATGTCATTTGTCATGGGACTGCATATAGCCTCTCAACCTGCTCTACCTAAAATGAAGTGTCTTTTGCTAGACAGAGCCAGCTGTTCCCTGGACGCTGGACAAAGCTGCTTTCTGCTTTGTAGATTTTTGCTCTATTGCATTTGCAGGTGCCTCATATTTAGTCACAGACTGCAAATAATCAGAACTTATCTGAATAAAATTTTCCTGACTCTTCTGCCTGAATGCTCTCACTGTCTGCTCCCAGCCAAACTGCCTTTCCAGTTCTTTCCCCGACGTCTCTGCATAGTTCATTGCTCTGATTCCACCACTGGGGCATGTCAGTGTTGTTCAGTGCCTTTCCTCTGACTGTATGCTTCTGTGCACCGAGGCCAGTGGCACTCAGGTGGTGGGTGACACAGGGAGCCCTGATGCGTGGGGAGGGGAGGTCACCACACTTTCACCACACACAGTTTTGAGATGTCCCTACAAAAAGCACAGTTATTAAGTCTGGATTTGACAGCACGTGGCTGATTCTTTTTCCTATTCAATTAGAAGGTGGGTTTGCTGATAAGAGAACAAGTGGCACAGTGGTTGCTCTAGAGCACTGGATTTTGGCTAGCTTAGCCTTGGTGGGCCAGGTGAAGGAAAAGCACATGGCAGCACACTCAGGGGTGTGCTGTTCTTAACACGTGGCGTGTTGGCCAGCGTTGTGTATTCCTGAAATTATACACAGGAAAACCTATCGTTTGAGTCAGGAGAGACAGTGACATGAATGCAATCACCTGTCTGCACTGGACAGAGATGGGAACGTACAGCACGTGTTCATCAGTGTGTTGCACACTTACTGCAAAGCACCTGGGTTTTGTTCTCCTGCCACTAAAGGTTGGGTATTAGGAAAAAATGTTGATTGGATATTGGGAAAAAAATTATCTTCCAAAGAGCAGTGCTGCAGTGGCACAGCTGCCCAGCAGTGGTGGGGTCACCATCCCTGGGGGTGTTCCAGAGATGTGGAGATGCAGCACTGAGGGATGTGGGTGGTGGGGTGGGCTGGGGTTGTGCCTGGGGATCTGGGAGATCTCTTCCAACCTGAATGATTCTGTGGTTCTATGATTCTATGATTACAGTTCCTTTCCAGTCCCAGCTGTTGCTATCAGCAGGGGTTCAGCTGAAGAGCTCTGTGCTGCAGTGCCTGGACTGTCCCCTACTCAGCAGAATTTCCCAAGATATATAGTAGGGGGATCAGCAGCAGGACAACCAAGACAACCACTCAAAGCTGCCCTGTGGTGGTCCCACGCACGGATGCCCAGGTCTGTCTGCCTGTCTGTAGGGCCCCCACTCCAGCAGGCTGCACGGCCCAATGGGGAGCAGGTGGCCGGGGCTCTGTGTGTGCCGTCCATCAACAGTGTGCTTAGGCCTGTGGATGCTACACCTTCCACTTCCCCATCTCTGTAGTTAGAAAATAGAAAAGGTAGCTCCTTTGAAACGAACCAGTGTACCTTACCCTTGTACTTTCAGAGTTTGGAACGGTGGTCATTTTAAAGACTGCTTAAAATTGAGTTTACTGGAGTTGTATAAATCTTTGCTTGAAATCCACTGTAAATACGTTACAGAATCTGCCAAATGTGCATTAAAATATTTTGCTTCAGCTATGCCTATGTCCAACCTTTTGGTTTCTAAGAGCTTTAATCAGTAATCTTCAAGTAGGAAGTTATTCATCTTTATTGCCAGGCAGTTCTCAGTGGTGGTCGTGGCAACAATCTTTTCATTGCTTCTGTGTTTAGTTGTTCTTTGACATGATAGAAGTCAGCTGCAGTTCAATGAGCTCACTATTTGTGCAACTTAATTGCTTGCTTCCTTTAATATGTACTCAATTTTTCCTTTTATGAGCAGGGTTGTTGGAAAAATTAAGCTTAAGGATATAGCTATCCACTGTTAATTAACCTCCTTCCCAAACACATTAGTAAAATAGGTCAAATGACTGTTGAGTGTTAAGTGTACCATTACTAAGGTATTTCTCAGCTGGAAAGTGAACCATGTATTGGATAAGACAGGAGTTTCCAAAGGAGCTTCAAGGACTTAGGTGTCCATATCGCCCTGAAATTCAATTAGATCTGCGTGCCTAATTCCCTTAAGCTGGATTTTACAAAAGCTCTTAGGAGTGTGTGCTAAGGAGTTTTGATTTGGTGCACGTTTAGGGCATACTTGTTTAAAAATAGACAGAACCTACTTTCTTTGCTGCTGTTTATTTAATTAAGCTTAATCTTTGGTTGCAATGGGAAGTGTGATCACGCATGCATGTGTGTGTGTGTGCATGCATCTAAAGCAGCAGGCAGAAAGAGGGAATCAGCTTTCTCATAGGTATCTCTGCTTTGCATTAATAAAGATACTGCATCTGTTTGTTCCTTCGAGATGACTAACGAGATTATTCATACTGCTAATTCCTAGAATAGCTCTGATATGTGAGCATGTATAAATAGTTCTGATGAGTATAAAATATGCTCGGTGAGGGAACTGATCTATCAAAACAGCTTCATGCAGTGATAGTGTGATTTCTCTCCATGTCGGGGTATATTTGGATGGAAAAATTGCTGCAATTGCAGTGGTGAGAGCTCAGTTGGAATTTCGCCAGTTTATCCCCAAAATTGTATATTCATTTAAAAATCATATTTAGAAATGTGAGTTCAGTTGGAAAGTTCTTCATTAGGAAAAAAAAAAAAAAAGTATTTTACAAAGGGATGGATAAGGCTCTAAAGAATGGAAGCTGGAAGAATTCCCAATGGGAGATAAAGGCTGTGTTTTGTTATGATTACATCTCCCAATCGCAGTTCCCAGGCTAAGTCGGGAGACTTCTTCTAGAAGCCAATGGGACTTCCCATATGTGTAAGCTCTCCTCATCCAAATATTATGGTGTGTTACCGTAGCGGCCAACGGAGATCGGAGCTCTGTATGCCAGGCATGATCCACACATACAGGAGGCAATCCATGCCTCAGAGAACGGATGGAGAGGAATGACTTATTGTGATCTGTTTCATAGAGAAGGCACGGAGGATTGCTTCTCTTCAAACAGATTTATCCTGGCAGGGTTTCCTGGTGGGATGCCCCAGAAAGGGCCTAGAACTGCTGCAGTGCCATAGCTAAACCCTCAGACTGAGGGTGAATCATAGCATCGTAGCATCACCAAGGTTGGAAAAGACCTCTGAGATCATCCAGTCCAACCATCCACCTACCACCAATATTTCCCCTCCAAACCATGTCCCTCAACATCTAAATGGTTCTCAAACACTTCCAGGTTGGTTGGGGTTAGCATGCAGCCAACCTTAACCCTCTCCTTTAGCAGCCCATTCCAGCACCTTACCACTCTTTTGGAGAAAAATTTTTCCTAACATCCTACTTGAATCTCCCCTGGAGCATCCTGAGGCCATTCCCTCCAGTCCTACTGCTAATATGTCCTTTACATCACGAGATCTGGATTGTTTTCCCCTGCTCTTATAAGGTAGCTTTGTTAAGGGCTCCATTACTACAAGGAAGTGAAATAGAAGTGTATTGGTGGAAGCTGGGCTCTTGGTTTGAAATGGCTTCCCAGTTGGCCAAAGCCAGGGGCAGTGGAAAACTTCTGGCTTCCAGACTGCAAGCTGAAGCTGCACAGTACACTGCCTCTTTCTTTTATAGATCAGAATTCTGTAAGAAGGACATAAGGTGGGTGTAAATGACATTTCTGCCAAAACTCAAGGCCCCTTTAGCTACTGGGAGCAGTATAATGGGGCCTATAATAAAAGAGAATTAAGTCCTTATTTAGAGAAATGCATTGAAATTGCTGATATGCTGCCAATGTGTTGCAAGCTTCAGGAAATCGTATTTGTTCCATGTGGCCAAAACCCACAGAGAAGCTCCATGAAGCACTTAATTTTTTAGTATGGCTGTAAATAATGCAGTGGAGAATTAATACAGAAGTCCAATGAAGAACTTCAAGGCAGGCTGTTGACGGCATTTCTTCCTTTGCAGCCGTGGGTGCTGAGCTTCAGGACATGGATCTGTGGTTGTCCTCAAGAGGATTGCACCTGCTGATTTGCAGAGCGTGTGAAGCAGCTGAGAAACTTCTGGGGGACAGCCTGGGGCACTGAAAACATCTGCAGAGGCACCTCTGTTATCAGGTATGGTGAGCCGATATCAGATCACGGCTCACATGCTGCAGCTTGCAGCAGCACAGCAGCCTATTTGTAGACCTTGGGACAGCAGGCCAAGAAGAAGTGCAGGACTTACTCCACTGCTTATTTATTTTCCTAGGGAGTAAAACAGTCTGAAGATTCCTGAGCTGGAGAAAAGCACTTGTTGTGTCCATGTCATGGTGCTTGCTTTGGGCACAGCATGAGGGCCCAAGTGCTCCGAGCTCTTCAGTCTGGTGAACTGAAATGATGGGACTGGAGTGCCTCGAGGATCACCTGCATGAGAGGTTTGGCCTGTGTCCATGAGAGCTGGTAACTGCAGTGGGGATGGGCAGGTTGACAAGCCTTCTCATGTTGGATATTAGGTAAGATTTAGTCTCTGAAAGAGTGATGCTGCAGTGGCACAGCTGCCCAGCAGTGGTGGGTCAACAACCCTGGAGGTGTTCAGAGCCATGGAGATGTGGCACGGAGGGACGTGGGCAGTGGGCACGGTGGGGTGGGCTGGGGGTGGGCTTGGGGATCTCGGAGGTCTTCTCCAACCTGAATGATTCGATCATTCTGCAGCAGAGTGGCTGGGATTTGTGTGGCAGACCAGAAGGTGGCACTGCGGATACTGCGTTGGAGAGGTCCCAGTGCTCCCGGCCAGAGGGGAGCGTGGGGAAGTGCTGCAGTAACGGGACTATGGGTAAACCAGGCTACGTGGATGGATTCTGAGAACCTAAAGCAAGAAGCGTGAGTGGGCAAAGCAGGAGTTTGGATGTAATGTGAGGATACAGGGAACGTCCTGATGTTTAATCTTCCACCAGAAACATTGTCATTGTATTACTTGCAGAATCACGCTGTGCAAAATGTTGAAATGTGCAATTTTATTGCAAGCTGCCAAAGCAAAAGAGCTTGGCAGGTTTACAGGGCAAGCACTGAAGAGGGGTTCTTGGCTTTGGCAGGTCATTACAGAAGACTTGGTCGTTTTGAGCTGGAAATGGACAAGTCTTTGCTGCTCAGCCTCCTGCGGCTCACTTGGCTGTGCTGGGCTGGGCCAACCGCTCCTGCCTCTTGCATTTCCTTCTGTCAGCAAATACTCAGCTTTTTGTCAATGAGTGGCCAGTAGCAAGGGACAAACTGATAGACTGCTAAGAAATCAGGCTGATGTCGGAAGGACGGAGCAGGTGAGCACTTTGCTGTCTGCATTCTATTAATACCGATCCTAGCTCTGCGCTGTGTGCCTGGCTTCTTTACCCTGAGACTCCATGTATATTTTGAAGAGGATTTTGTGCTCAGCTCAGAGGCAACCCTCCTAAAGACAGTTGGATTGGAAATGACTCTGTAGGGCAGTGGGCGATTTATCATCCCAATGATTTATCCCTCCCCCAGAGTTTCTCTGAAGTTTCCTGTCAGAGCTCACGCGCCCTGAGGAAAAGTGCTTATTCTTTCTTCATACCTTCACTCTTCAATAGCTACTTGTGCTTCTGTCCTGGGGTCTTGGAGAAAGTGGAGCTGTGCTTGCTTTTGGTTCTGCTTAGCTCCACTCTGCCATGTGCCTGCATGGGGATGCTTAGGGCTTGCAGCCTGATAGGGACAGCTGGATAAAGCAGGCACCCTGCCGTGGATGGTAGCTGCCAGCTCAAACACAGTAATAAGGTGTCAGGGGAGACCTTATCGCTCTCTCCAGCTCCCTGAAAGAAGGTGGTAGCAAGGAGAGGGTCAGTCTCTGCTCCCAGGTAACAGTGATAGGATGAGAGGTGATGGTCTCAAGTTGTGTCAGGAGAGGTTCAGGTTGAACATGAGGAAACATTTATTTTCTGAAAGTGTGGTAATGCAGTGGCACAGCTGCCCAGCAGCGGTGGGGTCACCATCCCTGGAGGTGTTCAGAGCCATGGAGATGTGGCACTGAGGGATGTGGGCAGTGGGCAGGGTGGGATGGGCTGGGGTTGGGCTTGGGGATCTCGGAGGTCTTTTCCAACCTGAATGATTCTGTAATTCTGTGGGGGGAGTAGACGCGCAGTCTAGAAGCGGAAGATACATGAAAGCTGGGTGATCAAGGGCACAGAGATAAACGTTGTGACCTGGTGACATCAGCCCTCCATTGTAGAAGAGTGCTGTGATGCAAAGGGGAAATAATCCAGGCTCTTTTCTCCCTGTGAAGAATGGGTGGCTTCAGTGTGACCAGGCACAGGTGGTGTCACACTCTGGATTGGCAGGGAAGGATTTTTTAAATTGTGGGGGGAGAGGACTGCACTTGCAGGCTGCAGCAAACCCATTCCTACAGGAAGGCAGATGTGAGTCGGCCGCCCTGCAAAGCCGGGCCCCATCTCTCCCCTCTCAGTCCCAGAGAGGACCGAGGCAGGGAAGGCCCCGCGCGGCTCCGAAGGGCCCGTGTTTCCTGTCTCCTCACTTCTGGCAGGTTTTGTCTGCAGACACTGGCTTCAGTACCCCATAATTACATTTTCACATTTTTTAATATAGTAACACACGGCTGGGCTTGTGGTAGAGAGCCAAGCGATGTCTTTGGGCCATGAGGACTATAAATAACCCAAGGGATCATTTTATTTGGTTATGGAAGGAAGAAGCGCCTTCTTCAGAAGTTACTGTACAAACACAGCTTTGGAGCAAATAAAGAAGGGCTCTTGTTTTCTATGCATTGGGGAGATACCCATGGATTCAGCAAAACTGCCTGAAAGTCAAAAATGCTTTGAACTATGTTTCTCTTCAGAGGGCCTTCACATACTGTCAAGCTGTCCAAATTATAGCTTTGTTTTCATCTTACTTGTGGCAATTATTGTACTTTTGTTAAAAATACCATTCTGTGTCAATTCTAAGCTGTCGGTAGCAAGGGCTGTCTTAAAATAAAGGCACGTACAGTGCCAGGCTCAGTAGGCATCGTCTGTGCTGGAGGCCTTGAGGCACAAACCTACAGCAAATGACTGCTTTGTGTCACAAGGTACAACTTTTCAGGCCTGGATCTTGGCATTAGAAGTCTTGAAACCCATTCCTCTTTCCCTCTGTGCTGTGCACTGTGGCTCGCTGGTGGGAGCGGTATCATCCTGTCCTCTGCTCTAAAGCAATCTCTCGTGCTTGCTTTCCAGCACACATCTCCCCTCTGCATGGCACCCTGCTTCCCAAATCCAGGATCAACAGGAACGTGTATTGTGTAGCTTTAGCTCTGCTTTGGAAGAAAGTTCCTGTGAGCTGGTATGCGGGCGGAGCGCTGGATCTGCCAGGAGCACTGGGTGGAACTGTTCCCAACATGAAGGAAGATGCTTGGAAGGATTACTGAGGGTATATTGGGCACCTTGAGTACTGTGTCCAGTTTTGGGCCCCTCGTTGCAAGAAAGACATTGAGGCCCTGGAGTGGGTTCAAAGAAGGGTAACAAAGCTGGTGAGGGGTCTGGAGCACAGGCCTTATGAGGAGCAGCTAAAGGAGCTGGGATTGTTCAGTGTGGAGAAGAGGAGGCTCAGGGAGACCTTATTGCTCTCTATAGCTACCAGAAGGGAGGTTGTAGTGAGCTGGGGGTCAGCCTCTTCTCTCGTGTAACTGGTGATAGAGCTAGAGAGAATGGCATCAAGCTGCACCAGGGGAAATTTAGGCTGGATGTTAGGAAATACTGCTTTTCTGAAAGAGTGGTCAAGCACTGAAATGGGCTGCCCAGGGAGTGATGGAGTCACCAACCCTGGAGGTGTTTAAGGAATGTTTGGATTTTGTGTTGAGGGACATGGTTTAGTGAGTACTATTGGTGAGAGGTGGATGGTTGGGCTGGATGATCTCGAGGGTCTTTTCCAATTTTGGTGATTCTGTAATTCTGTATGATTCTGTGGTACCTGCAGAGGTTATAAACCAGAGAGAGCTTTCAGTTTGCCATGGACCAAGATGCATGGTAAGCCTACATATTTGTTAGCATTTATGATAATAGTATCACCAGATATAATGGTGCCTTTCCCACTCCTGTTTTGTGGATACAGAATGCAAGCCAAGTGTACTCTGAACCTAGTAACACAGCAGGTGAAGAGTGTTTACTGCAGACTGCCCAGAGAGGCTGTGGATGCCCCGTCCATCCCTGGAGGTGTTCAAGGCCAGGTTGGATGGGGCCCTGGAAATGAAATGTGGAGGTTGGTGGCCCTGCGTGTGGCGGGGGGTTGGAGCTTCATCATTCTTGAGGTCCCTTCCAACTCGGGCCATTCTGTGATTCTGTGACTTTCTCATTTCCTTTTGGAGAATGCCTTCTCCTGCATGTGATCCAGCTCTTTGAAGGGCCAGAGCTTTCATTCATAGCATGTGTGCAAACTGCTGCTTTTCCGGAGGGAAGGCGTTGGCGTTGGTCACACCATGGCATCGCTACAAAGAGCCAACAGTTGCATGATTGAACTCAATTAATGGCGCTGCCAGCTCATTCCTAATATTTCTCTAGATAGTCAGCAGTGCACCGAGTCTGATGATGTTTCTGTCTTGATGTGGCACATTGACAGCAGCGGTGTCCATCGCGAGGAACAACAACAGATGAAGCAGTGGGGTGCTCTGTCATGATGGGGCAGCTCCTGGAAAAAGCTCCCATTGTTTCCATGGCCATATCGAGGGAGGCCTACACAAGGCCCTCTTGATTAGACAAACTGGCAGCAGAACAGCAAGTTCTTGTTAACCATACATGCCAAAAGGCCCTAACACAAACAATCCCCATTATAAATTAGGCCTTTTACAAACAATATTTCAAGAAACTACTTGTCCGTTTTCCATGCCATTATGCATTTTTAGGATGATTACATGTTTCTGCTGGATAATGGCCTTTTGCCAAGGGCAAAATGGAGTTTCAATAGGACTCATTATGAAGTGAAAAGTTTTTCTATTCCTACCCCCTGGAAGGAAAAAGCCACTCACAGATAAAGCCTGTGATATAATTACGTTGCTTTAGATAACCAGTGACATTACTTCCCAAATGATAAGTACTTGTTTTTATCCTTTCTTAATCTCACAGGCCCCTTCTAGCCTTTTAATAGGAAGCTGTGGGAGCTGTGAAGGCCACTTGATCATTGGGGTCTGAGCAGAGCCCTGCTGATAAAAGTCCTGCTATCAGGATCAGTATTAGGGGAGAAAGTGCTGTCTGCAAGGGCAGACCCTGCCAGGCAACTTTTCAGCATGTTGCTAAATAATTAGGTTCCATGACAAACCATTCCCTCCTCCCTGTTTGCTATAAAGAGCTACAGCCTGACCCTCTCTTGAATTAAGATGTGCTGTTCCCATCGGTGAAGGAATGTGAAACGCAGGGCTTTCAAACCTGGGATGGCAGGGTTTGATCCTGCCCGGGGCTGAAGGGCACAGTGGGGTTCAAACCCTGGGCTCCTGTTGCTGTGCACAGGATTTCAGCAGCGCTTGCTGTCGCAGAGGAGTTACACAGCAGCTTTGTGACCAGGATCCTGGCAAAGGCAGGGTTTTCCTTGGGAAATGAAAGAAAAGGGGAAGCTTGCAGTTGAACCCTTGAGCTGAGTGCAGTTCCCAGCCTTCTCTCGGTCTCCTTGGATCTGATCAGTGCCCCCTGTTTCCCATTTGAAAAATATGGCTGGAAATGATTCTTTCCTTTTGGCTCTTAAGATTATAGGAGCTTAAAATAAAAAACTCTGTCTCTGTACAGAGTAACCAGATCAACAGGTTTTCCCCATCTTCGTTAAGCTGTAGAGATGTTACTGTACCAGAAATCTATTTCTCTGATATATGGCTCATGTGACCAGCGTTGTTTATAAAGATGCCCGTCACTCTCCATTACATGCTTCCCCCATTGTTATTGCAGGAATTCCACCAGAAGGGCAAAAAATAACTCACTGACTGTGAGAACAAAGGCCCTGATTCATGATAATTCATTTTGAGATGGCAAAAGCAATTTATTATACCCATGTAGCAGTTACGGTCAAGTTACTGATTCCAGGATTTTATTGCTATTATTTGGAAGATGAGCCATTTACACTTTTATGGTCTGAGGCCTGAAGATACTTTAGGAACGCTAATTAGAGCTTTTTGCACTCAAAGGGAGGAAGATTTTATTGTGCAGGATTAGCTCACGCTCACTAGAAGGAGGGTAGGGGATTAAGTTGCTTGCCTGGGTAACAGTGAAAAGTCTGCTGTAACAGCTAAGGAATTTGGGGACTCCCTGTTGGCTTTGTTGCCTAGTTCACCCCCCTTAGCTTGTTGAAGGAGCCCCAGTTATCATCACAGCTCTAGGCTCCCTTGGAAGAGCAGAGGAAATGGAGAGCTGAGAAGGGCAGCTGGGGAAAGCAGCTTCTGCCATCGCCGAGGGTGGGCATGGAAGACTGGGTGAGACATGGCAGAGTGAGAAAGGAAGGAGCAGCCCCGGGATTCAGGCAGTGAGATGCATTCCTGACGCTGCCGCAGTGGTCGTTTGTGAGGTCAGAGGCATTCACCCACCTCTCAGCTGGAAACCCTAAAGGCAGTGTGTTCTACTGGATGTTCATCTGAGCTCTGTCTGTGTGTGCTTCAAACTGTGTCCATGAAAAATGCGGTAAAATTCAAAGTTCTTTGAAATATCCTGCCATGGAATGCTGTTGACCTGCGGTGATGCTGTCCTCTCCATTTCCTTCTCAAGAGGTGAATAAGTCTGTCTGCCCACAGCACAGGGGAGACAGGAACACAAAAAGCTCATGTGAGATTAGGGAGTTGGGTCAGAGAAAAGGAAGAATATGATAGTCTGAAAGATGAGCATACGCTTATGTGTATTTAGGAAAATAATGGAGATAAAAACATAAACCAGTATAAAGAAACATGCGGATGTCTTGGATTACAAAGGACAATTCTCTTGTCGTGTGGGTGAGGACAGCACAAGTTGTGGGGCACTGAGCTGGCAGTCCCACTGGATTGCTGTAAACTTGGACAGATGCATTGAGGTGTTGCTTCCTCTTGTTGGCAGATTGAAGCATTGAGTGCCAGCAGTGGCACACAGGGTTGGCTGATCACGTTTTCACAAAGCCCCTATGAAAGCAAACACATGTTAATGTGTTAAACACATTAGTCATCAGGCGTTTAATTACCTCTTTTCACCTAGGACTCAGATGACCTCTAATAAACAATATCTGTGTTCAGAAGAATGGGCACGAATTGAAACAAGCACTGAGAAGGTCTGATGGCAAGTGACTTCTTCCCTAAGGTTATGCAGGAAGTCTGCAGCAGAAACCTGCTCTGCCATAAACCCAAAGCCATTCCTTCCTGCTAGGAACGCACTTCAGCCCAAGTGATTGTGCTTGTGTACCAGGCTGCATTCGCAAGGACAAGTGAAAAGGAGGAAATCCTTTTGGAGTCCTGGGGACTCCATTGCCTGCCCTTGAGATGGTGGGAGGACTCCGTGTCTTCGGTGAGGTTGGTGTGGGGCCGGGGTGAGGCTGTCCTGCAGAGCTTGTGGGGAAACTGCAGGCCAGAAAAAGGGTGGCTGGAAAATTTACTGAGATAGTGGGAAAGAAGGAGAGAGGAGAAGTTGCACTGTTGGGGTGGAAATCAGCTCTCCCTGCTCTGACAGCTGTCCCATGGTCATTGCAGCTACACACTTCTGACCCAAGCTGTTGACTGGGGGTCTGTCCTACTTCACCAAACAGTGAACCACGTAGAAACACTGACCCAGAACTTGTGTGGGAGACCCTTGCACTATGGAAAGAAAGAAGAGAGTCCAGAAGAACGCTCCAGGTGTGTAGATCATAGAATCATCAAATATGCCATGTCGGAAGGGACCCATAAGGATCAACGAGTCCAATTCCTGAGATATTATACTGAAACTGAAAAGACTGTGGTGTTCTTTCCCAATGAGTCTCCTGAGCTGGACAGTAGAAGGAAAAAAGCATATTATTATAAAAATAAGTTTTGCTGGAGAGAGGGCAAGAAAAACTCAATAGGAAACAGATTGCTTGAAGGCATTTGAATTCTCTGCCCATTTTTGGTGGCAAAATTACCTAAAGGATGTTGACAAACCAGGAAAAGCTTAGGAAACCAAATAAAGAACAAGGCCTGATAACCAGCAAGATCCCCTCAGACCCTGCATGCCTCAGAACGGGCATTCCAATGAAATCACCACATTTCCAAACTGCTGGTTTTAGTGTTAATCTTCTGGAGCTGTTTTTAAACAAGGTCTGCAGCAGCTTATGTAGCCAGCTGAGCAGATGATGTGAATAAAAGAAATGAGCCACAGATCAAAAAAGTCGACATGGCTGGGCTTTTAATTTTACCTCTTCGTCTTTTCCCCAGATGTGGTTGTGTGAAGGTATCAGCCAAGAAATCGCAGGTGGCATGGTTATCTTGCTATTTACTGTGCGATGCTGCTGCTACCAGCTATTCAATAATAGGAAATGACTAATGATGTGGTGGAAATTATGAACCAGGATTAATAAAACTTGAAAAGGAACAGTCTGGTCTGTTTGATCCTCTGAAGAGGAAGTCTGTCTGTGTACAAGTCTTTTCCCTGAGGTGATGTTCTTATTAGTCTGATCTGAGTAGGGAGCAGAAGGAATGGAGCTTGGAAGTGGCTTAAAAAGAAGACAGTAAAAGAGGACATGAAGTATTGTTGAAAAACATCCCTGGGTGAGACAGGCTCCTTTCTAATGCTGCCTTGCAGGAGGGTGCTGGTAAGTCAGAGGAAGGCAGGCCAAGTCTGTATGTCACTTGCAAGTGAAAAGGAATTTCTTGGAGAGTTGCATTTGACTTGGGTCAGATTCTGCTGCTCCTTCTCCTGCCAAATCCTCCTTGGGTTGTTTTGCTTGGTGAAGGACTAGAGTGCTTGGCTGCTTGCAGTGCTGCTCAGCCCCGTGAACAGGAGGTGCCAGCTTCTGAGTGCCGCAGCAGTGACACACGTAATGCCTGGGTGGATAGCTGGAGGCAGACTGCATCCACAGAGCTGGAAGAACAGAAAAGTGTGCTTAAAGTTCAGGCTCAGGAAAGGGCCTTTACCCTAACCCTATCCCCAGCATCTAAAATCTGCAGGTTCTTGGCTGATAGGGCAACGTGGGGCTGTAGAACAGCAGAGCTGTGCAGGTTGTACCGCTGGTGATATAACAGAGCTCTTGCACAGATGCTGGGAACGCTGGCCTCCTCTTAGCTCCTTCCATTTCCCTGAAAGGAAGCTTGAGGTTTCTTTCTGTTGTCCCTGTGCGCTGGGACGACATTATCTGTTTGCTATGTTCTTTGATGTAACACATTCCCATGGCTGCATTGGTGAGGCTCTGCTGATCTCCTGCGCTCTACCTGAGGCAGGTCAGGGTTGTAGCACTTGGTCTTCTCCCATAGAACCATAGTTGATTCAGGAGGGCATTGACTAATGATGTCCACTGGCCTGTAATATCTGATAATGTGTGAAGGAAATGTCCTTTGGGTCCTCCTGAAATGGTGCTGTGCGTTTGGTTGAGGTTGCAGAGATCTGAGTTCACTGTGATCCTGTCTAGTCCCATCTTTCTACCAAAAAAGGTGTCAGAATTTGGCAACCTTGAATCCTATTTTTTTTTTTTCTTTAGATGTTCTTTTATATGCTTTGCTGCTGTTGGAACTTGTTTGGGAAGGGAAACCTCATCAGATGGCCTCTAGCTTGGTATATGAAATTATGGGCAAAGGCTGTGCCTCTCACTTAAACCCGCTGAGCTCAGGGTTGTGCTGGGTTGAACTGGAGAGAGGGGCTCCCTGCTCCTCAGCACAAGGCAGGAGAAGAATTAGGATGGAGGACGTGACTCTGCATGGCCCTCTGCTCAGACCCAACACAGATGTTCTGGTATGGGGCTTGATTCCTGCTCTCCTTTTTTCCAAGGTTTGTGCGGTGTATGAAATGAGGTTCAGGCTTCTATCTATCATGAAAGTGGTTCGTTGCTTTCTGCTATTTTCTGTGGCAAGTTCATCGGGTTCATTAAATTAGCGTGAATCAGCTGGATTCACTCTGATCTCATTTATAGCAGCTGAAGTGCTGAATTTGGTTTCATGTGGGTCATCTCTCTAGACAGAATGGTTGTTGCCTGGTACTTCTGAAGGAATTAACATCTGATTGAACTCCACGTATGCAGAGAGGACAAGGTTGCATCTCAGGTAAGTGGATGAGCCATTGCTAATGGCAATGTGTGAGCTGGGGCCCAGGGGGAGCATAATTCCCTGGGTGCTTTTTGAGAAGCCTCCTCTGCCATCTCTTCTGTTGTCTCCTAGTTCTTTCCCTAATGCCAGCATTCATTTTCTCCCTCCTCCCCTGATTTCCTCTGACGTTTTCAAATAATTTCTAATTCAAAGTGAAACTCAGCTATGCAACTTTATAAATATAAATTGTAAGGGGCTGACCCTCTCCTTACCTCTGAGCTGGTATTTTTAAAAGCCCTATTGTTTCCCACTGCTTTAGAAGGTTAAAAGTCCAATCTCATTACAAATGCAGTGCATATGTTGTTGTTTAGTATTCTATTGGTGCGTTACCTAAAACTACACAGCCAGTCATATCTCCTATGGCCCATGTCTCACGTCATCGTGTGAGTGGATTGCAGGCACTGGTCTTTTTAAAAGCATTAAATCCTGGTCCCCACTTTGTAACATCTGAGGATCTTCCTTCTGTCTTTTTGGTATCATAAAGCATTTTTGCTCTCCGCTTGGGCAATACAAAGAAACATTCAGGGCTTGAAATCCCATAATCAGCTTTGATCATGCTGCTTTTGGGAAAGTAAGGACAGATGACTTTGTCTTGGTGGAATGTTCCTCCCTGCGAATGCTTTTGAAGTATTTTTTTTCCCCTCTTGATTTAAACCAACCCACTTTCTGGTGCTGTTGCCTTATTCATAAGCTACGCACCAAGTTGCTCTTTTCCTCATTGTTCCTGGAGGATTTTTTTGTATGTGCTAGGGTGAAAAGAAATCCATCAAATAACTGGCTCATATTGAATTTTCAGTGTCACACAAACATTTTTCTAATTGATAGAGTCACCAAGATTGAAAGACCTCCAAGATCATCCAGTCCAACCATCTATCTATCACCAGTGTTTCACTACTAAGCTGCATCCCTTACTACAGCATTAAATACTTATTGAACACCTCCAGGGATGATGACTCAGTCACCTCCCTGGACAGCCCATGCCACTGCCTGACCACTCTTTTGGAGAAGACATTTTCCCAGATATATTCTTCTTAATGTTGAGTTCTTGATTATCAGAAGACAGCTTCTGTTCAGAATGGATCTGGTCCTGTCATGCCAAAGTGCCAATTCTATTTAGGCAAGCACATTTGAAATGCACTGGAGGAGGTTGAATATTAGGAAGCTTTTATACTCAGAGAGAGTGCTGATCATTGGCACAGCTGCCCAGCAGTGGTGGGGTCACCATCCCCAGAGGTGTTCCAGAGCCATGGAGATGTGGCACGGAGGGATGTGGGCAGGGTGGGGTGGGCTGGGGTTGGGCTTGGGGATCTTGGAGGTCTTTTCCAACCTGAATGATTCTATAAGTCTACTATAAAAAAGTCCCCCAGATGAAAGTAAATGATCAGTCTTTGATTTTGTGGGACTAGTTGCTGCTTCAGTGTTGATACTTGGCTACAGGAGGTTGAGCCCAAGTGTGTTTCTGTGTTGAGTAGCTTTTATCTCAAAAAGTAATGATAAGTGTGAGGTATCTTTCATTTCATAACAATGGTAATGGCATCTTTACTACTTCATCTACAAAAGCTCAGTGGTAGTTCTCTCTGTACACTTTCCATAGAATAGAAATATTTGCAGAACAGTGTCCATACTTCGCAGAAACAGATGCTCAAGCTATTTGTTTTTCTTCTTTTTGCTCTGAGCTAGATGAATATAATGTTCTCTTGTGTTGTAAAAGGTTGTTTTTGTATCTCACAGTCACGTTTTGGTATCAGCAAATATTTTAGATGTGAGTTAAGAGAGGTACCCCACTGACAGAAGAAGGCTGGCTGGACTTGTAGCATCAGATCGTAAATTCCCTCTTCTGCTATGAAAATGCAATAAAATACATGGCACGGCAGATTTACAATGACAGTGCTGTTGCTGTGTTAAAGCAACTATTTCATCTCTTTGTTTTAAAACACAGTTTTTACTGTACTACACTCAATGAGTACTTCCTCCAAGAAACAATCACAGAATCACAGAATCACCCAGGCTGGGAGGGACCTCAAGGATCATACAGTTCCAGCCCCCAAACAATGCCTACAAGCTTCAGATTAATATGAATATGATCTCATAAAGACTCTTTGTCAGCTTGTTACACAGTTATCTCCCTGCTGCTGGTAAATTCTAGGAGTTAAATTTTATATGCAAATGTTTTATTTCAACCATCATTATATTCAACTTATCACAGGCCTGGTAGTGCCCCCACCCAGTTACATCAGCCCTGGAAAAATTGAGTTCAAGATGTCTTTTATAGTCTTACTGCAGCATTATATTTGCAAGCCTGACCACACACAGCTAGCGAGCTTCCCAGCTAGCCACAGCCTGATCTTGTTGGGTGGTGCAGGTGGGCAGGGTTGTGCCTGAATGAGGAGCTTTGTGAACACAGGTTGGCTGTGTAGGACAGTGGTAGCATGGGACAGGGTGTCTTCTGTCTCTAGATAGATGGCTGGGCATCTGCAGATGCCTCGTCCAGGTGTATCAGTGCTTACCTTCTTCTCACTTCCATTTTTGCTGTTGGGTTCTGTCTTGCAGTGGGAAAGGTGAGATAGCAACTTTTAATATTAATCCAACTTTTAATCCAACTTTATGGCCTCTTTCCCACTGTTAGATTGTTGTAGAGAGGTCAGAGTTTGTCTAAGGGTGCTGCAGATCCTGATTCAGCAGAGCATTTAGTGTATGTCTGTTGCAGTCCTGTGACCATTCATAGAATCACTGAGGTTGGAAAAGGCCACTAAAATCATCAAGTCCAGCCATCAACCACTCACCACCATCATCCTACGAACTGCAGCTGCTTGTTTCTGGAGGAGTGAAGGAAAGAAGAGAGGTACTCAGGATTCTACCTATGTCTTATTGAGCAAATAAATCCTTGACACTGGAGGACCTTTGCTAGGGATCTGTAGATAGATGCTGCCATGCTAGATGTTGGTAGGTTTTCTTCTGCTTGTTCTTTTCTTGTGTGTGTGTGTGTGTGTGTGTGTGTGTGTGTGTGTAAGTATAACAGCGTGACTTACAATGGGAGATTTAATGGGGAATTCTACATGCAATTAAGCAGTTGTTATTAATAGCACCAGTACATAGGTGAGAATTTCAAGGCTTAAAACAGGAGCAGGAGGGTTTACTTGTGATGCTGTTTCCATATGTTTGGAGTGTGAATATATTTTATTCAAGTCACAGTGGATTAAAAAGCGTGCCCGCTGGGTATATACAAGCTAACCTCCTGAACGTTTTTCTTGTCTCATAGGATGTTCAAACACTTTCTTTAAGGAGCCTCTTCCACTGATTACTGGAGACATATCCCATGATTTTTATGATTGACTTTACTTTCTTGATTTGTACTTACAAATTAATTTAATAATTAATTTAATAATTAAGTTAATAATTAACTTACAAGTTAATGCTTCAGTATGATGGCAGTGATAAAATTTAGGTGTATTGTCTCCATGTTTCCCACAAATACAGGGACACGCTGACATGACCTGGAGTAATGGAAAGTCCACATCTTTCAGAATTGCATCAAATAGCTGTGAAAACATGCATTGCATTATTTACAAAACACTTTTTAATATCATTTTGATTTGTATTTCTATTTTCACTTTTTCTGTGGTTGCAGCACATTGCAGTGTCATAGAATGCATCTGCTCCAGAACTGTCAGAATTGGGGCATTTCTAACACAGGGGGGCTGAAATATCATGCATGTGATAAATGTGATGCAAAAAGCAAACAAGTCATATAAGCCAAAGGCATTGATAACCCAGAGCACTGGGCCAGGACTAAGTATTTGGAAGTAATCTAGGTGTTTTTTTTTTTTTTTTCCTAATCCTTAAGAGACCATTGGGAAGTTGTAGCTGTAGCGCTGTGTCTGTAGCTGTAGCGCTGTGTCTGTAGCTGTAGCGCTGTGTCTGTAGCGGTAGCGCTGTGTCTGTAGCTATAGCACTGTGTCTGTAGGTTAGCAGAATCCTGGCTCTCTGTGAAGCCATCAGAGCAAGCCATAAAAGAACATCCATGAAAATCAGAGTTGGAATGGTTTTTACTGTTTCTCCAGGTCACCAGGAAGGCTTGGCCAACTGGTGGTTTAGGATTAACACGTGCATCAACTCACATGGACAATTCCAGTCAAGCCAAGAACTGTCTTTTCTACGGTCACAAGGAAACAATGCAAGTCACCTGGCATTTTTTTCCCAAATGGAGGAGTTTCCTTTCTTCTGGAGAACTTCACATTTGCAAAGCAGCACGTTTACAGTGGATTCCCACATCAGAAGCAGTGACATCAGTGATTCCTCTTGCAACTTCCCATCGGCACCCCAGGGACAGGGCTGGTCTTCCTTTGGTCGCACGCACTGAGCTCTGGGGACAGCAGGTGCTGTAATACACTGCAGTGCGGCTGCTCTTGCCGGGCATTAAAGGCAGCAAACCTTGTAGGTGTTACCACAGTGCTCAGCCAATGCCAGCACCTGATCTCTCTTCTCAGTGATAATTAATATCTTGTCGGCCAGTGGCAGCAGAAAGCAGTGACTGCATACTCTTTCTATTCCTGCACGCTCAGTGCTGATGAGCCTACTCCAGGTGATTTGGGATATGATTATCTGAGGTTTTATTCCTAAAGGGGTGAGCTGTTGGCAGTAGCCTTTTGTGTGAGTCAAGCTAAATATGATTTCTGCTGTTTTTAAGCTTGCTCAGATGTTCCTCTCAGGATAGGCAGTGACACACTTTGCATGATTCCTGGAAATTGAAGCTGCTTTCACAATGCTTTTAGGCTTGCTTAGGGTTCAACAGACAACATATTGAAGCTGTTTGATTTAACATGCAGTGATTTCACAAGTTAACTGGTTAAGGAAGATTTCCCATTTAGCTTCTTGCTGGTCTTTTAGGTGTTGCTCAGTCAGTTTACCTGTTAAATTTTGAGGTGGCCAGTAGTCAGTTCTCTGATCATTCAGTTGTGGCTTGGCTATATATTAAGATGAGATGGGTGAGAATATGCTACTGACAAACTCAAAGTGTAGGAAATAGCTTGTGTTCCCCTGCAAGGACTAGAACTCTCAAATCTATGACTGTTTTATGACTTTCCCAAGGAGACACCTCTCTCCAGAGACACGTTAAAGGTTTGTTGCAAAGATGGTTGGAACTGATCCCGTTGAGGTTGTCTGGGTGGAAAAGTATGTGTGTGAGTTTATGCATCTTCACACACCCTTTGTTTCTCTTCCATGCAGCCAGGAAGCAGATTCATCCTCCCATCACGTATGTTCATCAGGTGTTTTATGACCTCAGGTCCTACTCAAGGAAACATCCAACTTAGCCTGATGGAAGATTTACTCAAGTAATGGTGTCATTAATAGCACCCGTGATAGAAGTGGAGCATCACCCATGGTGATTGTATGGAACATTGCATGATAGCTGGGATGTCCATAAAATGGACACAAAGTTAACTACAGCTGCACAATAGGTGATTAAACTAGTTTTCTCATGCTGTAACCGAGTTAGCCCTCTTTAATACTCATTTAAGAATTCTTTCTCTTTTATAGGACTGCAGTATGCATGAGCCCATTCCTTTCCACCCTTCCTATTGCTCTACAGCAAAGTCCTGTTGCTGTACCTACTTTTATTACTTCTTGCAGTCCTGGGAAGCTTAGCCAAGCACGGGGGAATGTCTCGAGGGAAAGTAGTGGAAAAGAAGCAGAACCACACCAAAGTTGTTACGCTGGTCCCATAGCACAAGTAGGTTTCCCAGAGAATGATTGGCGCAGAGCAGATTCCCCTCATTCCATTTCTGTCTTCGTACCTCGGAACCTGCCTGTGTGGAGGCCACGTGGGATGAGATGATGTCATTTCTTCAGTCTCCCCAGGTTCTTTTGTGGGATAAGGGGATGTTCTTACCCAGCTTCCATGAATCTGGTCTGTAATCTGTGTAAAACCTGGGAAATCTGAGGGATGAGGATTTCTTGCATACATGCTTAGATCTGGTAACCATTTCAAGAAGTCTTCCTGATGGAGGGGAGAAATAGCTAGATTTACTTTTGGTGAAAAGCTACGTATTTCAGCTTAAGTCCACCTGGCTGAGCTGTCTGGCATCTGGGAGTTCCTAAGATGTGAGCAACATCCCAAACTTCGCATAAGCTGAACAAAAGTTCATAAAGAAATGAAATGCAGTTGTATGACCATTGCCAATGTACATCATTCAAAGCTCATGAATTTGTCACCCCAAGAACAAAATCGGAGCACTTTGGGCTCTGTTCCCATTGGTTAGCATGTAAAGTCCCAAGGAATGGCTGTGCTTCCCTAAGCTGATCAGCAAAATACAAGGCAGAGAGTTTCACTGTGTAGTGGAATTGCTCCTGTAGGACTCACAGCTTGTGTTTTGGCCTGTCTACATGAGGAAATGATATGGTATATGATATACAGGAGGAAATGATGCCTTAGATAATTCTGTGATATAGAACTTACTGTGTCCCAAAGCAAATCATTCCAGTGGTTAACTGTTCACACTGCTAAAAACACACCTTTTGCTTTTTAGCCTTTGGAATCAGTCTTTTAGGGTTTTCTCCATAACTGTGAGGTTTTAAGACCTGTTTTAATTTTTAATGAGACTGGAATTCTTATGTAATAAGACACAGAGCTAGGAAAAAAGCATTGGATAATACAAGGCCAGCAATAGAAAGGATAGTTTTGGAAGGAGTGCTGAATCACCTACTCTTCCAGTAGGAGAGGGCCATGGAGGAGTTGTACTGCTTTTACCAGCAGATGACTAAAGGCAGTTTTCTGGAAAACAAGTGCATCCTGATCAAAGAGACTCCTGTCTAGTGAAATGAAACAGATTGAAAATATATTTATCCATTTAAATATTGCTAAGCTCCTCTTGGTCCCTGCTGAGCAGACGACGCCTATCCCATCCACCTCTAATCTGAGCAGCTCGCTGTGTCTACCAGACCTATTTGCAGTGAGGCTCTTTCAGGAGACAAAGCCCTGCCCTGGGAGGCTGCACGTCTCCGAGGGCTCTTGGAAGGGGAGCAGAATTCCACGTCTGCCTCGGTCCACCCACGCAAACAGGAAGGGGACCGTGCCAGATGATAAGTCCAACTTACCATCCAGGGTAACCAGATGCCAGAGAGGATTGTTTTCATTTCCACGGGATTTCTAATTAAGGGACATGCTTTAACTGTGTTTTCAATGGCTGAACATCCAAATGACAGTTTGATATGAGCAATTTGTCTGGCCGGCTAGATAAATTTGTAGCAAAGCTAAAGGATTTTCCATCAGAAATGGGTGCACATCCTTCGCTGTGAATAGGATAAAACATTCCTGCAACAGAAGATCCCCTTTATGTAACAGCTTTTTTTAACCTTCATTTGCAGTTTTAATGATCAAAGTCTCTCTTTCTCCTGATTTGCCCCCAGTCATGGACTCTGCCGAGTGCTTGGGTTTTGTTTTTTTTTCTGAAGTTCTCATTCTTGTTCCAATTTGATGAATGAAGGGAAATGTGCATTCCCATTTCTGCTGTCCCACCCAGACCTCATGAGCAGTAGCATTGTCTGACCGGCTCCTGGGGGAATTTGCTACCTGCATAGCTGCTGGCTGGGCTGTTGCAGCTGCATTTCTTTTAAAGCTTTATTTTTTAGAGATGTGATCCCAGCCTTGGGAACAGGTAAAGCAAGGAAAGGTGCTGGTGGCTTTCTGCCTGAGGAAGTGAAGTGGAATGCAATTAGGCTATTAGCAGCTGCCCTTTGTTTCTGCAGTATTGGAAATCCACCCAGTCATGCCAGATGATGCTTTGGTTAAGGACATGCTGCCTTTTATCGTACTCACAGAAATAATTTAAAACCATCTCATGATACGCACAGCTAGCAGAAGTGATGTGGGCAAATGTTAAGTGGATTTGTTCCTGTATGAAACTGTCCTGATAACTTTGAGGGGTTAAGCTAGAAAGGCTTTGATAATTTAGTTCAGGTTGTTGGGAACTGAGCTTTGAAGGTTACGTGATTGCATGTTCTCCCTTCTCCCATCATCACATGGCACCATTCAAAACATGTCTGAGTGGAGAATACAGTTATTTTTGGTACTGTCCCAGAAACTTATCAGGTGAAATGCAATTAATGAATCAAGAGCTTAAAAATATCTGCCCAGAAGCAGCAGGTACTCTTCTGGTGGCTGAGTACAAGAATTTCATTCAGAAGAATGACAGACAAAAGGCTTTTGTTAATTCATCTCTTCACAGATTATATTTCTCTTGCTTCCAGGAATATTATATTTTTGCTCTTCCCTTTCAAATATGCCTGCACCTTGGCAAACCAGAGGACAGGAAAATCTCAATTTGCATGAGCTCAATGAAGATTTAGCTGAAATCCTTGTAGGGTTTGCCTGCCTTGGGTCTTCCCACAGCACAGGCAGCCCATGTGGTGCTGGAGGGAGGCTGAGAGCAGGAGCAGAAATGCCAGAAAATGCAGAGAATCCACAATTTAAATTCATGATGGACCAGAACCAATGCAAAGGATGGGGGAAAGAAAAGAAGGGAACGAGGAGTCTTCCAAAGTTATGTCTGAAGCAGTTTGTTGGGGTGCCCAACAGGACTTGCAAGCAGATGGGGGCTGATAAGCCCAAGGAGACTGGGATAGAGCCTGCTGGCTGGTAAGTGATGCAGGTGGCTGGAGGCAGGTAGCTGGGTGGGAGCAGTAGGAATGGGAATGTATGGGATGGAAGCAGTCCTCAGTGGTAGCGGAGGGAAGTGTATAGACCATGTGCAGAGAAGGAAGCAGGGACAAATTGCACCGAGGGGGTTCAGGAAATAATTCTTCTCCAAGCGAGTGGTCAGGCACTGGAACGGGCTGCACAGGGAGGTGGAGAGTTGCTGTCCCTGAAGGTGTTCAGGAAACGTTGATATGTTGTGCTGAGGAACGTGGCTTAGTGGGAAATACTGATGGCAGGTGGACAGTTGGACTGGATGATCTTAGAGGTCTTCTTAAACCTTGGTGATTCTATGATTCTGTGACAGAGAACCAGTGTGCGTGGAAGAGATGCATAAATGGGACACAAAGTGTTGTAAGGAGGAGTACCAGGGTCATGTGTGGAATCAGGAGCTCAAGGTAGCTGCACAAATGGTGGTTTTCAAAGCAGGTCAGTTTGAAAGGGAGGCTGAAGGAGCCTGACTGTTGGACAGCAGTGGAAAGAGCATAGATTCATTTGATTTGGAAGAGACCTTGAGAGATCATCTAGTCCACAATTTCTCTCCAAGCTGCAGCCAGAGACACAACATTCCACCACTTTGAGTTCCTCACCACCTCTGGCACTTCTGCTGTCCATGACAGAGAATATCTAAGGCCAGTTGAGGAAAAAAATGGGCTGATCATAGAAGAAAGGCATGTACGTCACTGCCTGCACTCTGAGGACTTAAGGCGTGGGCCATCTTAGGCTGTGCGTTCTCCAAGTGTGGAATGATTGAATTTGCAACTGTGCTAATGTTTCTCTGAATGTAGTCTTGATAAATAGTACAGAGCAATGGGTTAAGAAGATGGAGAAGGATTATACTGTTCAGAAGGGAACAGCTTTAGCAGATAGCTAATAAGAGATAACAGAAGTGGAGAGCACAAGGCTAATACATCATGGCTGAAATACCCCCGTTTATTAATAAAGCCTACAGGGAAGGGCTGTCTCTGTGTTCTTATTTTCTGTGTCTTTGATAGTCCCCAAAGACATCAAGGCTCCAGTGCTGGGCATTGAGAACTTCTACAGGAAGATGGTATTTGCATTAAGAGGCTCAGTTCAAACAGACAGGGCAGACACAGAGTGGGAGAGGAGCAAGAGCGCTGAGAGGTAAAGCAGGTGGCAATGGTTAGCAGCAGAGCTGATGGCTGGACTGCTGAATCCCAGGGCACTGATGGATCTGTTAAACTGTACAGTTTGCACTCATACTGAAGCCAAAAGGAGGTCTGAGTAAATGCTCAAGGCTAAAAGCACTATGGGATGTCTGCCTCAGCAACCAGAATCTGAAATGGGCTGATTTTGCTTTTTTAAAGGAAAAAAGCAAATGAATCCGTTTCTATTCTGAATGGTCCTGCTGCCACCATAGCACACGATGAGCACTGTGTTACGAAAGGAGAAATTCTGTTAAAATCTGAAGGGCTGCAGCCCTGAGCCCTGGAGGGAGATGCAGACGTACTGAAAGCTCTTTGTATTGGCTGTATTGTATATGGCTGAGAAATGCAGGTTAACGGTACTTTTAGCATTCTTACAGGGCCTAGAAATGCCCTCCACACTTTGTGAGATAGGTTAAATAAGCTGTTAATTACTAGTCCTGACGATTTATATAATGCAGTGTTGGGGCAGCAAGAACAGAAGCTTTGATTCCAGAGTAGATGAGGGCAGTTCTACTAGGGAACACGCCAGCTTGGTGTTCCTAGAGTCTTAGGGCATCGATTACCCAATATTGGTGTGCTCAAATTCTGTACTAGATTTAGCAGGAATTTATACAAGTCTTTTTATATACAAATCTCAAGTCGTCTTCCCTCCCATCGCTAAAGGCAGACAGTGCCAATATGCTGTAAGGTTTGTTTCCAGGATTCTGATGGTCATTTTCAAGAAGCGAAAGTTTTGAAATCAATTTAAGTGCATTTCCTTGTTTGACTAAAAGCCATAAAACCATCAGAAGAAGTGAATCTGGATAGTTTTGTCACGACTGAAAAAGTGTAGGACAGCATATGTTTTAGCTGAGCTTATTTAGGACATCCTGCTGCTAAAATCAGCCTACGGAATGGTCAAATTTCATTAAAGTAACATTCAGACTATTTGTACTCAATTAAACGTTTATTTTAAATTTCCTCTTGATTTACTGATTCAAATGCATTGTTCATTTTTCACATACCAAGCGCCCTTGCTTGGTCTCAAGGGAATTATTGTTACAAATTTAACAACTGTGACATATTAAAAAGCGCATTTAAGGAAGAAATTAAGGGTTGGAAGGATGTGACCAAATGTTTCCGTAATGTTTGGCCAAAATGTCACTGAAATGCCAACGTGATTTTAGCAGGAGTTAAAATCAGGACTTTCAGAGCACATCTTGCCTACCAAAGAGATAAAATAATCCTTGTCTGCATCAGTAGCAGGCATACATCCATTGCACTTGCCAGAAAATCATTTCCTAAGTTTTGTTTTCATTTTGGAAACTACTTTTAACTGCTGGGTAATTAAGGTGTTAGCTCTGTGCTGTGCATTTGATTAGCAAGGAGGAAGTCAATAGCTCAGAGTGGGGAAGCAAAAATGTTCAAATGAGATGCTTCATGGAGGCACCTGCATCCCTAATTAATGGCTGGGTGGGAACGTCAGGAACCGCTTTTTCAGGAAGTTCTTTGAAAATCAGACCCCAAACTGGGCAATGAAAGATAGGAAATGGTTTTAAGCTGAGACAGGGGAGGCTGAGGTTGGATATGAGGAGGAAGTTTTTCAGCCAGAGGGCGGTGAGGCACTGGCACAGGTTGCCCAAGGAGGCTGTGGGTGCCCCATCCCTGCAGGCATCCAAGGCCAGGCTGGATGTGGCTCTGGGCAGCCTGGGCTGCTGGTTGGCGACCTGCACACAGCAGGGGGTTGGAGCTGGGTGAGCACTGGGGGCCTTTGCAACCCAGGCCGTTCTGTGATTCTGTGATTAATTCTGAGAAACATGAGCTTACTGGGAAGGGGGCACATGCTAGTCTGTGAAACGGTGTCCGTACTTGTTTTCCTGTCATTTCGGTTGCCTGGGTAGGTTATCAGAACAATATTTTTCCAAGGGCTGTGAAAGGATGCTCGGGTTCATTCCCGGTGCAGGAAAGCCTTGATGCTGGTGCTAAGTGTTCATAGAATCACAGAACTGTAGAATGGCCTGGGTTGCAAAGGCTCACAGTGCTCACTCAGCCCCAACCCCCTGCTGTGTGCAGGTCGCCAACCAGCAGCCCAGGCTGCCCAGAGCCACATCCAGCCTGGCCTTGTTCTCCTGGGCAATTTGAGGAGAAAAGCTGTTTTTCTATGGATTGTGAATCTTACATGGGTGATTCACTTTGAGATTTTTAAAGACAGCTCATGGTGGCAATACTGAAGTGCAGGACAGCCACACATCTGCTTCTTGCAGGCTGGCACAATTGTTGCACACTTGAGAAACAAAGCAAATTGTGCTGCTAATTAGCGCTGGTTATGGCCATCAATGTCAGCTCACTAGAAATCTGATCTGTAGATCAATAACAAAATCTGTTCCTCTTCATGGTTATGATGCTCTTTTTTCTTGCTTCTGTGCCAGCACACAGCCACATCTCAGACATATGCAGCAGCTTCTCTGGGGCAGTTGGGACCAGGGAACAGACCTCAGTGATGGCCGCCTCTCCCACAAGCAGGATGGGGTACTCTTGCTTTTATAGCAATACATGTAAGATTTTGTTTGTTTAATTCTCCTGCAGGGCTGTTATATGGTATGTCCAGGAGAATATCTTTTTTTTTTTTCCTCTTTGGTTTGAATCCGCTGATTATTTACAGTTCTGTTAAAAAAGAAAACAAAACCAAGTGTATGAAAAATCTAGTGGTTAGCCACCCTGCCCACAGCATGGGGCTTGGATGTCAGTGATCTTTAAGATCCCTTCCAACCGAAGTCATTCTATGATTTGGTGAATGAAGCGTGCTTGAGAATTGCAATCACTCTAACTTCTGTGTTTTTCTGAACTTTCCTTACTGAAGAGCTTGGTCCTGCCTTGTCTGGAATGTGTTCACTGAATCTCGATGCACGTGGCAGCCTGTGACCAGCTGTGGGACCATGTGGGAAAGGACTGGTTTGTCTGCTGAAGGTGAGGCAGCAGCTCCTTTGTGCAGTTCAAGGGCACGTGCTCAGCTTGCCATACGTCATTATGGAGACATTAGGGCCTGTGGCTTGGCGGCAGCTGTGGCATTAAAATGTATAAGATGTTACCAAAGGAAGCATAGGGCATAATTTTTTTGGCTTCCCTAGACATAAACAAGAAATGTTCTCTACAATGGTAAGTTACAAAGGGGGGGGGGGGGGGGGTGAGTCACTAATATATTTAGAAGGATGTCCTCTCCGGAGACCACAGCTGGCTAAATTGAGCCAAGAGAGGGTAACCCTGGTGGCTGAGGGGCACAGCAGGGAATTCCCAGATGAGATCCGTGTGTTGCACACCGCTGCCATCCTGAATCTGTGCAGGACAGATTTTCCAGTGCTAGAAATAGATGTGATCCTTTCCTCTCTGCGCGGATAAGCTGATTCCTAGCAGCTGAAGTGTTGTCTTCAGGAGCAGATGTACAAGTGGGAAGGTAGCTTAGTCAAATGGATTTCGAGCAGCTTAAGGGAGATACCTGCCATGGAATTCAGAGGGCGCTTTGAGTATTCTGTGGCTCTCTGGACATAAATGTAGTTTTTGCATCTGATAAGCCAGTTCTGAAACTCAGATTTCCACTTTGGCATTCATTAACCTACAACTCAGTAGCTTTTATTACAGAATCACAGAACGGCCTGGGTTGCAAAGGCCCACAGTGCTCACCCAGCTCCAACCCCCTGCTGTGTGCAGGTCGCCAACCAGCAGCCCAGGCTGCCCAGAGCCACATCCAGCCTGGCCTTGGATGCCTGCAGGGATGGGGCACCCACAGCCTCCTTGGGCAACCTGTGCCAGTGCCTCACCGCCCTCTGTGTTTTATATCTGACCCGGGCTATAAAATGAGTTCTTTATGTCACACTTTGCTTTCAAAAAGAAAGCGTGGTGAAGATGTAGTGTCATAGTTTAGAAAAATCCACAGCAATGACCTGCAGCTTGGAGAAGTGTATCTTCATTCTTGAATGATGTAGTAACTGCTTAGCTTGTACAGCTGATTTTACAAAAATATTTATTTCAGTAAGATTAATTCCAGCACATTTCTGGCTTCTTCTTTTAGAACTTTTCCTTGTTCCTTCATTTGGCTCGTGATGAGGTGAGAGCTGCAGTGATGGCATCTAGAGACTCTTGTTTGCAATAACATCACTCTAAAGTGCAGTCTGGTGAGGAGGACCATAAGGCTCTACGTGGCCATATGCACTGACACACCAACACCACGATGTCGAAATACAAACGGGAAGGACTTCACATCTGCCTGGTAATGTAACAAAGCAATATTAACATTTTCATAAAATGTTCTGAAAGCGGTTTGGCTTGGCTCGCCATTCGGATACTGAAGCCAAAGAGACTGTCCTGAGAGTGGTGCAAGCAGGAAAGCAATACGGTATAGTAAATGAGGCTGCAGGATCTGAAGTGCTATTTTAATAAGGCAGTAAATATGGCAGAGCATTGTAAAATCTCTCATTTTTCTGCCTGTGCCCACATACTTGAAAAAAGGCAAGAACGTCCTGCATAGCACATGGTGCAGTTTAGGGACATAGTTTTCATCCTGAAGGTCCCTGTGAAGTTCACAGGCAGTTCGACCTTTACTTGATATACTTTACTCTGATTGATTTGCTAATTTTATCAATTATCCAAAGTTAAAAAATAGGTGCCGGTCAAGAATTGCAAGGTGATCACTGTAAACACCAAAAGAAGGATAGAGAATGAACTTAATTCCAGTCTGCCTATCAGGAAAAAAAAAGATATCAGCAGAGATTTTTAATCCAGCAGCAGAAGTAACGTGAACTGGTAGTTCAGAACCTTGGGGTTAACAGTTCTGAGCAGGAAAATTGAAACAAATACAAACACTGAACAATTTACGTTGCATTTTACAGAGGGATGCCTGAATGCTTCCTTAACAGCCTTGCAGGCAGGGTACTGTAATTCAGCCACCGTGTAGGTGGGTAAGTGCAGGAACTGGAGATTGGCATCCCACTGCCCCTGGGACAGAAGCTGAATCAGAGCAGTTAAAACAATCCCTTCAACCCCAGATATTTTTATTGCAGCTGGACTTCCCACACTGAACCTGCTGAGGTCCTTGGTAGCTCTGTCTGTGATCTCCTGGACAGGTTTTTGTTTGCATGCTAGTTTGGGAAATGGTTGTTCTTCATATGTGTACTTGTATTTACGTGTGAACAAGAGCAGTTTTCTTCATCAGCCTTTGTTCTCTTATTTTTAAAAGGGTTACTCATCCCTTCAAATATTAGAATCAGCTTTTAGGTGATTAGAATCTGATTTAGGTGACGGTTCTCACCCCATGAGCAGCAAGGAATTGAAACAAACCATTTCTGGAATGAGCTGTTGTTGATCCAAGCTGTCCAACAAGTACTTGAATAACAAATATCTCTTACCAAACCAATGTTGGTTCATGAACAGAGAAAAAGAATGAAGTTACTTGGATTGCTTGTTTGCAAAACACAGTTCAGCCCTTTCCTTGGTGTCCAGCTGTCAGGAACTAGATCCTTAACTGCTAAACCAACTCAACTCATTGACTTCAGTGGGGAAGTGGCAATCTACATTAAGTGATCATCGAGACTGAAGAGTGCAGCAAGACAGCAGTGTGAAAAATACAGATGGGAGGGGGGAATGGTAGCAAGACATTTCAGGATAGCCAGAGAGATTTCTGGGATATATTGCAGATACAGTCTGTTTTCTGCAAAGATAGGTTTTCTGGGTTTATTTTTCATCTCTTATCTCCTATTTCTCTTAGTGCTCACAAAGATCAAATGTGAAGCAAAACTTGTAAGGAGGGGGAGGGTTAACACAAGTGATGCAGCAAGGGGGTATGGACAACTTTAGAAACAAATCTCTTTGTCTTGACAATTTTAGCTCTCTTTTTAATCAGCTGGTTCTATTGGAGTGTCACCGCCAGCTAGAAAAATTGCTGTGCTGATGTTGCCTGCAATGTACAATCACCATTGCAGGAACACCATCTGATCAAATACATCAGATTTTCCACTGAAGTTGTGTTTATTGGCTTAGCAGTGCGACTGGCTTGAGTGTAAAAAATCCCAGCAATTTCACATGTTTGAAACTAAATCATTTGCTTGATCTTGTCTTCTCCGATTTGGTCATGAGACAGTTGCATAAGGAGGCATCGGGCCCAAAGAGGGAACGCTGTGAAACAGGCAGTTCTTCAGACTCAGTGGGCATTGCTGCAATATTCTGCACTGGCATGGGGGTGCAGAATTTTGTGGCTTTTAAACATGTTGTATTTGTCTTTGGATGGGCATGAAGTGGAAACTGTGTTTCCTTGAAATGCAGATTTGAAATAAGCCGAGGTCAGGAGTTGGTTCTGTTTAAGCTGATGGGCATAGAAGCAGTGCTGAGTCAAGCAACTGTATAGATAAAATTCACTCATCTGAGGAGTAAAGCAACTAGGATGTCATTGCCTTGCACTGAGAATGCAAAAAAGGGTGGATGATAGCAGGACAAGGGGAAATGGTTTGAAGTTGAGGGAGGGCAGATTTCAGTTGGATGTCAGGGGGAGTTGTTTGGTGTGAGAGTGGTGAGGTGCTGAACAGCTGCCCAGAGAGGCTGTGGATGCCCCTCATGTCCATCCCTGGAGGTGTTCAAGGCCAGGTTGGATGGGGCCCTGGGCAGCCTGGGATGCTGTGAGATGTGGAGGTTGGTGGCCCTGCGTGTTGGGGGTGTTGGAGCTTCGTGATCCTTGAGCTCCCTTCCAAACCCCAAGCTGTTCTGTGATTCTGTGATAGTGGTTCTCTTGGCATATCAAGGTTTGAAGGTCTGAAGATTAAGCAGGTGACCTGAGGTGCTCATCTGGGCTGGGGAGGAATCTTGGTGAAGAAGTTCCCCTCCTGTCAGAATGGTAAAATCCATCTTTCAGCACTGCAAGACTTTCTATTAATGTTTTTGGAGAGAATTTGCTGTTATTTAGCATTCATGGCACTTGGTAAGAATAATTCAACTAGGTAATTAAGGGTTATTAGTGTTATTAATCGCCCACGTTGTAATGTTTAGAGGCTCTTCTTTTTTTCCTATGGCTTATAAAAATACAGAAGTGAAGACAGTTCTTTTCCAAAATGCTTTAATTTAAGAACGCTGTTAATATAACAGAAATACTCCCCAAAATGTGAAGCAAGATCTCTTTTCTAGTGAGCAGAAACTAGCAGCTATTCAGGATATGCCAGTGACTTCACTTACTGCTCACCTGCCTCTTATGTTTCATGGTTGAAAAAAATGTTGGTATGAGATTTTTAAATTACTTCTTCAGCAAGTAATGCCAGAAGTGCATTGAGAGAGCTGATCTGTGAAGTTATTTGAATGCCAGGGCATACACAGAATCACATAATCATTAGGGTTGTAAAAGTCATTTAGTCCAACTCTTGACCCATCACCTCCAGACCCACTACATTTATTAATACTTTAATGATTCAGAGCTGGTGAATCTCATTCCAACCATAGGAGGCATTTTTAACAAACTTTTGTGGAAGGTGACAAAAATCTGGGTGCTGTCTGTGGAGTTTTAAAGCACCTTAAAAATGAGAAAGCTAGTCAACAGCTTCTCCATTATCCTGCTGCACTGCAGAATCTCTTACACATATAGCTCAACTCACTCCATCAAAGCCATCACAGCTGAACGTTTTGCCCAGGAGATGTATCCAAAATACTGTAAATTCATACGAAAAGAAATTCTTTGCCTCCATTAGCATTTCAACACACACTCACTACAGAGATCTCACTGGGGGTAAAGCATTAAAATCCTTTCAAAAGTGGTTTCGTTGGCTAATTAGACAATAAACATAAACCTGATGCATCCAGCTGTACAAATAAAACGTGACTTTAAAGTTTCATGTCCTGTGTGCAGAGTAGGCTTGAACTTGGAGCCAAGGCGGGCCGAGGGAAGGTAGCTGGCGTACAGCTCCATAGTGCAATCTTGGGAGAGCTGAAAGAGAGTTTATTTTAAGTGTAACTCAAAGGAACTAAGTACCAGTTACCACAAATAGGGTGATCTTTATCTTCCTTTGTTGGCTTGCACGGAGGGAAAAGAATCTCAAACGAGTTGCACAGCCACGGGCTTCACAGGGAGGATATCTCCCTCACATTGCTGACATGACTCATTTTTTGGGTGCTGCCTTACTGCTGAAGGAAATTGACGGGTCATTTCAGTGCCCTCTGATGCCCTTGGCTCCTGGTAGGTGTGAGCAAGTAGCTAAAGGCTCACACAAGTGATGTTTCTGCCCTGCTGCAGTTGGTGAAGGGGAATTGGGTTCCCCCGGCGCAGCTCTTTGGCGATCTTGGAGCGGCACCTGTAAGCGCTCACTTTGAGAGATTGCTAATGTGCTAATTACCCGAGACCCAAAAATGCAAGCTGTAAACAAATGAGGACTGTATTTATAATCAATCAATTTTATGACCTTCTGATGGTGATGATATCAGTGGAGTTTACATTGGGAGCCCTTGTACTCCTCCAGGGCAGCTGTGCCCTTATGTTTTAGTTACAACTCGAAGAAGATTTTTGCTAATTTACTTTATAGTAAGCGTGCTTAGGAAAAATATTACCTTCCCTAAACAGCTGAGCCCGTTACCGAGTCTCGTTTTTAAGTAAGGAAAACACAGGGACTGTCAGTACCTTGAGGCTGTATTGTCAGGTGACGGGCTGTTTTGAAAACATCCATGGCAGAAAGTAATGACTTCAGAGCAAAATATTGTTCTCATTGGTATAAGTTGCCGTGAGACAAATCCCACACCCTCTGATGTCAATGGAAAGACTCCGTTGGACTTCAAAGAAGACTGGATCAGGCTCTAAAAGGAAAGTTGCCATCGTAAAACACCACAAATGCTTTATGGTTCATGTGCTTAAAAATCCTCCGCTCAACGGTGATCTTCTGCACAGTTTACCTGGCTACATGCAACTTGGAATTTTTGTGTTTGCTTTGCAGTGGATTTATGACAGAAGAATGCCCGTAAAGTCTGATTTGTGAAGTGTTAAAATGATGTCCTGGAAAGCCACGCAATGCCAAAGTATACAAGATGCCCTGTAATACCTCAGCTCGAGGAAGGCTGTCCAACTTCCCCGATGTTACTAAGTTCTCACAAAGAAAAACAATGCTGCTTAACCATAGACAGATGTATTAAAAATAGCTAGATATTGTGCCCTTGTTCTTTTATTGGAGTCATTAGCTTTTCAATCTAAATTCAGATTGGAGTTTGAGGACAGAACTGTTTCCCGCATTTTCCAAAGCTTTCATTTGAGCAACTTTTAAAAGTGGGCAGGATGGGGGCCCTCAGTGTCCGTGGTTATGAGCCCCTGGAGCTGAAAGCCCAGAGATAACTTGATTAGCTCCACACCAGCAGCAGATGCAAACTATTCAGTGTCATGTCTTTTTCTCAGAGTTGCACCCTGCTCTAAACGTGGGTCATAAATGGGATTTGTTTCTTTAGGCTGCGGTTGATCGGAGCTCCATTTTGTCCTGTGTCATATCCCAGTGCCCAAACAGCCGAGAGGGCCTCGTTGGAGCCCTGAGGCTGAATGATTCATGAGGTTACTCACCAAAAGGTGCTCAGGAATGCTTCTACAAGTGAGCGCTTTGCTTATGCAGTGCAGCTTGGGGACTCGTTTCCCTGCCCCCCCCAGGATATGTGACTTCCCTGGGATGCAGTGTGGAGCAGAGGGCTCTGAGAGCCCCTGGGAGAATGCTGCCCTCAGCTCAGCAAGCTGAGCCTTGGCGGCCTGTTTGCAGGGCAGGCAGCCGGCCAGACAGCTGGATTGCCATGGCAAAGAGAGTGTCTGGCCTTTTTAAAAGAGAAGCTTGCTAGATTTATGTGCGGGAATGGATGTAGTCCTTCTGGAGTTGACGCGGCCTAATGAATGAGATGGGGAGTAAAATACTTTCGACTTACTATCAGGGGTTAACGATTCCTGCCCTCTCTGCTCTCCCCTGCTCACATTTTCCCCCTCCTCCAGCCCCAGTCCCCCTGCTGCGCCTCTATTTCCCGAGCAGTGGCACCACCTGGTTTGTTTTCTGTGTCAGGTATATTACAGACTGTCTGTCAGAGGTTAACTGCCACAGCTCAGCCTCTTCCCATGTTGGACCTGATCTAAACTCCCTCCCTGCCCTAGTGCATCTTATTTAGTTTCCCAAAATGTAACAGTACATGGAGAAAGCAGGTTTTCTTGGTCTTCTTTAGTTAAGGTAGCCAAGAGGATTGCCTCTCTGCTTGTTCATGGTCTTGGGAACGCGCTCTGTACCTCTGCAACTCCCTGCCTGTGTGCTAGAGTTTGAGACATCCCGCAGAACAGCAATGCACTGAAGTGGAGATGTGACACAAAGGGACCTGGTCACTGTGGGTGTGGGTTGGGGATCTTGGAGGTTTTTACCAACCTCAATGATTCTATGATTCCAGGAGGTCTTTAAGAGCCACCTAGAAAAATGTCATCTCGCTTGTGAGCTCTCCTTGGGAGTGACTGGCGGAAGCCTGGATCCAGGGCTGCTCAGTGGTCTCAGTACTGTGCATCCCTTAACTGTCCCACAAACTACACGCAAACACATCGTCTCAGGGAGAATGAGGATGCCTTACTGCAAAAGCCTTTAGGGCCAGACTAAATCTTTCCAGGTATCAACTCATCAGTGTGTGAAAGGAATATCAGTATAAAACTGAGCTTGATATGATGCCCTTGTACATGTACACTGGGATAGAGACCTTTATTTGCATCTTCACGTGCTGTTTTGTCCTTGGACCACTGCCTTCTTTTGTAAATCATATCATAGCATCCTAGAATGGCCTGGGCTGCAAAGGCCCACAGTGCTCACCCAGCTCCAACCCCCTGCTGTGTGCAGGTCGCCAACCAGCAGCCCAGGCTGCCCAGAGCCACATCCAGCCTGGCCTTGGATGCCTGCAGGGATGGGGCATCCACAGCCTCCTTGGGCAACCTGTGCCAGTGCCTCACCACCCTCTGGCTGAAAAACTTCCTCCTCATATCAAGATCATTGTCTGCGAGATTCCTTTCTCTGCTGGTGCTGCAGCTGGGAATTGTGTGATGAACAAGGAACTCGATGGTTCCAGCATTAAGGCCTTGTAATGCTGGCTGGGAAAATGGAGCAGTTCCCAGGTGGGGCTGACCCTTAACTAGACGTTTCCTGGGGGCCACCGTTTGTATGCTGATCGCCTTCTGCATCCCTGACTTACGATCCTCCAAAATCTGATAGGCAGCCCTACAAAGGACCACCAGCAGCCACTTTATTCAGTGTGAGCGGTATGCTGAGTGCATGAAGTAGTACATAATGCTAAGTGCCGTGAATAATCACGCCCGAGGCATATCGAATTGGGCTCTGAAAATTAATGGGCACTTTTGACCTCCTGTCTGTGTCTCAGCTCCTTGCCTATAAAATGGGAAGTGTACCACTTTCCCATTTTGCAGGGTGAAAAGTAATTAATTAATAGTGGGCAAGCACTCATATATTACACTGAAATGCTCTTTAGAAAAACCTAGGGAGAAATTATTAATCTGGCCTTCAGAGCAGAGTTTGGGATGCAAAAGAAGAGATAGAAAGACATAGTGCACAGTGAGGGGGAGCAAAATACTGAATAGCTGCCCATTCATTCAGCACTATTCACTGGGTGTGAATAAGATTACATAAAAATGCTCTGAAATGATGCTGTAATTAAGGACCACATCATGAAACACTGCACAAGGGAGCTGTAGTGAGATGTCTGTTTCTCTTAGTTTGCTGTGCTGGATTTTGAAATCTGAATGTGAAGGTTTTTTTTAAATGCCATTTTAAGTGGGGTTCCTCAGGGCAGAAGGCTTTTGTTCTAATTGAGGTCTTGAGTTTGATTAGCCATGAATTGCTTCCCATTAGCTTTTCAGTCTTTTAAAGGAATGAATTCTTAGAAGGCTGTGCCCAGAAATAACACGTTCACCAATACAGGTACAAACAAGGCTTCGGAGAAAGAACCAAACTGTGTGAATTTGGAGAAAAGCCTTCTATTTATATAGCTTTAGTCACTGAATCAGAAACAGTAACTTATGTCAAGTGACTCAGAGAAGAGAGCACATTCCTGGATTAATAGTTACAGAGATCAGCTAAAATCAAAGCTATAATTCAAGGTTACTTATGTAATACACTGGATAATTCTGGTAAATCATAAACTGCAAAGTCTCAGTGCAAGTTTTTGATGTTAAGGTTTTATTTTTTTCCAAGTGATGAAAAGAGGATCCAGAATACAATGAATTAATTGTCAACTACCAGAGTTAAGTTTCCTAACTGGAACAGTAGGCAAAAGGATGGAGCTTGGCGATGCGGAGCAGCATAGAGGAAACATGTTCTTAGCTCACAAGTATCAACAGAACTATAGTCGGGAATAATAAACAATGCTGTTGTTGATGTGCATTTTGCAAAGGTTAGGGTTGATTTTTATCGCCAGAAATATTTTTCCTTGGAGCTGCATTTGCTGCTTTTTTCCAAGTATTTTGTGTTGCTTATTAGCCTCTGGAACACTAGAGCATCTCTAACATCACTGAGTGTCTCTTTGCCAAGTTCCAGGAATAGAAGAACAGCTACCAAGAAAGGTCGTTCTTTTGATATTCCAGCTTGCACAGTGAAATGCAAAGCATTTGAAAAATAAGTCTGGGAACTTGGCTAGTGCTCCTTGGGGATTACCCATCCGCAACCCATCGCCTCTTTTACAGAGCAGATGGCAGAACTGAAATGGATAGGTTTCATGAGCAGAACACGCTCCTGGACTGGTTTCATACGTCCCCACCAAGGAACACAACATCTCACTCGGATGGTGCGTGACATCAGATTGTCCTCTGCCATCTTCCTCCCAAGCATGTGGCCACCAGACGCTGACTCACGCACACATGAAGAGGAGGCCGTTCCCATCTCGTGGTGCCGTCAGTTCCCTCAGACCAAAGCAAGCCACTGCTTAGCAAGGCACATGGGTCCCCTCGGCTGCTGCCATCTGGGCTATGCTGTGATGACAAAAGACAGGATGTGTGGCCGTCTTTCGGGTCTAACTGCTATCCAGAGAACAAGGAGAGCTGTACCCCTTACAGGAGGTTCTTTTAGTGGTTCTGCTCTTGATTCCTTCTGAATTTCTTTTGTACTTAGGAGTGCCTGGCAGGCTAGGAGCTAATGCAAATGACTTTCAAATTTATCCTGATGAATTTGTAAGTTTATCGCTATAGGCTAAAGCGCAGTGCCAACCAGACCAAAGATGTGAACTAGGGTTGAAAGCAAGCTCTAGGTTTTCTTTCTTTCTTTCTTTCTTTCTTTCTTTCTTTCTTTCTTTCTTTCTTTCTTTCTTTCTTTCTTTCTTTCTTTCTTTCTTTCTTTCTTTCTTTCTTTCTTTTTTCTTTCTTTTTTCTTTCTTTTTTCTTTGTTTATTTTTTTGCCTTAGACCCATGCAGATGGATAGAAGTTATTCTTTGGCTCACGGAGTATGCAGAAGTGCCTTCAGCCTGGAT